>JBBDGP010001313.1:530000-1112500 GCA_037952835.1 Lithobates septentrionalis | reverse complement strand
TTCTTTAATGGTGTTGAGTGAAACTAGGTGAAGGGAACAGCCTTGAATGAGGCTACCATCTTCCCCAACAACCTCATACAAAAGGCAAATGGAAGGTCTTTCCCCTGCTTGCCTGCTTACGCCAAAAAAATTTATTTTTTTTATTTTATGGTCTTGGCCTCTGACCCGGGTAAAGACACCCTGCTTTGGGCTGTGCCTTTGACTATACCCAAAAAACTCCAGCCTCCAAAGGGGCTGCAAGATGATTTCTCTAAGTTGAGGACCCAGCTTAAGTGCTCTTAAGTCTTTACCGTATTGAGCACATTGAGTCTACTTGGGCTGAGAATGTACCCTAGAACAACCAAGCAGTTCCAGATACTTGACCATGCTGGCCGCACCTAGGTCCAGCCATGCAACATACTGATCTCTCGGCAGCAGACTGGCTTGGCATGCCATTACTGCTATACCCTGGCCTCTTAGACCCGCTAGAGGCGGGCCTTAGCATTCTTTAAAACTCGAGCATGGTGGCTAGCCTAAGGACAAGCCTACTAACTGGAGGAGGTGCTGTTTTCCTGTGAAACGCAGACAACCTCTGTAGTGTCATGCAAATAAACACATATGCAAACGGCTCTTTATATGTGTATGTGGCAAGAGTAAACGCCCTATGCCTCAATAGAAGCGTACGTTCATGGAAGCATGAATTTCTTACAATATGTTTAAGGCAAAAACATAAAAAGGTGTGCGCTGTATACAAGCATACCTATATCATGTGCTGTGGAATGAGCATCTTACAAGCAAGCATGCATCTCTGAATGTGTAATTTACACATCATGTATCCAGACAGACACGTATTCTTATGTGAACATACGCTAAATTAACATGCCTCGTTATGCAACCATGCAAATCTAGGTGATCATGCAACTTATGCGATTCAGCATTTTTTATGCGATCAAACATTTTATGCATTATAAGCACTACTGTGTGGACACGTACCCTCGTGTGACCAAGGACTCTTGTGTGATCAAGCACCCCTGTGCGATCCAGCTTATATGCAATCAAGCATTTTTATGCGATTTTTAGGCATTTTTGTAAAAACCAAGCTTCTCCGTGTTACCAACTATCCTTGGGTAATCAAGGACTCTTGTGAGATCAAACACCCTTGTGCGATCCCGCATTTTTATGCAACCAAGCATTTTATGCAATTTAGGCCTTTCTTGTGAAAACAAGCCATTCTGTGTGACCCATTACAGGCAAAACCTTGTTTCTTCTCCCACGAGGCCCGGGTACCATCCATCTTAGGCAATTTTTTTTTGGCCCGGAGGTATGGATCCATTTGTGTAGCTCCTAAGCCCCCGCAGGGACCATCAAACAGAGCTTTCTTCTTGCATCGTGACCAAACACCTTAGACACTGGCGAAAAAACTGAGGTGCTCTCCATATGGGAGAAGTTATATAGGGGAGGAACTCTCCTTACAATTAGGGTTGCCAGTGTCCAACTCCTGAAGGTAGGCTATCTAACCCATGATGTAATGAATAGAGCTCTGTGTCCTGTGATGTATGAACAAGAAAATGATTTTTCTAAATTCCCACAGATCTTAAACACTAGATCTTACACTAAATAGGCTTGGGAGCCAAAATGCAACTGCACAACCCCCATTGTACTTTTAGTTTCCAATACAGATTCATACAGTCACCAAGATGAATGAACTTAAATCACTTTCTTATAAATACCTTATGACAAAGCAAAAAACAACAAGCAAAAAAAAAAAACAAATATTTGTTAGGTTTTTAAGAACGAATAAAAACCTACCTGACAGCATGGGGAAGCTGCCAATATATCATAAGTGTACATCGTTCCAAGCTGATGCCAGCTTCCATCCCATCGAGATTTGCATTTGATGCAGATGATTTTGTGAACGCCTTCTAAACAGTCCACACATACAGCATACAGGTGCATTAACCTTCCTAGGATAAGAAAAAAACTGTGTGATTAAATTGCGAGTGTAGGTAAATATAGGTAAATATAAATCCAGTAATAGGGTTAAAAATTTTAAAGTATGTATAAAACAGTATCTCAATCAAATTTATAGCATTCTCCTGTAACCCCCACATGTCAGCATTCAGAATTTAGAAAAAGGGGCAGCAATGCAAGCCAATCAGGCTTTACTACAAACCGTATTATATAAGGTATGCTGTTTGAAGAAAAGAGAAAAGAGATGGCCTGGAGATGCTGGAAGTAGGAAGACTGCACTCCAGCCCTATTTATGGCAGTTCTCTCTGCATCTAATCTCCAGGGCCCAGCCAGCAAGGATCTACTGCCTTGTCATCCAACTCTGGACTAGACATTTGAGTGCTTGAATATGAGGGTACCCAGCCTGTGGCTTTGTCCTTTCCATTACTACCACTCTGCACAGCAGATAGGATGTGATCAGCTGCTCAACTTTCTCCTCCCCCAGTGTCTCCAGGCTGCGTAGGACAGTTTTCTCTGCACTCAGGTCAGCTTGTTACTCTTTGCACCTGGACCAGAAACCTGGATCATTAGGCACAGCAGGCATTGTGGAGTGTGCGTAATGCCGACACCCCAGAACACTTCCAGCCACACAGAGTTCTTCTCGTATCCAGGACCAGATTTTCTGCTAGCCCTCCTGTGTAAATAATTTATTTAATATTTCTTATAGCGCCAGTGGCTTGCTTTTATTTATTTATAAACTCATTCATGAGAGCCTGTGACATCTGAAAGGGACGGAGCTGGGCCAGACTTGGACATTGCTGCTTAAAACAGGGACCGGCAACGGTTTCAGGAAGTGCCTGTGTGCAGCTATATTTAGCTGCACAGTGCAACCCTTACCGTCGGTAATAGACAGGAAGGTTGCTGAATGTCTAGATTAGACATTATTTCTAATCGGACATTTGGAAATCCAGATTAGTGCTTACTATAAATATTTACTATACTCTTCATATAAATAAAAGGTACATTTTTATGTTTATCTGGAATTCCACTTTAACTAGATTCAAGGGTTAGGGAAATGGATACATCTGTAAGAAAAATTTCCCCAGGGAAAAGAAAAAAAAAAAAAAAACAAACACACAGAAAAAGGTATATAAATCCGATGCTGGAACGGATTGCCCAAAGGATCAACTTTGTACATTGTTGGAAATCCAGATTCTTCCACACAGGAGAAGAATGAGAGGAATTAAGGAACAACATAGAAAGAGGTAGTATGGAAAAAAGACTACCCCCCACAACGTTGTATTTACATAAAGAATAAAAGGTGTGATTTTTGGTTGAGCAGTAACTGAAAAAAAACATAACACTAGGACATTGGTTTTCCAGTAAAGTTTTTAAGGGCATTTCACAATGCAGAAGCTAAGAAATATAACCTGGCACTAATGTGGGTACATCCATGAGTGTTATGGATATTCTATAAACCTGAGTACTCAGAACAGTCAGGCTTTCACAGACCAAGGGAGTGTAGGAAGGTAGTGGAAACTGATCCCCATTGAGCAAGTGCCATAGAAATGGCCGAAGAATGGGCAATCCTGCCAGCACTTGTCATGGTTGCGCCAGACAAATCCCCGCACGCATGCAGATGCGCGCACAACGTGACAGATGTTGGCACCCTCTGGCCTATTTAAACCCCACCCACTGACACATGGATTATCTTCAGCTTCCCGTATCTCCTGTGCCTTGTGTATCCTGATCCTTGGACTTCCCGCTACCGATCCGACTTGTTGTACCTTTTTATCCTGAACCTCTGGCTTGACCCCTGGCTCAAGTCTTGACCTCTGCTCCTGTCTATTCCATCGTGATTGACCCCAGCTTGGCTGACTACTCTGCTATCTCCTGCCAGCAGTGTATGACCTGGCTTGCTCCTGTACCCATCTCAGACTGATTCTACTGTGTATGACCCCTGACCTGGCTACTGACTCTGTTCCTGGTTCACCCTGTTGCTCTACACCTGTGGTACCACCTTGCACGGCTGCCAACAGTTTACCCAGCGCACCCCAGCTGCTCTCTGTTAACCAGCTCATCCAACAGCAGTACCAGCAAATTGTGCTTCTTTGGGCACTGCGCTCCCTGGATCACTCCCAGGGGCCGCAAGGGGCGCCCTCTCAGCAGCCCGGTCTCAGACCTGAAACCTGACAGCAAGCAAGTCATAAAATCCCTCAAGGGGAACAGGACCTGAGGAGGGTAAAGCATCAAAAGGATTGCAGATCAGGATAATGGACTTCACTGCAGAGTGTGGGATTCAATGATACGCCACCCTCAAGAATAGAGATCTACTAACATTGGAATCAGAGATCCCAGGGAGCTCAAATTATATGCCCTTATAGGATAATACTTCTTTGCCTGAAATCGCAAAGCTCAGCACTTTTGACCTATGTAAATCTAGAGGTATTGTTAATCTAGCTCAAGTGTGCACTAAAACTGTGCTAAAACCATTCCAACAATTACAGGAAGAATACAATATCCCTAGAGGTTGTTTTTTTTCCAATACCTCCAATTATACCACGCATTCCGTGTCCAGCAGAGACAGACAGACAAGACAATCGCAACTATTGTTCTATCAGCCAGTTGTCCTTAACACAGTACTTCACGCAACTTCCAAGCAGGGGAATATCTGTATGGCTGCAGAGACTCTCCACTCTGTCCAAGATGTCTTAGAGATGAGGGAGACCTACTGCACATGCTTTGGCATTGTTCGAAACTATTTCAGTATTGGCATGGCATATTAGACATAGTCAGTTTGGAGTGTAATTCCCAGATTCCTTTTACCCCTCTCGCTTGTGTCTTGGGTTGGCTGGAGTGTCATTTATAGCCAGGAAACCACGAAGTGGTAGTCAGCCTCTTCTCCAACAGCAGAATATTTGATTAAGGAGGTTTATTCCTCCCCCTGTTTAGAAGACCAAAATTTATCAGTAAAAGGGGATGCACACAAACACTTGTGGAGGGGGCGGGAGTGGCTGAGATCTTAAGCCAGGCACTCCCAGTCCCACCCCCTCCACAGCCGTTCTCCAGTAAGCACTGAAGGGGTAGGGCAGAGAGCTGGTGACTGCCAGTCACTGGCTCTCTGAACACTGAAGCCTGAGAACTGAGCAATCAGTTCCAGGTCTAACAGGTGGCATCGTACCAATGCTGCATCCACCTGGGTGAGTTTGTCAGTTTATTTTTTTTCAATTCCAAACTTCTCTTTAAAACTGTAATAAATATATATATATTTCAGAGGCAGTAGTGCCTTAGATGCTAGCCATGAGGTGCTTACTGGAAAGAAGGCTGTATCTGAGCTCCGGCAGTGCAAGGAACTTGCAAAACTTGAAGGGTTTGAGCATTGGAAGTGAGCCAGTATATTATTACTTCATCAGCTGTATGATAAGGACATACCGCTTTCTTTTAGTACTTTGGCAGAGCTCTACTAGATCCCAAATAAGCTCTTTTTCCAATACCTTCAATTACGACATGGCCTTCAGAGTCCATCTGTTTTTTTCCCATTCAAAGTATAACCCTTCCTCGATCCTCACTATGGCTGTATCTACAGCTTGCTCTAAGCGGGGTCTGGTAGGTGATCTGTACTTCACATTCCAGACAGCTGCTAGCGTTAAATTGCAGGTATATAGTGGTTATCTGTGGAGGCAGGATGTAGAGTTATGGATGATGATCGATTGGCCCAAGCACTGGAAGTTGTTACTCAGGTTTCATTGTCCCCCTCGCAAAGATTCACCCAATTAATTATCCAACATCGGGGTGCATTATACGCCAAAGAAGTTGCATACGTAGGGGCAAGCTTCATCTCCTAGATGTACTAATGCCTCAGGTACTCGTATTCATATGCTGTGGAGATGCCCCAAACTTCATCGTTATTGGTCATCCATCTACAATATACTTAATATTAGCGCTACGTGGATAAGTTAGAACCAAAAGTTGGCTATTTTGAGTATTATCCTGCAGGACACACTTCCTGCAGAGGTTAGTTTGCTTTGGACTAGGACTTAGTTTTAAGGTCAGTAAATGAATACTTCAGAAATGGCAATTACCAACGCCCCCTACCGTCTCTCAGTGGTGAGATGCATTTAATTTGAACCTATGTATGGAAGAACTAAACTATAAAAAACAGGAGCTGTCCCAAGAAGTATCATAAGACATGGCCCCCATGGCTGACCTCTGCTGAATCAACCCATATTTTCCAGCTTGTAGATGCCGATTTGGAGGCATAGGAATGATTGGGGCCACTCTGTGCAATAACATTGCACAGAGCAGGTATGTATAATAGAACATGTTTGTTATTTTAAAAGCAAACAAATTTGACTTCACAAACGCTTTAACTTTGTTATGATGTGTTTTTGTCCCTCTCCTGCTTTTTAATATTACCCCACCAATCATATTAGCATCTAGGCCCCTTTCACACGGGATGGACTCCATTTAGATCAGCAAGGGATCCTTCCGCCGATTCCTTGTTGATAGGTCTGTGGCCACTAAGTTTATGAAGAGCGGCTCTATCGACCGATGGATGTAAATAGACTGTCCGTTTACCTTCGACCCGGTCCACCTAGATGGAGGAGGGCAGATCCCCCTCCATTCTTTTTTAGCAGACTGAATTGGAGGTAGGCGGGTGTAAACAGACACAAGTTTGTTTATACCTGCTGGTCCATAGGGGTGGCTGGAGGATTCAATCAGGTTTGCCTAAAAAATTTACAGGGAGACCTGATTGAACCCTTTGTGCGAAAGGGGCCTTATTAGATCACCAATCATTGGTGACGAGGGGGTTCCAGCTATGACACTAGGAAGAAATTCCCTGATTCTACCAAAATGAGTACCTCCACAGAGACAGTGTGGAGCATGGCATAGTTAATCAGTAATGGGGGAAATAGCAGCAGGAAGAAGCCTGCAGGCAATATTGGTAATTAGTCCTTTGTCCTCAGATTCCCTTTTAAGGGCACAGGTTCCACAGTACAGCACTTAATAAAATCAACTTTTAACCCGAAGCAACACTACACTTAACATTCATCTGGAAGGGACATATACCAGTGAGACTGCCAAATATATTGAATTTAAATATTGCATAAAGAAACATTCAATAGCAATAATCTAGTGGTTTGTAAAATAACAGAAAAAAGGGAAGTAGAGAAGCTAGTGGAAAATAACTGAATGCAAAACTCCTTGTTTCCCGTATTGACTGGTTCCTGGTATCAAGAGTTGTGTGTCACATGGTTATCCAATCATTTGTTGAAAGCAAGCAACGCAACAATTAACAGCTTGATTTTCTCAAACAATACTTGCTGTACAAGGTGCATTTAGCTGCATCTGTGCAGTACCATGGAACATCTAGTTAAAGCATTACTAAAGGCTATTTTTTATTAAAATAAAAAAACATGTTATACTAACCTGTTCTGTGCAATGGTATTGCACAGAGTGGCCCCGAACCTCCTCTTCTCAGGTCCCCCCACCAGCACTGTCCGCTCCCCCTCTTCAGTGTCTTACTATAGGGGCAGAAGTGTGGGCTTGCTCCCAAGCTGGGCTTTGTGTGTCTATAGACACACAGAGCTCAGCCCTGCCCCCCACTCCCTCCTCATTAGAGGGATGGAGGTAGTTCATCTTGGAAGTTTTCTTTACCTTAATGCAGAGAGCGCATTAAAAAAGGTAGAAGAAAAACCTTTAGCCTTTACAGCAAACAACTTTAGGTTAAAATGAGATTGCACATGTGCTTGTATTTGATTGTACACACCTGTAGTCAGAACTCCTATTTTAAATCCTATTCCCATTCCTGTATTCATTTTGTCCAATAAAGATTTTACAATATTATAAACTTTCTTAATTAGAATACCTAGCTGCTAAAAAAACTCTTGGGGGAATCCTTCCATTTTTTTTTTTTTTTTTTTTTTAGTACTTGGTGGCAAAACCCTTTTTGGCAAACAAAGAGGTCAGAAGTTTCTTGTAGTTGGCCACGAGGCTTGCACACATGTCAGGAGGGATTTTGTCCCACTCCTCTCTGCAGATCCTCTTCAAGTCATTAAGGTTTTGAGGCTGACCTTTGGTAACTCGAACCTTCAACTCCCTGCACATATTTTCGATGGGATTAAAGGTCTGGAGACTGGCTAGGCCACTCCAGGGCCTTAATGTGCTTCATCTTGAGCCACTCCTTTGTTGCCTTGGATCATTGTCATGCTGGAACACCCATCCATGACCCATGCCCTGGCTAAGGGAAGGAGGTTCTCAGCCAAGAATTGACTGTACATGGCCCCGTCCATCGTCCCTTTGATGCGGTGAAGTTGTCCTGTCCCCTTAGCAGAATAACACCCCCAAAGCATAATGTTTCCACCTCCATATTTGACAGTGGGGATGGTGTTCTTGGGGTCATAGGCAGCATTCCTCCTCCTCCAAACATGGCAAGTTTAGTTGATGCCAATGAGCTTAATTTTGGTCTCATCTGGCCACAACACTTTCACCCAGTTCTCCTCTGAATCACATAGATGTTCATTAGCAAACCTCAGATGGGCCTGTACATGTGCTTTCTTGAGCAGGGAGACCTGGTGGGTGATGCTGGATTTCAGTCCTTCATGACGTAGTGTGTCACCAATTGTTTTCTTGGTGACTATCGACAAGGTTCTCCTGTGTAGTTCTGGGCTGATTCCTCACCGTTCTCATGATCATTGAAACTCCACAAGGTGAGATTTTGCATGGAGCCCCAGACAGAGGGAGATTTACAGTCATTTTGCATTTCCTTCGATTGTGAATAATTGCACCAACTGTTGTCACCCTCACGCCAAGCTGCTTGGCGATGGTCTTTTAGCCCATTCCAGCCTTGTGTAGGTCTACAATCTTGTCCCTGACATCCTTGGACAGCTCTTTGGTCTTGGCCATGGTGGAGAAATTGGAATCTGATTAAATGCTTCTATGGATAGGTGTCTTTTATACAGGTAAGAAGCTGAGATTAGGAGCGTTCCTAATCTCAGCTTCTTTTTTTTTTACAAAATTGTTTTTTTTATTTGTTTTGGTAGAAAATAGTTTACAGGTTCAGATAGTACAAATGCATCCATAAACAAATCTCTTTTACAAAATATAAAAGTAAGTGCAATAGCCCAACGGGGGCCAACTGTTATAGTTATACATCATATTTACCAAATTCCTCAACGGAGGAATGAAGTATACCACTGGTCACATAAGGGTAATGAGTGTGGACCTCGTAGGGCACCACAACCTAAAATCACAATGCTATATACAGCAGGTATATTTCCATGAACTCAACATCCACACCATACATGCACCCATCTATACTCATTCACCTAATCTCAGCTTCTTACTTGTATAGAAGACACCTGGGAGCCAGAAAGCTTGCCGATTGATAGGGGATCAAATACTTATTTCACTTATTAAAATGTAAATCAATTTATAAAAAACTTTTTTGAAATGCGTTTTTCTGGATATTTTTGCTATTCTGTCTCTCACTGTTAAAATAAACCTACCATTAAAATTATAGACTGATCATTTATTTGTCAGTGGGCAAACGTACAAAATCAGCAGGAGATCAAATACTTTTTCCTCCTCACTGCAGATCTGCCAGTGTATCTGTGTGCCCGTACAGGCAAGCAGATACAATCTGAAAGGAAGAGAGAATGAACTACCACAGCACTCCACAGCTCCACAAACTACTAGCCGACAGCTGCAAAGGCCGCCAGACCTTGTAGTTTTCCATTCATAGGACACTGTGAATGAGTGACACAGCCAGGCCCCGCTCAGCCACGTTTTTTTCTTAAATTGTGACAGCTATAGCGTGGGGGTTGAGAAGATCCCCCCTAGATCAGGAAATCAGGGAGGTGCCGGGGTTGGTCCGTTCGTAACATGTTACACCCTAAATATGGTGAATGATGAACTTCTCCTTTAAGAACCATCGTCTTTTCTCTACAAAATAGAATTTTTTTATGCTTGTCTGCTTTAACCACTTCAATACAGGGCACTTATAGACCTTTTTGCCCAGACCAATTTTCAGCTTTCAGCGCTCTCACATTTTGAATGAAAATTGCGCAGTCATGCTACGCTGTACCCAAACAAAATTTTTATAATTTTTTTACCCCACAAATAGAGCTTTCTTTTGGTGGTATTTGATCACCACTGGGGTTATTTTTTGCTCTACAAATAAAAAAAAAAGTTTTTCTTAATTTCTGTTACAAAACTTTGTAAATAAGTACGTTTTCTCTTTCACTGATGAGGCGGCACTGACGGGCAATAATGTGGCAGTACTGATTGGCACTGATAGGCAGCACTGATGGGTGGTACTAATGGCACTGTTCGGCAGCACTGATCAGGGGGCACTGGCAGGCATCACTGATGGGCACAGTGCCATCCCTATTGGGCAATGATTGGCATACGCGCTAGCGGCTTACCCTGCTGGACATCATATGACGTTCAGTCAGGATAACTGAACCACTTTGCGCACGTCATATTGTTTTATTGCGGGCAGTGGTTAATGTAAACTCAGCTCTTTGTAGAGTATCTAAGAAAAAAGGAGATGGTTCTCACACCCCTTTGAGATTTGCTGCTTGGGGTCACTCTACAAAAAGTGTATTGTCCAACCTAAAGTAATACTAAACACACACTTTACACTTTTTAATGTACATTATCCCTTCTATGTTTGTATATGGATAATGGCACAATTTTTTTTTTTTTGGTATAATAATAAAAGTACCTTTTTCCTAATCGGTATACAGCTATCACATGACCCAGCTCTTCCCCAGCCTGTCTGCAGGGAAACAGGAGCAGGAGGAACTTCTAGTCCTCTGCTGCTGGTCACATGTTCAAAATGAAAAAAAAAAAACAGCCTTTGGAATACAGAGTTAAAATTCATTATCATCAATAAAACGGTTTTAAACTGTCATACATACAGTTGGAATAAAATGTATTATGTTTTGGAAATAACATGGTGTGGGCGGATTTCTGCCAGTCACAGGCTGTGTCACACCCCTCTAGTCTGTGTCTTAGAATAACAGGGATGTGAATCCTCTATTAATCAAGATGTAATATCCCCCCCCCCCCCCATTGTGTTTAGTTGATTAGTGTTCATGAAGGATGAGGGAGGGAGTGGGCTGTCATTTACCACTGTGTATACGCCCACATATGTGACACTATAGTCACATGGGCTGCTCAGATGTGATAGGGAGGAAATGCACAGCATAGAAATTCACTAAAACTGAGCATGTGCAGAGCTGCCAACACTGCTCTGCAAAATCCCTAGCTGAGTTGGGGACACGGAAAGGAGAGGGAGATAAAGAACAGCAGGATCAACCAGGTTTGTTGCAGAATACAGAAAACAGATCCCAGAGTGACAGAGTATGAACAGCATGTAATACAGCATTTATTAATAGTTTTTAATTATGTAGATTTAGTGACACTTTAGGAATTTTTATAGTGGTGGTATTATGATAAATAAAATTACTGCAACTAATACATTGTGGTTTAGCGCTATCTACTTTCAAATATGAAGTCTTGTTGTTGTTTGGATTATGCAAAAGTTCTGACTTTTACAGCATCTATTAGACAACAAAACTGACAGAGTTATGTGAGGACAATGAAACAAGTATATGCTAATAATTGAGGATAATTTCTGTCAGCCTGTTTGTGCATCCCTAAAAATAAACTCTGCTGTAGATTCACAGGCAAACTCTGGCTTAGAGAGCCATATCTGTAACAGACCTAAGCAGATTTATAAGCCTCATTACCCCTTACTTGTTAATCTGATACAAAGCATGTGATAAATACTGGACTTACCAACAGTACATGACTATAAAAGTTAGCATGGTTTTTAGACACAACGTTCGGCATGTATCAGTGTGAAAACCAGTATCTTCAACACCCATCTTTAATCTATTACATAAATCCAAACTGTAGAATTAAAATTAATTTGGGGAAAAAATACAACTGTGGAATCTCCCTATTTAATAAACTACTAAATGAAAACGCCACAATAATATTAAATATATAGAAATATAACAAAACCAATGTCAGATAATTATATTTTTACTCATGGAGAGTTTAAGCAAAGATCTGCATTAGAATTTAATCTTACAGGAAGGAAATTAGCAGAAGCAAGAAACCGTTCAAACCATTATTAAAGCCAAACTGTAGCTTCCACAAAAAGAAACACCAAGTTAAATCTTGCAAAGTCATACATTTGTTTGGGCTTGCAAATATTTTTCAGCTGCTGTGCAAAAGCCTGTTTCTGGCTATATTGCTGCAAAAAGGACTGCTGCTGTGTGTGTGTGTAAGCATCAGTTTTTATGCAAGTAGTCCAACATGCACCCAGAACTACAAAATCAGCAAGGATTTGATGTCCCTTCAGAGAGGGTATCAGTGTTGCAGGAATAATCTGACTGCTCAGAACTCCAGGAAGCTAATGAAGAGTTTGGTTTCCTTTCTTACTAATGTTCCCTGGACTGCCAAAGGTTGAACAATCTGAAAGACTTGCGTGTGTTGTACCTTCCAGTTGTATGGAAGAAAGGACATTCCCAGTTAGACCTGGGTTGGAGATCCACCAAGATAAGGAAGTTAGTGCCTGGCTGGATAGGAAGCATAGGTAAGTCTATGGAAAAAGCCTGGTTTTTCCCCATATTGAAAAAATGCTTTGTTGGAGAGTTCTGAAATTGAATTGGGTAGAAGGTACTGTGTTGAAGAAGGCGACCATTAGACCTATAACTCTCATGGCAAATCTCACTATGGTATTAAATTACAAAAAGAAGCATCACCACAGGGTGGTGCTGTGGATGTGAAACATTGGTCAACAGTGCCATGTCCTTAATTGGACCCCGCAAATGCGCAATAGCGGCGGCCGGATTAGATGACCTCATGCCAGTGATGAGCGTCCTGGCCAGGACAGAGGCAGCTATATAAAGTGCAATGGCGCTTACTTTATTCCATTCTGCCCGGGAGGGTGGAGAACAGGTGCATGTGTAGCACACCTAAGCAATGGTAGGTTCACTCAGGCTTCCACTACCTGGGGGGTGCTTTTTTGTATGTCCTGATTCAAGGACTGAGTGTATATATGCTATTGCTGATCCTAGATACTCTCCTATGCTTGTGTATCTTTGTAGGTCTCTATCAAATTACTAGACTGAATAACACAGACCCTGTGAGACATACTGGGGTGGAAAGCAGTGTAGAGATACCTGGGGATCCTGCTGGACCCTTTATGATATTTACATATTGCTGTCCTACTGACAGTATAGCCCATTTCCTGACAATCCCCTTTTGTCCTGCTATAAACTATATTCGATACGGTTACACCACATTGTTTATTGCGGCTGTGGGCAAGTATCCTATTTATATCTTGGGCATAAACATTTCTTATCATTCTTGTTTCTTTTTTCTGGTTTATTTCTGTCCATCATCCCTCCCTCTATTTCTCCCCCCTCTTTTCTCAGCTTATGTTCTAAAAAAATATCCAAAATCTTTGATGATCCCCCTAGGGATACCATCAAATCTATCATAACCAAATGGAAAGAACATGGCACAACTGCAAACCTGCCAAGAGACGGCCGCACACCAAAAAACTCACGGACCGGGCAAGGAGGGCATTATTCAGAGAGGCAGCACAGAGACCTAAGGTAACCCTGGAGGAGCTGAAGAGTTCCAGAGACTGGAGTATCTGTACATAGGATGACAATAATCCGTACGCTCCACAGAGTTTGGCTTTATGGCAAAGTGACCAGAAGAAAGCCATTACTTTCAGCAAAAAACAAAATGGCACGTTTTGAGTTTGCGAAAAGGCATGTGGGAGACTCCCAAAATGTATGGAGGAAGGTGCTATGGTCTGATGAGACTAAAATTTTACTTTTTGGCTAATCAAAGAAAACGCTATGTCTGGCTCAAATCCAAAACATCACATCACCCAAAGAACACCATCCCCACAGTGAAACATGGTGGTGGCAGCATCATGCTGTGGGGATGTTTTTCAGCAGTCGGGACTGGGAAACTGGTCCGAGTTGAGGGAGAGATGGATGGTGCTAAATACAGGGATATTCTTGAGCAAAACCTGTACCACTCTGTGTGTGATTTGAGGCTAGGACAGAGGTTCACCTTCCAGCAGGACAATGACCCCAAACACTGCTAAAGCAACACTTGAGTGGTTTAAGGGAAAACATGTAAATGTGTTGGAATGGCCTAGTCAAAGCCCAGACCTCAATCCAATAGAAAATCTGTGGTCAGACTTAAAGATTGCTGTTCACAAGTGCAAACCATCCAACTTGAAGGAGCTCGAGCAGTTTTGGAAGGAGGAATGGGCAAAAATCCTAGTGGTAAGATGTGGCAAGCTCATAGAGACTTATCCAAAGCGACTTGGAGCTGTGATAGCTGCAAAAGGTGGCTCTACAAAGTATTGACTTTAGGGGGTTGAATAGTTATGCACATTGACTTTTTCCGTTATTTTGTCCTATTTGTTGTTTGCTTCACAATAAAAAAAAAAAAAAAAATCTTCAAAGTTGTGGGCATGTTCTGTAAATTAAAATGATGCAAATCCTCAAACAATCCATGTTAATTCCAGGTTGTGAGGCAACAAAACACGAAAAATGCCAAGGGGGGTGAATACTTTTGCAAGGCACTGTTTGTAACTATGGCAGTGTGACTTGGTAGACGATTACTGTTTATTTTTGTACATCAATTGTTGGCACTTATTGTATATATTTTCTCCCACATAGAGTACCTACCTGAAGCTCTTGAAGAAGTGCGTTAGTGCGAAACATGTAGAGCATTGAACCTTCAAGCTCTTTTAGCTGTGACATCAACCCACACCAGGCCTCCAAGTGCTATACATGATCCTATGGTTATAGGTCGAGTCACATTATGGCCTATGAGTAGTATTGGGGATGTTCTTATGTGGTAGTTTGTCTAGCGTATGTTGCTAACAATTTTAAATTGTACTGTTGTCTGTTGGTTTTTTAACTCTCTATCAAAAGATGACTATATTTTAATATTGTGTATATTGTGGTGCCTAAAAAGTCCATCTAGGAGTTCTCATTCCATTAAATCTCACTATTGGTTTTCTCTTGAATTTCATTTGTTGAGCGTGAGCTCTTAGAGAAAAAATTTTCTTTTCTTGGAGAAAGACTTGTGATCGGGTTAAGTCCAGGATCAGATTCTAGCTGCAGGGAAGGCTGGCGAGCAGACTTGTTGAAAGGCCTGGAGCAGCTGAATTGTTGACATTTTCTAAACTGCAAGGGAGATGAATCCTTCAAGTTGTCTTGACAGTCTGGGACTTGGATGCCTCGAGTTCTGAGAAGGGCAAGCAAGGGTGATAAAACTTTTGTGAACATGGGAGCAAGGGATAGGCCAAAAGGCAGTGCGACAAACTGGAAGTGTTTTTCTGTCACTGCAAAGAGCAGAAAGCGCTAGTGAGGCTGGTAAATGGAAACATGAAGATATGCATCTTGGATGTCAATAGATGTCAAGTATTTCCCTTGTCTCAGAGAGGCAATTACTGACCTTGCAGATTCCGTACAAAAAATTTAGGAAATTTGTTGAGGGATTTTGAGTCCAGAATAAGATGAATATCCCCATTGGTCTTTGGCACTGTGAACAGGTTTGGGAAGAATCCTTTGAACCTGCCTTTTGGCAACACCCCATGGGACAAGAGTTGGTTTAGGGCATTCTGCAATCCTAACTGTCCTTGGGTAATTTTTGGCCGATTTAAAAGAAGAAAGCGGTGAGGTGGTATGTGGTGGAGTTTTGAACTCTAACTTGCCTACCCTATTGAAACCTTTGATTGAACCTACAGGCCTGGGAGGTCTATAACCCAGAGAAAAGCAAACAGCAACAGATATCCCCCCACTCTTAGGTGTGAGGATGTCCCTTCATTGTGAAAAAGGCTTTAGAAAAGGCTTTGTGGCCTTCGTGGTCCAAGCCTTGTGATTAAAGGAGGAGCTGAACTTAGGCTTGGAAGTTTAAGCCTAGTCAGTACAGTAACAGACTGAGATACAGGGTAACCCCGTTTTACCTGTCCATGATGCTGAACTGTGAATAAAGTTTAGGCTTTTCCCATCATACTCCCAAAAGGGTCTTCGGGAACTGGGTTCTGTAGACTCCATATACTGACTCCATATATTGCACCAAGTGCAAAGGTGAGCACCCATACAGTATCTGGTGCCATAAAGTGGATGTAAACCCTTACATATACCTACTGAAGTGACTAGCATCAGATAATCCACAGAGATGAGACAAATCCTCCTTCATACATTTTTCCAGTTTATCTGCAACACTCTCTTCTCTATAGCCCTCCAAAACATACATTTTACCCAGCATCCCTCAGGAGTGGGGATCTAAAGTCTCATACAGCAGAGCTCAGTGGGGGGGGGGACGGGGACGACACTGATCCCTGATTGGACAGAAGGGACACATTTCCCTCCTCACAGTATATGGGAACATACACCGCTGTGGCCATCAATCACAGGCTATGTGCTGGAGCTCTCCTCCCCCATTACCTAATTGGGTCCTGGAGTCAGGAAAAGCCATCAGAAGTGAGATAATAGAGGACTGGGGCGGTACAGATTAATCAAACTCAATCAGTGTAGAAGGATATGCTTTGTTCATATTTCATGTCACAGATGTACAACCACTTTAAGCAACATTACAGGCAATCCCTACAGCGTGGGGTCTGGGTACGGCTCTCAAAGTTTTACTAAAGTTGCACCAATCCAGATATACAGCTTCTATATGAGCATTAGAAGACAGTGAGGTTTTCTCTGCGAATGAGAAGGAGGTCTATTGCTTTCAGACACTACCAAATAAACAAAGGACTCATGGAGTGGTAGAGTCATATGGAAGGTTCCCAAGGGGGGGCGTGTCCTCAAAAGCATGCCAGGGTCAAATCATCTGAGGGTATGCACCTATATCCTATGGAATATGAATATGTCTCCTGTTTCCTGAACTGTATGATTTCTAGGTGGGAGAGTAGAGATTCATCCTATTCAAATATCTGCTTTTACTAAAGTTTGTGTAGAAAGTTATTTCTTTTTTAAAACATAGTGACGCAGAAAAATCTTTAAATTATTCAAAAACATATGATCTGGCTGCAGACAAAACTGAGTGGAGGAAAGACAGTAAGGGCACAAATTTGTTTCCTGCAATCCCAAGTAGCATGAGCATTCACATGAGAAATGGATACTTTACCTATTTTCCTTTCTACTGTAAAGCAAGCTGTCTCACATTATCAAAGACACATTTCTCAGAATACCTTATGATTTATAGGATGCACAATTCACTGTATTTTGAGTATGTTAACGCATTCATAGGGAAAAGTCCACAATAACCCAACAGGAATCATTGCACTGAAGGAGGTTTGTAATATGAACTTACTTCTATGTTACCAATCCTCCCATTCACTATGTTCGAGCTGGAGTGAATACTACGACCCAACCCATGTCCCAGTCACTGTGTGTATCAAATATTTACCTACCTCATCCAATGGGGCCCAGATCTAGAAAAGGCTACAGCTTTGCAGTAGCCACTACAACTGATGAGAGGTTATGAGGACAGAGCACACAAAAAATCAAATGTACTTTACAGTCTATTTCTGCTGTACCATAGGTTCAACCTTGATACCTTATCTTGGATTTCCTTTAAATATGACTTATAATTATTAACTTATTGTATTAAAATGTTTTACCTTGAAGATGACAAGGTACATCATAGTCAATCTCATCATGCCTAGAAGGGCTGAGAAATAATGTCCCATCAACCAGTGGGAACTGCTCAAATACAGGCAGCACTCGGTGACACAATGCACAGTTGACTACATTTCTATGACTGGCACTAAGGGCGGACAAAATAAATTTTCGTAGATCCTCCCCCTGTCCAACCTGTGCATCATCTTCCATGCGTACATGGAAAGTATTCAGTTTATGCCGTGGTATGTGAGCTAATAATTCGGAAAGGTCAAGTCTCCGGAGAAACTGCACTGGTGCATCAGAACGCCCAGACCTGTGAGCTTGCAATACAGGAACACTGTAGTCAAAGTGGGTGTTCCTGAGCAGTCCTCCAGAGGCTATATTTTTCTTATGAGGCTCCAAATGAATTGCATTCTTTAAAAATTCTCCTAAATATCTAGAACTGCGAGGAACATTGAAGTGAGAAGGAGAAAGGATGGGGTAGCCAGCAGGAGGAGACTGGCCAGGAGAAACACAAGGAGAACGCAGACCATGTAATCCTCCACTGCTACCCTTTTCTTGGGAGTTCTGTCTGTCCACTGAATGTCTTCGAGGAGGGTCAAAGGACAATCCTTTTTGGAGCTTTGTTGTCGCACGGCACTTTTTTGCATCATCAGAAGACTCGGATACAGATCGGCCTGTTGGCTTTTCAGGTACAGATTTTTTCTTCTTGTCATCTTGCATTCGTTTTACCTGATACCAGTCTGTGTCTTTCTTCAAGTGACCCTGACCACAACGGCATGAGCAAAACCGGAAAGCCAAATCATATCCCTTTTTAGTCCACATGTTCTGACGGCACTGCTTTTCATTCCAGCTTCGTGCTCTACCTATACAGTTGAACTGGACAAGTATGCTGCTTTCCCATTCATAAAAGCACTGCAGATGCATCCAGGTACTATTTGGACAGTGTTCATTGTTACAGATGACTTTCTGGTAGTCGTCTTTCTCCAGATCAATAGGTCTGCATACACTACAAATCAATGGTGTAGCACAAGTTGCTTCTGCAAAAGAGAACACAAAACACTAAATATTAGAGAATGCAAAAGGTGTATTGCTTGCATTAGGATACATTAACAGCAGTTTCCGAGCAAATATGCAAACAAGCTAGAATGCAAAATTGAGCTTAACTTGCTTCCAGAATCATTACTGACTTTTTAAAAAGGTCCATTTGAAGAGACTTGGTTACATACTAAAATGCTTTCAGCCAAGGACATACCTGTAAAGAAAAAACTTGAAACTCTGTGGTCCCCTTCAGCTCTGACTCAGTTTCTTCCTCTGAACCCGTGTCAGATAGGGTACAGTAGTGACCTGAGTTTAGAGGGAGAAACCAGTGAAAGCTATGGGAGGACCCACAAAATGGCACTCCTGGAAGTGCCGGTGTCCCAGCGGACCAGTTCTCAACAGAGCAGCACTAAGCAGTTTACTAAGCAGGAGTGAAAAGTATTCAGCCTCTTCCTTACCAGCAAGTCCTTTGCTG
Source organism: Lithobates septentrionalis (assembly GCA_037952835.1). Lineage (NCBI taxonomy): Eukaryota > Metazoa > Chordata > Amphibia > Anura > Ranidae > Lithobates > Lithobates septentrionalis. The sequence continues at coordinate 1,093,363 of JBBDGP010001313.1, read as the reverse complement.
AGAGAATTTTAGTGAATTACAAGATTACTTTACTGCCTTTGCAGGACAGGTAGTTTTACTTGAGGCTGGGTTCACACTTAGTGCGGATGCAGCTCACAGCAGGAGTCCGGTGCGACCCTGCTCTCCGTTTCAGGGATGAATCAGGCCCAAATTTTTGCCTGATGCCAAAGACGCACAGGACCCTTGTGCAATCCACTCCGCAGCCGCCACGAAGATGTGTGAACCGGCTCCATTCAGAGCCAGGCACACTCTCCTGTCATACAAATTGGATGCAGGGAAACCCACATCTAATTTGCAGTGTGAACCCAGCCTGATACCAAATACGTTAATATTTTTCTCTTCTCAATATGCAAACAAGTAATGTAAACAACATTCACAATTGCAGTTAATCGCAAAACACTCTCAAATCAAACTGTTGTCACCCACTAAAACTTAAAGCAGTATTAAACCTAAAAACAAAAATGTATTATACTGCAGCTTACCAATTCTTAGATAAGGTTGCTGCAGTTAAAAATAAATGTTGATTTGAAAAAAATAAAATAAATAATGACAAAACAAATGTTCTTTAAAAAAGTTTTACACAAATTCTACTGGTGTATGGCCAGCTCACCATGTGAAATTAAAGAGGGAACAAAAAAGAATAAAATAAGAAAACTAATGCAGCCTCCACAATTAAGGATCAGCAAGTTGTAATATTATAAAATTTTTGTTTTTGGGTTTAATGCCGCTTTAAGGCTACATTACAATGGAGTTTCACCCACTTTTGAAAGGTGGTCTTAAACTAAACACCACCCCTCGTTTCTGGATATTTAACCATTTAACCGGATTGCCTGCCGTCGTTATACGTCGGCTGTTTGAAGAGTAATATCATTGTTATGGCAGCAGCTAGCTACCATAACCCCGGTATCCTCTTCTTCAGCGGGCGGTCCGCTTTCAGATAAAAATGGTCTCTGCGGCGGAATTGCCACAAGATCACTTTGATCGGCGGCAGGAGAGGCCCCCCACCACCACTCTCCGGTGCCAACGAGCTTGCACGCAGAAGCGAACGCACACGTGAGTAGCGCCCGCATATGAAAACGGTGTTCAAACCACACATGTGAAGTTTCACCGCGATCGGTAGAGCAAGAGCAAAATACCTAGCTCTAGACCTGCTCTGTAACTCAAAACATGCAACCTGTAGAATTTTGTAAATGTCACCTATGGAGATTTTTAAGGGTAAAAGTTTGTCGCCATTCCACGAGCGGGCGCAATTTTGAAGCGTGACATGTTGGGTATCAATTTACTCGGGGTAAGATTATCTTTCACAATATAAAAAAAATTGGGCTAACTTTACTGTTGTCTTATTTTTTAATTAAAAAGAGTGTATTTTTTCCAAAAAAAGTGCGCAAATACGTTGTGACAGAAAGTATTGCAACGACCGCCATTTTATTCTCTAGGGTGTTAGAAAAAAAAATGTATAATGTTTGGAGGTTCTACGTAATTTTCTAGCAAAAAAAAATGTTTTTAACTTTTAAACAACAAATCTCAGAACGAGGCTCTATCCCTAAGAGGTTAAAAAAAAATTATATATTTTATATATATATATATATATATATATATATTTTATATATATATATATATATATATATATATATATATACACACATACACACACATACATATACATATACATATATATATATATATATATATATATATATTTGTGGCTGGAACTCCGCTTTAACTTTTATACATTTAACATTTTACAAGTTAATCTAAATTTTAGCTACCACATGTGGTATAATCAGGTTGTAATTATTTATACTTGGTGTGTCAATCAAACTTCTAAAAGGAATAGAAAGCCTGAACCTTTAGGTCTGCTTCACACAGGAGTAAAAAATGCTGAGTTTTTTTACTGATCTGAAATTAGATGAATTGTTGTCTATAGGACTTTGCACACAGCTGAGTAAAAATCAGTAATACAGCATTGAATATAGAGCAGTAAAACAAAAATAGAACATTTTACATTTGAGTGCAGCAATTTACTTACATGTTTACTCGTTTAATGTTTACGCAAGTATAAGTATACAACACTGGCAATGAAGAAGAATTTTACTCGACTATATGCTTGCACACCTTTACTCGCCCATACTCAACATTACTCAGGTCTTTATACACAGTTTTTGGCCCCTTGCACACAGGCATCACAAGTTCCTAAGTAAATAGCAGTAAAATTATGCGCCCATGTGCAAGGGGCTTTAAAAGCAGAACTCCGGGAGAGAACGTTCTTGTTGCTGATCTCCTACCTTCACCAACTATGCCATCCATGTTCTTCTGAGCTCTGTAGTCTGCAATAGCCTGCTGATCTTGCTGAAAAACTGTTACTGCCCTGTGACATCCTGTTTGTAAGACTACTGGCTGCTATTCCTCCTGTATCCTGAGCCAGCAGTCTTGTCACTTTCCACCAGTAGTTCTCTAGAGCAAGCAGGGATTTCTATTTCCTTCCTGCTCGCTGTAGTGGGTAGAGGGATCTCACAGTCCCCAGTCTGCGCCGCCCATGGAGGTGGTGACCTCATTCTCCTCTCTCCTCTGCTCCCTGTCAGCACCGCCATCTATCTCAGTGCAGAGCGGGATCATTACCAGAAATCATCCGGATGATAGAAAAGGTTATCTCAGGTTGTGACGGGTCTTATATGTGAGAATACCTCTCACCTCCCATACTGGCATTGTGATAGACAGCGCACTGTTCTAATGCAGGTCCAGGAGGCGGGGGATGTTACGGTGAGCTGTGTTCTCATATACAAGACCTGTTACAGCCTGAGATCCCCGCTCTATCATCCAGATAATTTCTGGTAATGATCCCACTCTGCACATATGGACACCGATGAGACCGCACTGGTGGGAAGAGATGAGACCACACTTATGGGCACTGAGGTGGCACTGATGAGGCTGCACTGATAAACTGCACTAATGGGCACTGAAAAGCTGCACTGATAAGGCAGCACTGATAAGCTGCACTGATGAGGCTGAACTTACGGGCACTGATAGGCTACCCTTATAAGCAGTGGACACCATCCACTGCTTTACAGACACCGTCCACTGCCAAATATCTGTAGGAGGGGTTTCCACGATGCCTGCAAAGTTTTCAGTCATTCTTGAGGTCTTATTTTCAGTGTGATGTGTATTATATGTAACGTTACATATCACAGAGACCGGTATTGTGGTAGTATTGAAGCTTATTGAGATTCCATGCATTAGAGGGTTCCACCATTCCTGCTGTGTTACTAAGTAGCATGGCTTGCTGCCTGCAGAATGAGGGGGTATAGCGTCACATATAGCGACCCGTCACATTTGGCTACCCGCTGGACTGCGCATGCGCGACACCGCCATATGCGTTCCAACACTGTGGCGATCTGCGCTTGCGCAGAATTTTGTGGCCACACCCATGAGTCCAGGTTCAAGCCCCATCATCCAAGTGGACAGAGTCAGATTATAATTATGCTGAGCAAAGCAAGGCCGTGCCCGAAGAGTGGCGAGCGAAGCGAGGGGCCCTGTGGCAAAGTGGTCTTACAACAGTGTTGGAACACATATGGTTGCATCGTGCATGCGCACTCCAGCGGGTAGCAAAATGTAATGGGTAGCCGAATGTGACCTGACAGGGGTTTATGTTGAAGTGGGCTTGTTAACATTTAAACATGTACAGGCCTAGTGTACCCTCCCACATTCACTCCAATCCCAAAGATTCATGGGAAATGTAGTTTGAGAACAGTGGAGAGAGAAGAGGATATGATGTAATTACTATTCTAGCAGCTTCTCCTTGGCAGAATACATGATGCATTTTCTCTACTAATGGGGGATGTTTTGCCAATCCCAGAGTTCTGCTTTAAAAATGTGAAAAGTTATAATGTTTTTCATCACATTCTTGAAAACAAAACTAATAGTAGTAGCAGGCCTAGTACAATGAGAGGAGGCAAAAGGGGAACCAATAGCAGCCAACCCTGGGCAGGAAAAGCAGGTGCCTACTAAGAAGTAAGAACACACCTCCATCTCACTGTGGTGCCACTAGGGAGTGAGGGCAGACTGCCCTTCTTTTTGTCTCCCCTTGTCATGTAACATGTCACATGACCATAGAATGGGAAGGAGTAGTTGCCTTTTTCCCCATTGGGCACCATTGCAGAGAAGGTCTGCACTGGGTAAATACACAGAGGGTGGGGGAACAACTCAGCCCTAGACCTCCACTCTAAAACCCCCCTGGAGCCTCTTAGCCTCCCTCTTCCCTTAAGAGCCCTTCAGCCCCCTTCCCTCCTCAGATACCTTTAGTTCCATGCACCCCACCTCCCCTTCCCCCCTACATCCCACTGACAGATGCCAAAGCAGTATTCCTCAGACTGACACCACTAAAGCCTGGTACACTAGCAGAATATATCAGCTATATCAACATAAACTGGCCAACAGTCGGACAGTGTGTACAGCAGCCTGTCCTGCTACTCTCAAATGGGCATATTGGAAAACCAGCAGCTGATTGGTATCTGATCAGCGCTGGCAGTTAATGACTACGAGCACTGACCGGTGTGTTCTGGTGGGGGGCCAGTCCCCCTGTCAGAACACAATAGCTCAGCGGGGAGATCGCTGCACTAACATTGCATAGTTAGTATGGTGAGCTCCTCAGTTTTTTTTTTCGTTCAGCCCGCTGGGTGTTCTTTAGTCCACACAGAGTTGGGAACAATGCTAACCTATAACAGTGAGCAGAGAGACGCCACAGGAAGATTAATGGCAGCTTGCAAGATTACTGGCAGGAACAATATGCTTTTTTTTTTTTTTTTTGCATATATCAAACAAAATGCCCTCAATGGTATATTTAACAATTATGTCAGGATTCTCCTACTGGCCTGGCGGCGGGGGAAGGAGGTGGGAGCTGAGCGGAGATGTCAACGGCTGCGGCCGAGAGGCCCGGAAGTGGGGACAGGTTGCATGTCAAAAAGACAGGTATCCGCTCCCCCCCGAAAGGTGCCAAATGTGGAGGGGGGGGGGGTTAGGAGACAAATGAGCGGAAGTTCCACTTTTGGGTGGAACTCTGCTTTAAGTGGTTTATACAGTTGTTCTCATAGGTTTACATACCCTGGCAGAATTTATGATTTCTTGACCATTTTTCAGAGACTATGAATGAGAACACAAAATGTTTTCTTTCACTCATGGTTAGTGTTTGCTGAAGCAATTTATTATCAATCAACTGTGTTTGCTCTCTTTAAATCACAATGGCAACAGAAACTACCCAGGTGAAAATAAGAAAGACAGCCTAAAAAAAGAAAAAACAAATGCAGCCATCACATCTAAGAACTGGTAAGGAGCAATTTATAAAATGTTTGCTCCTGGGTTTGACACCACCTTAAAGCGGAGTTCCACCCAAAAGTGGAAGCTCCACTTTAATGACTACTGACCCCCTGACATGCCACATTTGGCATGCAATTATTTTTTTGGGGGGGGGGAGTGGGTACCTAGTTTTGACCCAGCTCCCACTTCCGCTCGGCCCGCCTAGGCAACTCGAGCGTAAGTTCTCCTCTCCCCCTCCCTCCCTGCAATCTTCTGGGACACATCACAGGTCCCAGAAGATTGCCCGGCAATTCAGGACGCGTAGCGTGACTCGCGCATGTGCAGTGCACACCCGGCTGTGAAGCCGAAAGCTGTGAGAGGTAGTTGCAGCCAGGTGGAGGGAGGACGGAGCCAGGTGCACAGAGGGGAGGATGACGGAGCCAGGTGCACAGACGTGAGGAGTTGCAGCCAGGTGGAAAGGAGGACAGAGCCAGGTGCAGAGAGGAGGAGTGGCAGCCAGGTGGAGGGAGGACGGAGCCAGGTGCACAGGGGAGAGAGGGAGTTGCAGCCAGGTGGAGGAGAGGGTGGAGCCAGGTGCACAGACGTGAGGAGTTGCAGCCAGGTGGAAGGGAGGACAGAGCCAGGTGCACAGAGGAGGAGTGGCAGCCAGGAGGAGGGAGGACGGAGCCAGGTGCACAGAGGGGAGGAAGAGTTGCAGCCAGGTGAAGTGGAGGACAGAGCCAGGTGCACAGAGGAGAGGAGGGTTGGCAGCCAGGTGGAGGGAGGACGGAGCCATGTGCACAGAGGAGAAGGAGTGGCAGCCAGGTAGAGAGGGAGGACGGAGCCATGTGCACAGAGGAGAGGAGTGGCAGCCAGGAAGAGATGGGGGACGAAGCCATGTACACAGGGGAGAGAAGGAGTGGCAGCCAGGTAGAGAGGGGGGATGAAGCCATGTACACAGAGGAGAGAAGGAGTGGCAGTCAGGTGGAGGGAGGACAGAGCGAGGTGCACAGAGGAGAGGAGGAGTGGCAGCCAGGTGGAGAGGGGGGATGAAGCCATGTACACAGAGGAGAGAAGGAGTGGCAGTCAGGTGGAGGGAGGACAGAGCGAGGTGCACAGGGGAGAGGAGGAGTGGCAGCCAGGTGGATCTGAGGATAGCTCCCAGGTTCAGGTTGCTAATGGGTGCAAGTCGAGTGACAGCACATTCGGGAGTTGGGATGGCGGGTTCTTTTTTGCGCTCCTCTAGATCTTGCTCCCGGACTGCCCTCCCATGCTACGCCACTGGTCACCCTTTCACCTCTGTAAAATATAGGCACCCAGAGGTGAGACACATATTGGATTGTCTTTCATTAAAAAAAAAAAAAAGAAAAAAAAGAAAATTCTCAAGAAGGTTTATTTTTTTTATATTTTGTATTATTATATTATTATTTACATTATTTGGGTTTTTACTGGCAGGTTAGTTTGCACACAGATTTTTCTATTAAATCGGTGTGCTTCTTGCTGCCTTTTCTCGTCCAGTAAACTGACAGAAGAAAAGCCAAGCTGAGAGCATCCTGTATAGACACAGAGCAGTGGGGGGCATAGGCGGGGCAAATGTGGGAGTGGGCGTGGTTTTGTGGCCCGCTGGGGTGGGTGGGCAGGGCCTTGTCTGGACTTCTGTGAAGATTGAAATGATGGAGCTTTTCTCTTTCAATATGTTTATTGAGCTTTTTGCAATAAAGGTACAGAAGATAATATTACAAGTGGTAGCTCAGAACTAGGGCTAACATGGCCCTATCAGAAGGGACAAAAGCATACATAATGTACCATCAACCTTAAATGTTTCAAAAGAACAGAGTATGAACTTTAATATTTGTCAGTATAGATGCATCAGGAGTCTCCCATTAAAAATAGTGTGTCCAACCTAAATAAACCTGGACAAAAAAGGAGGTGCATTATCCAGAGAACTAGGGTTTGGGTCAAAGAGATGGTTCTGAATAGATCGGAAGAGACGTTCCCATACCACCGCGGCTCCAGAGGGCCTTGCAGGTCACTCCAATGGGATCACGCTGAGACCCGCTCGGCTCGTGCTGGGCGTCTCAGTACCCCCCTCTCATTTTATATATGGACATGTACCATGACCCTGTACCCTGTCCTCTTAGGAGGCTTTTATTCCACATGTCGTGGCAACTCTGTGTCCTGGGAGCATCTTCAATCAATTATCAAAACATAGTTTTATGTACTGTGCATGAAATCTGAAAAATCCCCTTAATGTCCCGTTTCGTCAGGAGCATACGGGGGAGGAGGTAGAGATGAGAGATGAAATAAACTAATGAAGAACGGGAAGGGAGGCAAAGGGAGACAAGAGAGAAGGCATCCAGTGGAGTGGATGTTCAGGGCAAGATATGACCTGGATATAGTGGGACCTTGGTATACAACGCCCAAGGCTCCCAAATGGCTTCAAACTTCCGGATCCTATCCAAGTGTTGCTAGCATGTGTTCGAGTAATTATCCAAGAGATTTTGTGTTTTATTGCCTGGATAGAGACCTTGGGTTTCTTCCAGGCCCTTGCTAAAGATATTTTGGCTCCTAGAAACATGCGTGTGTTTGGGAGTGTTGTTGATTCTATGATTCAGAAGCGCTATTTTAGGGTCTTGGGAGATTGCTATCCCTGTGACTCTCCTCACCATAGTGAAGAAGTTATTCCAGAAGCTTCAGATACATGGACATGTCCACCAAATATGATGTATGGAGCCTATGTGATTGCAACCCCTAAAATATTGGGGTGAAGCATCTGGATATATCCTTGCTAGTCTTGTTGGGACATAATACAATCTGGTGAGTAACTTAACATTCGCTTCAATTAATCCAGTGTTCAATATACCTTTGTATCTGAAGGAGAGAAACCAGTCTTCAGGGTCCATGTGGAAGTCCAGGTCAGATTCCCAAGCTCGAGCGCAGGAGGATAAACTCTCATTCTGAGCTAGTGAGGCGTATATATTAGTGAAATCCCACCCCTCTGATCCATGAGGTTAGAGCACCACTGTTAATATATAGTGGGGTTGGGGGGCGGATTTATCTATCCACAGGGTGTGAAGGAAATGCCTGATCTGGGAGAGACGAAATCTCTCAGAATTGGGCATCTCAAATTTACTGAGGGAAATCTCCAGTGTGATAGGGCCCGATTAGGTGAAAAAGTGACCTATTCTGAATAACCCCTTATTTAACCACCATTTAAAGGCTTGAATATTCATCTCCGGTTGAAAACTTGGGTTGTGGAAGAGATGAGATAGAGGTTTTAATGTTGAAATTAGGGAGGCCTGTTTATGAAGTGTCCAAGAGTGTCACAGAGTGGGGGCCAAGATGGGGGGGCCTTAGTTTTGGGGGACACCATAGGAGGTAATCTATTGTGTGATCTGGAACAGCTTGTCTCTCTAATGCAATCCAGTCAGGCTTGGGTCCCTTAGAGTAGACTGCTGAGATCTGAGTTAGTTGCGCCGCTTAAAGAGGAAGTAAGCCCTGATGGGTGTTACTTCCTCTTTGTTTCCCTGCAAAGGTAAAGCATAATGGGCTACTATGCATTGCATAGTAGCCCATTATGTGACACTTACCTGCAGGAAAAGCCAGCGATGTCCCCGTCTTCCTCACTAGTAGCGAGCGTCCATTCTTCACCCCTCTTTCTTCCGGGGCCGCAAACTCCTGCTCTGTGACTGGCCAGAGTCGTGTGACGTCACTCCCACGTATGCGTGCGGGAGCCGCCTTTAACGGCATGACCCAAGCTACAAACAGCACATACATGCGCGCGGGAGCCGCCTTTAATGGCATGACCCGAGCTAGAAACGGCACAGCGTGCACTTTCTAACTCCAGCGCATGCGCAGAAGAAATCTCCCTACAGTGATTTGCAAATATCTCCTAGCCCATGCAGGTCTGGGAGATTTTTCAAGCACCTACAGGTAAGCCTTAATCTAGGCTTACCTGTAGGTTAAAGTGGTTGTAAAGGGTTTACAACCACTTTAATAGTACCACCAAACATTTGGTAGGTCTAGTCCGCCCTGATTCTTGAGCCTGAAAAGGATGTCCCTAGAGAGGCGGTGACCTTTCTTCCCCCAGACAAAGTCCACAATTTTAGCTTGAAATTTGACTATCTCCTTTTGGGTATAGTAATAGGGAGGGAACAGAATAGGTAGAGAATCAGGGGCATCAGTGTCATCTTTACCGCATTTATTCTACCAAGCCAGGACAAATCACATCTCGTCCAAGTCTTAAGGTCTTCCTCCAGTTTCCAGAACATCGGAGGATAGTTAGATGCATAAAGTTTATTTATACTATCCGGGAGAGTGATCCCCAAGTAAGGTATTGAGGTTGAAGCCCAGGTTAAGGGGAGGTTGTGTTTTAATTGGTTTAGTAGGGGTAGAGGGATGTTTAACACTAGTGACTTTGTGGGGTTAATGGTGAGGCCCGAGTGCTAAACTTATGGAATGGTTTGAGTAGAACAGGGTTGGAGACTAGAGGGGACGTTATGAAGAGTAGCATATCGTCTGCAAATAAAGCGCATTTGTGTTCTTGGGTACCACATGCAACCCCCTTGATGTCTGAGTTTGATCTGATAGCTATGGCTAAAGATTCAATGGCGATCGCAAAGATAAGCGGCGATAGGGGGCATCCCCTAGTGCCTTATCGAATATTAAAGCTTTCAGAGTTGTGGCCCCTAAGCCGGACTTGCGCGCTGGGGGGAGAAGTAAAGCAAGTGGATAGTATCCATGAAGTTAGGGCCAAAACCTCATATCCACAGGATCTCGAAAAGGTAAGGCCAAGCAACAGAATCAAAAGCCTTTTCTAGATCTATTGAGAGTAGCATGCCAGTTTGCGGAGGGCCTCCATCCCAGTGGGATTTTATTTTAGTAGGGAAATTATATCTATGGCCCTTCTCACCTGATCAGGACCCTGCCTCCCCGGTGTGAAGCCCACCTGGTCCCTGTGTATATACTTCAGAATGAAGCTAGACATTCTGATAGCTAGGATTTTTGTCATGATTTTGATATCATTATTAATAAGGCGATAGTTCCCGACCTCACTAGTATCCTTCCCTGGCTTCGGGATTACTGAAATAAAAGCTGTGTTTAGGTCTCTGTCCAGGGGGGCTGCATCCCATAGGGAGTTAAAAAATTGTGTCATATAGGGGGCTAACAAGGGACCAAATTTTTTGTGGTAACTACTTGAAAAGCCTTCTGGGCCCGGAATGCTGGAGCTTTTCATGGACTGTAGGAGCAACTCCCCCAATGATGTCATGACGGCACGATATAGTCTCTTCAGAGCGGCATCACGCAAAAGGGGACAGTGGAAGCATCGTTGTGTCCTCATGAAAGGAAGTAACCACAAGAGCTTTCAGCTGCAGGGGAAAAGGTGGATATATCAATATCCTTACTGTTTTTTGCAAAACAACCAGTGAGATGTTTAACAAGACTGTATAGTTACATGACATTTTTCATACAATGTCATTTTGACCATAGTTCTTCTTTAAATCCCAGAGTGCAAATATTTTTTCCTTTGAACTAATATTTGAAAGACATAGAACAGACTACATGAGTGAAATGGAATGACATAAAAGTTGGGGGTCTGTAGGGGGGGCCTAAGGGAGGGGAAAATACTGACAAGGACAGGAGAATATGGTGCAATGTAGAGGGTGAGAATGAGAAATCAGCCTGAATGAGGAAGAATTTTTACAATATGCATGCATGGTGAGGTGAGAGCCCTCAAAAACCTTTAGTATTTTTTTAAATAATTTTTTATATATTTTATTCATTTTTTACTTTATCTTTATTGCTATCACATAGGGGGCATCAAACTGCTTGTGTAATAATATTGTGCATGAACAGGTTCTCTTTATTTATATTTATTTATTTCAGGTATTTATATAGCGCTGTCAATTTATGCAGCGCTTTACATATACATTGTACATTCACATCAGTCCCTACCCTCAAGGAGCTTACAACCTAAGGTCCCTAACTCACATTCATACATACTAGGGACAATTTAAACAGGATCCAATTAACCTACCAGCATGTCTTTGGAGTGTGGGAGGAAACCGGAGTACCCAGATGAAGCCCACGCAGGCACAGGGAGAACATGCAAACTCCAGGCAGGTAGTGTCGTGGTTGGGATTCGAACCAGCGACCCTTCTTACTGCTAGGCGAAAATGCTACCCACTATTAGACCCATGATATGTCTCTTGCATTCTGCTCAAGCAGACTAAGAACAAACAGCGGTTTACCTGGCCATAGCCGACTGGGATTTGATAGCCAGTACCAGAGACCTCTGAGATGAGCACTTTCGGGTTAACTGCACTGAGGAGAGATGGGACATGTTCCCTGATGTCTCCTTGTTCACTTTCTGGTGTGACATTTACCAGTTTGGATGCAGGCGAGCCCAGGTAAAATTCTTCGGGGAGGGTGGGGATGACAATTCAGTAAGCCATGAGCTTGTTTTAACCCTTTTACTACCACAATGTGTTGGACACATCTTCGGCAGTTAAACGGTGTACTGTGCTGTAACTTTTTACATCATGCAAAGCATTGTCATGACTCAAGCAAGTCATTAGTCTTGTGTACTTGAAAATACATATTTCTTTGTGCAATATTAATCCTCCCTGGGGTTTTCCACATTGTGTGAACACACAAAAGCCTGATACACACTGGGAGTTTGACGGGTTGAATGAAAAAAAAAAAAAACTGTCAGCTTCGGTTGGAGCCGCTGTACTAACCATGCAAAGTTAGTACAGTGATCTCCCCTGCTGAGCTGTTGTGTTCTGACAGGAGGATGGCCCTCCCACCAGAACACTCCAATCAGTGCTCTCTGCCAGCATGCTCGTCCGACCAGCTTCTGTCGGACAGTCCGACATACACATGGGCCGCATATTGGCCTTTTTTCTTTTTAGCCGGCCAATGTCTCCCGCCATTCGGCCCATGTGTACCAGGCTTGAGAGGATGCACAAGAACTATGTTTATATTCATTTGTGTACATTAACACTTAATTATTTCACAAATAACAAAAACATAATTTAATAACTAGGGCAGCACAGCGGCTAAGTGGTTAGCAATTCTGCCTAGCAGTACTAGTGTTGTCAATTTGAATCCCAACCATGGCACTACCTGCCTGGAGTTTGCATGTTCTCCCTGTGCCTGCGTGGGTTTCTACCAGGTACCACGGTTTCCTCCCACACTCTAAAGACATGCTGATAGGTTAATTGGATCCTGTCTAAATTGGCCCTAGTACATATGAATGTGAGTTAGGGACCTTAGATTGTAAGCTCCTTGAGGGCAAGAACTAATAAGAAAGCGCTGTGTAAATTGTTGGCGCTGTTTAAATGCCTGTAATAAATAATTGATGCCTCTTTGAGAAATCCCAGAGATGGAGCTTTAATACCGATTCCGGGACACTGCTGAACATTTACTAGCAGAGGATCCTGAATGCATGATTTGGATAGCATTTCTGTATTTTGAGTCATAAGAGGCAAGATTAAACATGCAGAGACCTGTGAGAATGTGATGCGATATCTTGATTTGAAATATGAAACAGGGCTGTAGATTTTTTTTTTTTTTTTTTTTTTTTTTTTAGCAGCCTGCATTAAATCAAGCAAATAGATCATAAATAATGGAATAAAAATGGTTTGATTTAAATGTTGTGTATAATACACCATAAATCTATATTTCTAAAATCCACTTGGACAACAATTAAAGTTGCAAGTATTTTGAGAACAGTCTGTACCTGCTTTCCTAATCTGGATCCTGAAATTTGTGCCCATTTCCCTAGGCAATGACTTTAAAATGTACCTTGGGCACTGGGTCATTTTCAGTTCAGTGTCTACAGCAGTGATTCTCAACCGGGGTTCCTCCAGAGGTTGCTAAGGGTTCCTTCAGCATTGGGCCATTTCTGCCTCTCGGATAAGTTCTCACCGACACCATTGATATTTTTAGCTATCTGTAAGGAGGTAATTCTTCCCAGTGACCACAAATGTAAGGACCATTCTTCCCACTGACCATCACACTAATGTATCACGAGTTGTAGATTTCTAATTTTTAGCAGGGGTTCCGAGACTGGAGAACTATTTCAAGGGTTCCTCTGTGTTGAAAAGGTTGAGAAAGGCTGGTCTACAGTCTTCTACCCAAACACTCCTGCTACCCTTGGCTACCAGTACTGTCCTGCTAAGGTCCTCTCTTACCAGCGTAGTCCTACCTGCCCAGCTGGCTACCAGTACAAAGCAGCCACCTCTCCAGCTCACCAGGAGCTTGCCTGCTTCCACATTCCCATGTATCTGTAGCAGGGATCTCCAAACTATGGCCCTCCAGCTGTTGCGGAACTACACATCCCATGAGGCATTGTAAAACTCTGACATTCAGCCCGGGTTCACACTATAAATCGCTGCGGACCGCACAGGAGCGCTGTGCGTCCCTGTTCTCTGTTTCAGGGACGAATCAGGGCCGATTCAATGCCTGAATTCGGCCCTGAAACGCAGCCAAAGACGCACAGCGTTTTTGTGCAGTGCGCACCGCAGCCGCCCCGGAGATATGTGAACCGGCTCCATAGGGAGCCAGTCACATTCTCCTGCTATGCGAATTAGATGTGCGGAAACGCACATCTAATGCGCATAGGTGTGAACCCGGGCTCAGACATGATGAGGTATGATGGGAATTGTAGTTCCTGAACAACTGGAGGGCCATAGTTTGGAGACCCCACCTGGGGGTAGCTTGAAGCCATGTCCAAACTCTAAAAGGAGGTCCCTGGCGCAGCAAGTATTTAAGACTCCATCCACAGGAAAAGAGCATGAGGTAAGGGTCGTTACACACAGTTGGTGACATGCGTGTGATGAGGTCACTGGGTTATAAAAAAGACAAAAAAGGACAAAAAAACTGTATAATGTATGGCCAGCCTAAAAGTGGTTGTAAACCTAGTTACACCACTTTTACCTATACTTCTACCTTATAATAAGGCTTACCTGTAGGTACTGGAAATATCTCCTGCACGGTTTAGGAAATATTTACCATATACGCTTACGCTTGTAATAAACATCAGCCACCAATCCCCCCCTATTTGTTCACAACGGTCATTTGATGGGATTTGGTACAAATTTTGTGTTTCATTTTAAATTTTTATGTCGGGTTAGCCCTTAAAAACCTTATCAGATCCTGATGAATATGAGTTTTGGCATGATTTTTTTTTTTTTTTTAGGTCATTCTCACTGTAGGATGTACAAATAGCAAAACAAACATTTGCTGGCAGTTTACATTTCTCTGTCTTTCTTTTTTTTTTTTTGGAAAAAATGTTATGTTTTTTTCCTTGTAAACGTCACTTTTACCGTAGTACATTGTGCGGTATATATCACACAGGTGTGCCCAAGCACGTTATATAAGAAAGGAACTTGACAGCTTTAATGGTTATAACATCACTGCTCCACATCAAATGGCAGAATTTTAAATTCTTTTTGCATAAGTACATGTACCCCAGGTCAGCCCCCTATGTCATTTGTTTGACAGTTCATTGGTTTTTAGCCATGAAAAAGGCCTAAAGGACTTTTTAAAGATTTGTTTCTTTTTTACTTCAACTGCTCATCCAGGAACAAGTGTCAATAACAATGTGCATAATATAAGACAGGAGGCGGTGCGCTCATGTGCATCCTTCATTAGTGCCTTTCTGGTACCCACGAAGCACATTAATGAAGGATACACACCGGAGCCAGGATGACAGCTGGAGAAACCTAGATCCAGTTTTTTAGTCTTTGCCTCCTGCTTTAATGTTATATTAGCTCTTTTCAACACTTGGGAGTATCGTTTTAAGATTTATTTATAAAAGTTCATACAATCCTCACAATGCCAGTGTACTCAAAGACTTTACTTTTTTTTGTCCAGCAGAAATTATATATCATATCCCTCTTGTGTAGGGCTAAAATCACATTGTGCAAGGTTGCAGTCACTATAATGGGAATAACTGTTGTCCACAGATCAACGTTCTACTCAGAAAAGTCTCAAAAGGATAAGGTGTTCAACATAGAGCGTGCCAAACAGGGGCTATAAATATTTCTGGAAGCAGCCAATGGGATTTGTGAGCACTAGAGCATAATATAATTTCTACTAGCCTCTACAAATCAATGCACGGTAGATTTATAATGGTTTCATTCTTTCCCTGTAAAGTAGTGGATCACCCTAGGAAAAGACCAGGTTTGCCAGGATGTAGACCATGGGTGCTCAATCTGTGGCCCTCCAGCTGTTGCGGAACTACAACTCACAAGCATGACTTCCAAAGGCAGAGCCATGATGGAACTGTCAGCAACTTGCAATGCCTCATGGGACTTTTAGTTCCGCAACAGCTGGAGGGCCAC
The DNA here is from genome assembly GCA_037952835.1 of Lithobates septentrionalis. Classification (NCBI taxonomy): domain Eukaryota; kingdom Metazoa; phylum Chordata; class Amphibia; order Anura; family Ranidae; genus Lithobates; species Lithobates septentrionalis. The sequence goes on along the minus strand of JBBDGP010001313.1, from coordinate 1,077,722 downwards.
AGGTTGAACACCCAAGATGTAGACATTTTGTCTAGCAAAATGAGTGGTACACCAAGTAAAAAGAAGGCCTCAGATGAACATACATAGTAGGTGAGGTTGAAAAAAGACAAACTATGTGTGTGATTTTATGTCAGTATTACATTGTATATCCCTGTATGTTGTGGTCGTTCAGGTGCTTATCTAATAGCGTTTTGAAATTATCGATGCTCCCCGCTGAGACCACCGCCTGTGGAAGAGAATTCCACATCCTTACTGCTCTTACAGTAAAGAACCCTCTACGCAGTTTAAGGTTAAAGCGCTTTTCTTCTAAATATTAGGGAATAGCCATATCTTATTAAATTTCCCTTTCGCTGAAAAGTTTTATCCCTATTGTGGGGTCACCAGTACGGTATTTGTACATTGAAATCATATCCCCTCTCAAGCGTCTCTTCTCCAGAGTGAATAAGTTCAGTGCTCGTAACCTTTCCTCATAAGTAAATGTCCTCCAGTCCCTTTATTCATTTTGTTTCCCTTCTCTGGACTCTCACCAGTTCCAGCACATTCTTCCTGAGGACTGGTGCCCAGAACTGGACAGCATACTGCAGGTGCGGCCGGACCAGAGTCTTGTAGATTGGAAGAATTATCATTTTATCTCTGGAGTTAATCCCCTTTTTAATGCATGCCAATATTCTGTTTGCTTTGCTTGTAGCAGCTTGGCATTGCATGCTATTGCTGAGCTTATCTACTAGGACCCCCAGGACCTTTTTCCATCCTAGATTCCCCCAGAGATTCTCCCCCCCGTGAGTAGACTGCATTCATATTTTTGCCAACCAAATGTATTATTTTACATTTTTCTACAATAAACCTCATTTGCCATGTAGTTGCCCACTCCATTAATTTGTTCAGATCTTCTTGCAAGGTTTCCACATCCTGCGGGGAAGTTATTGCCCTTCTTAGCTTAGTATCATCCGCAAATACAGAGATTGAACTGTTTATTCCATCCTCCAGGTCGTTTATAAATAAATTAAATAGGATTGGTCCCAGCACAGAACCGTGGGGGCCCCACTTTCCACCCCTGACCATTCCGAGTACCCCCCATTTATCACTACCCTCTGAACTCGTCCCTGTAGCCAATTTTCAGTCCATGTACTCACCCTATGGTCCATGCCAATGGACCTTACTTTGTACAGTAAACGTTTATGGGAAACTGTGTCAAATGCTTTTGCAAAATCCAGATACACCACGTCTACGGGCCTTCCTTTATCTAGATGGCAACTCCCCTCCTCATAGAAGGTTAATAGATTGGCTTGGCAAGAAAAATTCTTCCTGAATCAATGACGATTACTGCTAATGATATCGTTGTCATTACTAAACTCTTGTATATAGTCCCTTATCATCCACTCCAAGAGCTTGCATAAAATTGAAGTTAGGCTAACTGGTCTGTAATTCCAAGGGATGTATTTTGGGCCCCTTTTTTAAAATATTGGTACTACATTGGCTTTTCTCCAATCAGCTGGTACCATTCCAGTCAGTAGACTGTTCGTAAAAATTAGGAACAGTTCCTTAACCACTTCAATACCAGGCATTTTCACCCCCTTCCTGCCCAGGCCAATTTTCAGCTTTCAGCACTGTAACATTCTGAATGACAATTGCGTGGTCATGCAACACTGTACCCAAATGAAATTGTTATAATAGAGCTTTCTTTTTGGTGGTATTTGATCGCGTCTGCGGTTTTTATTTTTTGCGCTATAAACAAAAAAAAAAAAAAAAAAAAAAAAAAAAAGAAGGATGAGCAACAATTTTGAAAAAAGAAAAAAAAAAAAAAAAAAAACAACCATATTTTTTACTTTTTGCTATAATAAATATCCCAATTTAAAAAAAAAAAGAAAAGAAAAATAATTTTTATCGCAGTTTAGGCCGATATGTATTCTTCCACATATTTTTGGTAAAAAGAAAAAAAAAAAAAAAAAAACGCAACAAGCGTATATTGATTGGTTTGCACAAAAGTTATAGCGCCTACAAAATAGGTTATTGATTTATGGCATTTTTTATTTTATTTTTTTTACTACTAATGGCGGCAATCTGCGATTTTTATCATGACTCACATTGCGGCGGATAGATCGTTCACTTTTGACACTATTTGGGACCACTGGCATTTATACAGCGATCAGTGCTATAAAAATGCACTGATTACTGTATAAATGTCACTGGCAGGGAAGAAGTTAACACTAGGGGGCGATCAAGGGTTTAAATGTGTTACCTAGGGAGTGATTCTAACTGTAGGGGGATGGGACTGACTAGGGGAGGAGACCGATTGGTGTTCCTATATACTAGGAACACACGATCTGTCTGCTCTGCCCTGACAGGATGTGGATCTGTGTGTTTACACACAGAGATAAAAGTTCCTGCTCTGTCACAAGTGATCGCGGGTGCCCAGTGGACCCATTACCGCCGGGAAGCTGAGGACATCATATGACGCCCACCCAGGATGGGAGATCTCATCTGCGGACGTCATATGACTATAGCTGGGTAGTGAAGTGGTTAAGGACCCTCGGGTGCAAGCCATCTGGTCTGGGTGACTTATTAATGTTAAGTTTTTCAAGTCTAATTCTAATTCTGTCCTATCTTAGCCATGCGGGTGCTTCCTGTGACATGTCATGAGGATAAACATTGCAGTTTTGGTTACTGAAGCCCCCCAGATTCCCTCTTGAAGACTGAGAAGAATAAATTCAATACCTTTGCCATCTCTCCATCCTTAGTAACCAGATTCCCTTTATCATTCTTTATGGGACCAATATGACCTGACCTCCCTTTCTTACTATTTATGTACTTAAAGGGGTTGTAAACCTTCGTGTTTTCTCACCTTAATGCATCCTATGCATTAAGGTGAAAAAACACCTGGCAGTGACCAGCCCCCCAGTTTTACTTACCTGAGCCCCTGGAACTTGACCCGGCGGGGACGCGCTTGTCTCTCTGCCCGGGGTTCTCGGCTATTGATTGATAGATTCATAGCAGCGCAGCCATTAGCTCCCGCTGCTGTCAATCAAATCCAATGACGCAGGCGCCAGGGGACGGGGCCAAGTCATACATTCGGCGGCTATGGACAACGAAAGCTGGACTTGGGAGCGCGCCTGCAAGGTAACCCCCTCGGGAGAGCGCTTCTCCTTGGGGGTTATCTGATGTGGGGAGGAGCCGCGAGAGCCGCCGAGGGACCCCAGAAGAGGATGTTCGGGCCACTCTGTGCAAAACGAAAAAAAAAAATAAAAATAAAAACACGAACTCTTGCAATCGCTTTAAAGAATTTCTTGGGATTTTTTTTATTCTCCTCCGCTATGTGCCTTTCGTGTTCTATCTTAGCCGCCCTGATCGCACCCTTACATTTCTTGTTGCATTCTTTGTAAAGTTGGAATGCTGATGATGATCCATCAGCCTTGTATTTTTTAAAGGCCTTCTCCTTCGCTTTTATATGCACTCCTACATTGGAGTTAAGCCACCTAGGACTTTAATTAGCTCTTTTAAAATGTATTTCCCATTGGGATGCACTGGCTAATACCCTTATTTAATATGCTCTTAGAGCATACCCATTTTTACTCCGTGATCTCTGTTCCTAAGATTTTATCCCATTTAGTATCTTCTAGCAAGGATCGTAGTTTAGGGAAGTTGACTCTTTTGAAATTCAGTGTCTTTGTATTCCCCTTATGTTTCCTATTTGTGTGATTTATACTAAATTGACCTGTGATCGCCGTTTCCTAAATTGCCCTGTATTTCAACATCCTTGATCAGGTCTGTATTGTTGGTAATCAGTAGGTCTAGTAACGCTTTGTTTCTAGTTGGTGTATATACCATCTGACCCATGAAATTGTCCTGCAAGACATTTAGGAACTGGCGAACCTTAGATGAATGTGCAGTTCCTTCCACCCAGTCTATGTCTGGATATTTAAAATCCCCCATTATGACACTTCCCATCCTTGCTGCTAATCCAAATTGTGATGAGGTCTGCCACTGCCTCCTCCCTCTGGTTAAGGGGCCCATAGCATACTCCCAGTATTACTTTCCCCTTAGTTTCCTCCCTTTGTAGCTCTACCCATAAGGATTCCAACTCCTCCCTTGCTCCATTAGTGATGTGGTCTCTCACATTCACTACATCATTTTTGATATACAGACATATATCTCCCCCTTTTTTAACCTCTCTATCCCTGCGATATAGGGAATACCCTTGAATGGTTGCCAGCCAATCATAAGAGCTGTTGAACCAAGTCTCTTAAATTCCTACAAAATCGAAATCCTCCTCGTACAACAGTAGCTTTAGTTCTCCCATCTTATCCGCCAGACTCCTGGCATTGGTGAACATGCCACGTAGTTTAGACCAGTCACATACTATCTCCTTATTGGGTGTTCTGAGGTTGCAAATAGGACTTGTTACTGTACTTACCTCGGGTTGAGGTGCTTTAGTCAACCTACCACTAATGTCCCCGATACGACCCTCTGGAATTTGTTCCGCGCTGACTATCTCTACCTCTGGACCCTCCCCCCGTCGCCTAGTTTAAAAGCCCCTCTAACTTTTCGGCCATCTTCACCCTCCTCATTTAGGTGCAGACTGTCCCTTCTATAGAGCTGGTAACTGACTGAGAAGTCGGCCTAGTTCTGCAGGAACTCAAACCCCTCCTTTCTACACCAGCTCCTCGGCCACTTGTTTACTTCCCTAATCTCCCTCTGCCTTTCTGGTGTGGCTCGAAGTACCAGCAGTATTTCTGAGAAAACTACCTTAGAGGTCCTTTTCCTCAATTTAGCTCCTAAGTCCCTAAAACCGTTTTTTTAGGACACTCCATCTACCTCTGACTTTGTCATTGGTACCAATGTGCACCATGACAGCTGGGTCTTCCCCAGCCCCTCCCAATAATCTGTCCACCAGATCCGTGATGTGCCAAACCCGAGCACCCGGTAGACAATACAGTTCGGTGCTTCAGTTATTTTGACAGTTTGCCCTCTCTGTCCTTCTAAGAATTGAGTCACCTACCCCCAGAATCTGTCTTTCCTTTCCCTTGGCTTTTCTCCCACCCTCACTGGAGGAGTTATTGGAATTCTTTTATACTGGAGGCGATTAATGTAGAAAGAGCCACCAAAACAGGCCATAAAAATCCAAGCAGACCCCTTTTGTATCATAATGCATTATAGAAAGGACAATATTGGACTTTTACAATAAAAAATTGATCCACCACAAACTTGCTCCCAGTGAACTCAAAATAGCAGCGCTAAAGGCAATCCCTAAAATAATAAAATGTAGTGAAGGGTGATGTACTGATGAATCAACCTGTGTAATGATTACATCATATCCCCACCCCTCATCATTAGTGTGCATACAATGATATGCTCAAAAAATCAAACAAAAAAATGGTGCATATAAAGCAATTAAATACATGACATATCTGTGCATATGCAAATATATAAATGTGAAAATAACACCTAAGTGAGAGCCAATGTGAATCAACTCGCAAAAAATTATATATCTAAAAATAGTGTCCACAAATAATCCAAACGAAAAATAGTCCACAAAAAAATATAAATATAAAATAAAAAAATCCGTGACGTGTTGTGGTGTAAAATCTTCTACTTAAATATATCTTCCACCGCACCTCTGTGACTGTGAATCCACTCCCCTTAGGCGAATACACTCACCAGCTCCTTTAGCCCACACTCTCGTGTCAGGGCCAACAAGCTTTTATCCCACACTCACAGGGGATAAGAACGATCTTCAGTGGAAGGTCTGTACACCTTTACCTCTCCAAAGTGTAATGCCCAAGAGCTCTCAGAGTCCCAGGGGGCTTGCTTGGTCCTCACTGATAGCCAGCTCGCCTGCTCTCATGGAGTACAATGCAGTTGCTTAATTGGTGTCAAAACAGAGCAGACACACAGCGCTCTGTGTCTGCTCTGTTTTGACACCAATTAAGCAACTGCATTGTACTCCATGAGAGCAGGCGAGCTGGCTATCAGTGAGGACCAAGCAAGCCCCCTGGGACTCTGAGAGCTCTTGGGCATTACACTTTGGAGAGGTAAAGGTGTACAGACCTTCCACTGAAGATCGTTCTTATCCCCTGTGAGTGTGGGATAAAAGCTTGTTGGCCCTGACACGAGAGTGTGGGCTAAAGGAGCTGGTGAGTGTATTCGCCTAAGGGGAGTGGATTCACAGTCACAGAGGTGCGGTGGAAGATATATTTAAGTAGAAGATTTTACACCACAACACGTCACGGATTTTTTTATTTTATATTTATATTTTTTTGTGGACTATTTTTCGTTTGGATTATTTGTGGACACTATTTTTAGATATATAATTTTTTGCGAGTTGATTCACATTGGCTCTCACTTAGGTGTTATTTTCACATTTATATATTTGCATATGCACAGATATGTCATGTATTTAATTGCTTTATATGCACCATTTTTTTGTTTGATTTTTTGAGCATATCATTGTATGCACACTAATGATGAGGGGTGGGGATATGATGTAATCATTACACAGGTTGATTCATCAGTACATCACCCTTCACTACATTTTATTATTTTAGGGATTGCCTTTAGCGCTGCTATTTTGAGTTCACTGGGAGCAAGTTTGTGGTGGATCAATTTTTTATTGTATACTTATTATTTAAGCAGCAGCTCAGATTCAGGTTTGTGCCATCAGCGCAGCGTTTTTGGGTGTATGAGTGGGCGGATTTTTATACATCTGATTTTTTCAATATTGGACTTTTCCCTACAGAAACCAGAATTTTTCCATTTACAAGCTTACTGTAATTAAAACAATGGAAGACAACTTCTAGCTAGTATTTACAGGTTGCTGTGCAATGTTCTTGGCATCCTTTGAGTCAGCCATGGTTGGCTTTATGAAAAAAAAAAAATTCAGCCTTGGTTCAGGCAGATGCAATGCAGGAAACGCAGCAAATTATGTGCGTTACCCGCATAGCATTGCAATCGCATGGCACCCATGCGATCTGCTGTGGGTATCAATGTTAGATTAACAACACCCCAAAACAGATCGCAAAACGCAGTTCGATTGTCAGAATCGGATCGCATGGGCGTGAACACTGCAATGCAATCGATTCAGGTGTGGGAAAAAAGGGTCCTGCACCATTTTGGTGTGGATGCGATTTGAGCCATACAAAACATATGGCTCAAATTGCACTGCACAGACATCACATGCGATGCAATTCTTGTGAAAATCACATGAGGTGTCCCATAATGCACAAGTGTGAACCCAGGCTAAGTCTTGAATTGCTGAATTAAATTAGAAATGCTTTCTCCTGCTTATAGAAGATATACATATGTCCCTATAGATCTTTATTTACTTTTGGGAATAAATAACAAAACTGTCTATAGTTTGCAGTTTGTAATCTGTCGCTTCGTTTATTATTAAGTTAGAAAAACGTATTTACTTTTTGAATGTCATTTGTATAACAAATTAGCCGCTGTTGAAAATGAATATACACTATATTGTCAAAAGTATTGGGGCACATGCCTTTACACACACATGAACTTTTATAACACCCCAGTCTTAGTTTGTAGGGTTCAATATTGAGTTGGCCCACCCTTTGCAGCTATAACAGCTTCAACTCTTCTGGGAAGGCTGTCCACATGGTTAAGGTGAAAAAACACCTGGCAGTGACCAGCCCCCCAGTTTTACTTACCTGAGCCCCTGGAACTTGACAAGGCCGCTTGTCTCTCTGCCCGGGGTTCTCGGCTATTGATTGGATAGATTGACATGGTTTAAGAGTGTGCCTATGGGAATGTTTGACCATTCTTGCAGAAGCGCATTTGTGAGGTCAGGCACTGATGTTGGACGAGAAGGCCTGGCTCACAGTCATTCAGCCTAAAGCTGTTCTAATCGGGTTGAGGTCAGGACTCTGTGCGAGTTCAGTCAAGTTCCTCCACCTCAAACTCGCTCATCCATGTCTTGATTTGGGAACTGGTCCAAATCATATGGTGGAGGGGGGATTATGGTGTGTGGTTGTTTTTCAGGGGTTGGGCTTGGCCTCTTAGGTTCCAGTGAAGGGAACTCTTAAAGACCTGAGGGAAAATAACAAATCATTCTGATGTTCCTGTTGGGCCGAAAGGAAACAAAAATATGGAAGACACCCAAATATTTCTCATGCGCTGTCCTGGAAGATGATTTGGGAAAAAATAGGTGGTAGGTGCTATTAGGTTCCACTATCATGCAAAGCTAGATCTGCTGCTTTGTTTAAAAAAAAAAAAAAAAATACAGAAGATTAATGCTAAATATTTTTGCACACAAATTGCATATCAATTGATATGCAACTGTAAATGCCTCCACTGTGTGCCTAATACTTTCGCTTCAGTGTCAGGAGTCAAGCTGGCCAAACACAGCTCGATTCCTGCTGAATCAGCTGAAATTCGAGCTTTGGGTGGCCATGTCAGCACCAACCAACTCAACAAAAGTCAATTTCAAAATCGGCTGAACTATATTAAAAATTATTGGCCGAGCAGTGCCTCCATTGGTTAATGCATTTGATATTTGGGTTTTTATTTCAAAAATATCAAGTGCTAAAAAAATAATCATTTCAAAGTAAAATATTGGATTTGTTGTAAATTGAGTAAATACAGTATGTGAGGAAAATATATAAAAAAAAAAAAAAAATTGAGATCAATAAAAGTCAATTACCAGAAAGAAATTCATTATTTAATCCATTGTATACAGTCAAAATTTTAGGAATGTACATAACAATAAGGGGAACTCCGCAGTAATCAGTAAGCTAAATTAATACAATGTATCAGTTTGGTAATAGCTTGTTCTTAACTTAGGAATATAAATAAACAATGCACCAGAAGAAGATCATTCAGTGAATGAAAGCACATGGTTTTCAAAGTTTCACAATATTTGTGTGTGTTCATTCATAGAAAACCTCCCCCTGGTGCAGTCATAGCCTGTGCAAAAAAAAAAAAAAGGTCAGAAAAAAAAAAAAAAAAAAAAAGGAAGAAGTGCTAAATATCTCAAAACCAATATTTAACACATTTGTTAAAGCAAATCTTCAGCCATAAGGTGAAAGTGCCTCCTGCCCACCCTTCCTCCTCTCCCTGTACATGTATTGTACTTTTTTTTTTTTGCCTAGGCAAATGAGGTGTACCACTGGGCCTCCTGGGATATGTATGTCACATATCCCAGGAGGCCTTACTGTGTAATTCACAGTGGAGGAGGAGGAGGGCTGGTGGTTGGGCCTAGTGTCGCGTCATTAGAAGGCCCACCTGCTGAACCCAGAAGAGCCAGCGGGCCTCTCCATGACATCAGAGATAACATGACAGTGCTGGACCGAGCTGTGGCAGGACATGAGAGAATCTATATGGGACAACATTGGATCCGCTGGATGAGTATCTTAAAATGTGCAACACCCACCTCCCACTAGGCAGGGTGAAAGAACACAGGGGTGGGGGGCATGTAGGTTCACTTTATCTCAAAAGTAGTTAATTTACCAAAAAAAAAAAAAAAAAAAAATGCTTTATTTAAGTATAGAATTAGATATTTAGGGCTCTTTCACAAGGGGCGGATCAGTGATGATCCGCCCTGTGAACACCCGCTTGCTCAGCGGGGATCGCTCCGCCGATCCCCGCTGAGCAGGAAGATGACTGGTCCGTCGCTGCACAGTGTGGACCTATCAGAGCGCCGCTCTCCCCTATGGGGGATCGGATGATGACGGACCGTAGAGTCCGTCGTCACCCGATCCGATCCGAAAACGGATGGAAAAGTAAGGTTTTCCTCCGTTACACTTTTTTGGATCGGAGCGGGTCAGATGTCAGCGGACATGTCACCGCTGACATCCAACGCTCCATAGACCTCCATGGAGTGTCCGTTCAGGTCCGCCTAAAAAACTGACAGGCCGACCTGAACGGACAGTCCGTGTGAAAGAGGCCTTAGGCAAAAACCCATGAGGTATTCATCTCTTAGTGAACTGACCCCACAGTCACTGTTCAGGTACTAAGGATGCCGCGGGCCAAACAGGAGAAAACTAACTGTATATGGCTAACTTTAGAAGTCACCTGATGTCTAAAGCCCCGTACACACGATCAGAAAATCGTACGAAAAATGCTGCTTTCGAATCGATCGTATGATAATTGGACCGTTGGTACAGAGCTTTCGAGGGCCGATCATGGCAGTTCATCCGATATTATTCCATCGGACATGAACCAAAAAAAATTTCCGTACGATGTCAGATCGCACTATTTTCGTTTAATCAGTACAGCTGTGGTTCGAAAATGCAATACAAATACATTACAACACATGACATCACTTCCGAATTTTTATTCTGTCGTATGAGGATTTTCAAGACATTAGTAAAGTATCTGAGATTATCATGCAAAAAAAAAAAAAAAATTAGAGTTGCTGACAGTCAGTTGCTTACCATGCAGACAGTATATATGTGTATGTATTCCTGGATGTATAAAAATGTCAAGCAACAAAGCCCTGCAGTTTTTTACATGAAGGATACACACACTCTAAAGCCCCTTTCACACGGGACAGATTCCGTCCTGATCAGCAGAGGATCTGCTCACAGATACCTTGCTGATCAGAGCAGAGCACGGGCAGGGGACAGGTCCATGTTCGCTCAATTTCTGCAGAGTGCACACGGACACAGCCCGCTCTGCTTTATGGGAAGCCGGCTGTAAATGAACTTTGCAATCTATTTACTCCTGACTGTTTTCTGATCTGACCTGCCTACAGTGAGGAGAATGGATCCCCTTCTGTTTTTAGCAGACCAGATCTTAGGTAGGCAGGTGAACAGACAGCTTTGGCCTCTGGCATTTGTATACATCCCATTCCAATAATGTCCTGTTGCACCTGTGCAATATCTTTCCACAGACTTATATGGGCTGATCCCACAAGAATCTCCAGACTTGGGACACTGCTCCATAGACTTCCATGGGACCGTCTCCTGAATATTTCTGGCCTCCAGACACTGCTCTGTAAATATCTATGGGGAGCTACTGTGCAGGCATAGCCAGTGCACAACAGATTATGAGGACAGAAAGTAAGCAAGCACTGGAGGCTGCAGCGAGTAGGCTGAGGCAAGAAGAAAGAATCTGGGGAAGAAGAGGGTAAGGTAGAGTAGAGTAAAGAGAGTATACTTTGAGTAGATGTGCATTAAAGTAGAAGTCCACCTTAACACTAAAATCCCTGCATCTACAGATATCCACGATCTAACACTAACCTATCCAACCCTGTAAAGAAGAAATCAGTATACTGTAAATACCTTTTTTGAAGCCAAGCCGGTCTCCAGAGCAAGAAGCTCTGCAGAGGACACGGCCGACAACGGCTGTGAAATGAATGGGGAGTGATGTCACCCATAGACTTACTATGGGGCTTCTGTTGTCAGCTGCCTCCTCAGCACCCGCCTCCACAGCAAAGCCGCAGCTGACAGCTCAGTGTGGGATCGGCTTCAAAAATGGTATGTATGCTGATATCTTCTTTACAGGGCTAGATAGGTTAGTGTTAGATCGTGGATGTCTGTAGATGCTGAGATTTTAGTGTTATGGTGGACTTATACTTTGATCCCATAACTATGTGTTGCCTTATCGGGCATTGTTATTCCCCTTCAGTATTTTAAGTGCATCTACGGTCACAATTTAAGACCACATATTCATTTACCATATTGTATTTAAATATCGCTAGCCTACTTTTACGAATGGCCTTGAAGTCTGTAATGGATTCCCTTAATATGCAGAAATTTCATCTCACTTCCTGTTTGGCTATGGGACAGTGAAGGAAAATCTCTCCAATGGGAAATGGCAGTGGTAATAACCCTCCCTCACTCTATCCAAAAAAAAAAAAAAAGTTTTGCCTATAGTTCTGCTTTAGGGAAAAAGCTATCAGGCTTCTAATGACTTGTTCTGACACATGAAACATCAGGCTTAGGCAAAGTAAATACAGATAAATAAGGAGGCAAATGTAAACCAATAAGTGCACAGGTATATAAATTATTTTTACTGTAACTTTTTTTAGGCTTAACTGCCTTCAAAGTATATACTACTGTAATAGCCCACTGATATTTCCTTCCTCAGTCACTGAGCAGTACAGTAAACTGAAACCACAATGAACACCTAAAACGAAAGTGGAAATACACAGTATTTTAACATAACGTACCATTTTGTTTTTAATGTGGTGCAAACCGACCAGGGCTGTCCATAGACAACTAGAATGTCGGCCAGTTCCTACTGAATCTGTTGAAATGTAATCTCTGGTGGGCCCTGCAAGTACCACCAAAAACTCAAAATCAGCTGAACAGCAACTGCATTCTATCAGATTGGGCAGCACCACTGTATTTAGGCAGCAAAGAGTCCCTTGATCCACGAATGGGTGATGTGTGCTGACCTAGAGAAAACAGAACAATGTATAGCTAAGCTTTAGTAAACTGACCCAGAGCAATATAAGGCTTCATGTACATACAGCCTATTATGACCGCCAGGAAAAAAAACGCAAAATACAGCAAAATCACCCACGATTTTGCTGCCAGCGGTCAAAACATTCCTATTCTGAACGCGATTCTTCCGCGTTTAGGAGAGTGTAGTTGAACCTCCCCTAACCACAGCAGCCCCTGAAACGATCCTAGAAGCCTATGTGTACATTAGCACATGGGCTTTTCCAGAACTGGCTTTAGAAGCTTTGGCAAAAAAAAAAACCTCATGTTTAGGCACTGTAGTGTACATGAAGCCCAAAAGAAACACCAAGCTGTAGAAAAAACACAAGCATCACTTTCAGTAACTTATCTAGGAGCATCACTTTAAAACAGAATTAATGTAGCCATGTTCCCCAAAGTGCACTTATCCTTTAAAGGATATGTAAAGGTTTGTTTTAAAAAAAAAAATAATACATGTCATACTTACCTCCTCTGTGCAGACGGTTTTGCACATAGTGGCCCGATCCTCCTCTTCTGGAGTCCCTTAACGGCGCTCCTGTCTCCTCCTCTTCTGGAGTGCCCCATTGGAGAGCCATTCTCTCTTGGGGAATTTGTGCGGGTGCACTCCCGAGTCTTACTGCTGCATCCATTGGCACAGACAGCTGGACTCAGCCCCCCCCCCCCCCCCCGCCCCCATTGGATTTGATTGAAAGCAGCGGGAGCCAATGGCTGCGCTGCTATCAATCTATCCAATCAGGACCCGAGACACCGGTTGGAGCTGGTGTGCTCATCTCCGTCGCTGGAAAGACCAGTTTCGGGTAAGTAAATGGGGGGCTCTGGGTGTGGGGGGGGGGGGGTGCTGCATCACAGGAGTTTTTTCACCTTAATGCATAGATTGTATTAAGGTTAAAAACCTCTAGGGTTTACAACCCCTTTAAGAATGAATAGCACCTCAACACATCAATGAGTACAAAACTAGTTTTTGTGCATGTTAATGCACACATTACCCAGCACATCAGTGTGAACTGAGCCTTGTGTTAGGATAAGGGCTCATTCACACGGTCGCTCAGTGCTGTTTAGCGCGAACAGCCATTTTTTTTGTTTTTGTGCTTGCTGTAAGCTGCATGCTGGCAGCCCATATTAGTGAATAGACATGCATTGTCTGTACAGACTCGCCCACACAGGTAAGCAGGGATGGATGCACGGACCCCAACACAAAGCCTGCGTACCTGTTAAACTCGGCTGTGCAGGCGAGTACTTCCATCCACTGATATAAATTGCCTGCACACAGTTCGCTGCAGGTCATAAACACTGCTGTTAATGCTTTACAGGGCTAAGCACATGTGTTAATGAGACCTTTCCAGCCAAGGAAGCTGCCATCTTAGCCTGTTTGATCTGCAGTTGACATGATACTGCACATGTGATCAGTTATGACACCAGCCATATGATGGCTTGACAGTCCAGTTATGAGCTCAAGAAACTGACAGTTATTTATGGTATGCCATGAGTGTAACCAGTTTGGAAAAATCATCAATGGGTTTTGTTCCGCTATACTTTTGGCTGCTGCCATGTTGAACAGTTCTGTACAAAGAGGAAGTCCCACCACCAAGAATCATTCTTGTTGCGGATTGGCTGTTATCTGCAGAAATGTGCCTTGTTTCTTATCCGTAAATGGCATGCTAGACAAGTAAAAGCAATTTCTGCAGTCTCTCTGCCTGCTCTATAAACCTGAGACAGCTCTTTATCATACCTCCCAACTTTTTGAGATGGGAAAAAAGGGACACCCATTAGCAAAAAAAGGTAGGCATAGGACACACCCACTGCCACACCCCCTTAAAAGGAAAATTATAAAAAATAAAAATGAAAAAAGGGATTTGTTAAACGCACCAGTGCTTTTTTTTTTTTTTTTTACCACCAATATTGCTTTATACTGATTTTCACATTTACTAATGCATCAATTAAGAAATTGGATAAAAGGTTTAGCACCGTAAAACATTTTTTGAAAGATAAATAGTGCATTTTATATACAGCTATAAAGATCAGATCAAAATGATGGACAAATGAGGAGGAAAGGAGGGACAAAGGGACAGTTGGGAGCTTTGCCCAACCTATAACAACGTTAACCAATGTAGTGATCAGTAATAATAATAATAAACCCAAACTCCATACATGGGAGGACATAGAGGAAGTGACAGAAAACATCAGGGCATAATTTAGCAGATCCATTCCTGCTGAGGAAGATGCAAATGCAATATTATCTCAGTAAGTCACTGATTCGCCTAATATGCAAAAACAAAAAAGTGGCCAACATGTGCCTGCTGTACCATGTACTTGTATGAGAAAGTATCATGTTCTCTTTGTATTGCTTCCTTTGTGTGAAATCCCTGGTGTTCCTGCCAGTCCCTCTGCTTTCCTATTATAAACGGACCACACTAAGCAAAGGGTCAGTTTTCCAGCTATGCTGGGAACTCAGCCTACTCTCCTCCAATAATCAGACATTACAATCTGATTGTACAATCTCTTTTAGATCTCCCAATTCTCTGTAGTGCAAGGGCTTGCCTAAATGGACACAAACTGATTGGATATATTAGATGCAGTGCCTTGCAAAAGTATTCACCCCCCTTGGCTTTTTACCTATTTTGTTACATTACAGCCTTTAGCTCAATGTTTTTTTTAATCTGAATTATATGTCATTTATCAGAACACAATAGTCTAAGTTGGTGAAGTAAAATTAGAAAAATATATACATAAAACTACTTTTCAGAAATAAAACAATGATAAATTGGCATGGGTGTTCACCCCCTTTGAGTCAGGGTTAGGTTATAAAAATATATATATACAAATCTGTGATGATCCCTAGGAGCACCATCAAATCTATCATAATCAAATGGAAAGAACATGGCACAACAGCAAACCTGCCAAAAGACGGCCTCACACCAAAACTCACCGACTGGGCAAGGAGAGCATTAATCAGAGAGGCAGCACAGAGACCTAAGGTAACCCTGGAGGAGCTGCAGAGATCCACAGCAGAGACCGGAGTATCTGTACATAGGACAACAATAAGCCGTACGCTCCAAAGGAGTTGGGCTTTATGGCAGAGTGGCCAGAAGAAAGCCATTACTTTCAGCAAAAAAAAAAAAGGCACGTTTTGAGTTTGCGAAAAGGCACGTGGGAGACTCCCAAAATGTACGGAGGAAGGTGCTCTGGTCTGGGAGACTGAAATTGAACTTTTTGGCCATCAAAGAAAACGCTATGTCTGGCGCAAACCCAACACATCACCCAAAGAACACCATCCCCACAGTGAAACATGGTGGTGGCAGCATCATGCTGTGGGGATGTTTTTCAGCAGTCTGGACTGGAAAACTGGTCAGATTTGAGGGAAAGATGGATGGTGCTAAATACAGGGATATTCTTCAGCAAAACCTGTGCCACTCTGTTTGTGATTTGAGGCTAGGATGGAGGTTCACCTTCCAGCAGGACAATGACCCCAAACACACTGCTAAAGCAACACTTGAGTGGTTTAAGGGGAAACATGCAAATGTGTTGGAATGGCCTAATCAAAGCCCAGACCTCAATCCAATAGAAAATCTGTGGTCAGACTTAAAGATTGCTGTTCACAAGTGCAAACCATCCAACTTGAAGGAGCTGGAGCAGTTTTGCAGGGAGGAATGGGCAAAAATCCCAGAGGTAAGACGTGGCAAGCTCATAGAGACTTATCCAAA
This sequence comes from Lithobates septentrionalis, assembly GCA_037952835.1. NCBI lineage: Eukaryota > Metazoa > Chordata > Amphibia > Anura > Ranidae > Lithobates > Lithobates septentrionalis. The sequence continues at coordinate 1,061,626 of JBBDGP010001313.1, read as the reverse complement.
GCGACTTGGAGCTGTGATAGCCGCAAAAGGTGTCTCTACAAAGTATTGACTTTAGGGGGGTGAATAGTTATGCACACCGACTTTTCCTGTTATTTTGTCCTATTTGTTGTTTGCTTCATAATAAAAATAAAAAAAAATACCACATTCTTCAAAGTTGCGGGCATGTTCTGCAAATTAAATGATGAAAATCCTCAAACAATCCATGTTAATTCCAGGTTGTGAGGCAACAAAACACGAAAAATGCCAAGGTGGGTGAATACTTTTGCAAGGCACTGTAGTTCTCATATTACATTTTACATTTACATTTTTGTAAATCTAAAGTTGATTGACAAAACATTGTAATGTGTAAGATCGAAGACATACAGAAAGTACGTCAGATGGTATTTTGTTTGCTAGCACACAGAGTATCATAAACAATTACATTTTTTATTTAGTAAAATCCTTCAGATCAGTTTGACGATAAGCCTGAATGGTAGTTGCCCTTTCAGTGAGCCTACTCTAAACACAGCATGTTGGCCCAACTCCCCCTAATAGTTTGGTGTAATGTACTCTTGGGTGGCTATGCGTCCACAAAAGGAGCACACTGTTCATTTTGCATTATTCTAAGTTTATGCTATGATTATATCTATATGTGCAATGTTCTTTACACAATTGGTTATTTGTTAAGAAACTTTATATACATGCAGGGCCATCTTTAATATTGATTGGACCCTGGGCAAAAATTTTCTTGGGCCCCCCCATGCAATTTCACTCTCCACCTGCTCTGAAACATACAATAAATAGCAGCTAGACTTAAAATCAGTTTACTGTATCAGATCAGGCAGCAATTGTGATTGGTTGCCAGCGGTTACAGCATATCATTACTGCTTACTGACTGGTTGCTAGAGGTTACAGCACACATTCCGGCTCACTGATTAGTTGCTAGAGGTTACAGCAAAGGATTTCTGCTTGTTAATTGGTTGCTAGAGATTACTGTATAGTGATACTGCTCACTGATTGGTTGCTAGAGGTTACAGCACATCAACTCCTCACTGCAGGGGCATGATATACATATGAATGCCACCTTTGTTTACATATCAATGCCGCCGGCCACAGCTATTTACTTATGAATGCCGGTTATTTACACAGGGTCTGCAGGTGAGTCATCTGTACACAACAATAGGGCAGAGCTGGGCAGCATTAGTACCAGCACATCACACTGAGATATCGGGACACAGCACGGGACTAAAACTTCAAGGGACAAGGGAATTTAAACTGGGATAGTTGGCAAGTATGAGGCAGCTGCTTTGGGCCCCACAACAATGACAGGGCCCAGGGCAGCTGCCCCTTTTGCCCTGCCTTAAAGACAGCCCTGTATACATGAACATCCTAACATTGTTCCTTTTAATTATAACAAGTCTATATTCTGTCCAACTATTGGAACGTCACAACCCCCTTCTTTTTTTAATAAAATGTGTTCGGGGGGGGGGGGGGATCCTTGCCATCACTTTTTTTTCCATCCTTTGTTGCAGATCTGCAGTATTTGTCTACATGCATGCAGTTCAGTGATGTCTTTGCACCATTGCTCAGGGCGGGCGTCCTGATGGTGACAACAGCGGAACATACCTGGCCAACGAGCATCAGCATGGACACTTGCAGTCTCCATCAAAAGTGCATGTGGCAGGGTGACAATGTAGGAGAGCATTTAGGAGACAGATCCAGAGTGTTATCATCCTAAAACAATACCTGATCACTGATCACTAGATATTTAGGGTAGCACTACTGCCTTGCAGGTCCCCGGCTCAAATCCCAGTCAGGACACTATCTGCGCGGAGTTTGCATGTTCTCCCTGTGCTTACATGGGTTTCCTCTGGGTACTTCGGTTTCCTCCCACATTCCAATGACATGCTGGTAGCTTAAAGCGGAACTTTAACCTCCCCATCAACCTTTATCAATCTTTTTACATGAGGGGAGGGGATACCTTTTTTGGGGACCTCAGCCTTGCACTACCAGAATGATGTGTAAAATGCCCACAGCCTCCTGGTCTACTGACATCACAGGTCCCTTTAGCTTGCAGGACACTTTACGTTGCATGTGCCGCACCATTCTATTTGTGTGTTTTGCAGCTGCCCCCTCACAGGGCACTGCATAACCTGACAGAGACAGGAGGCATCAGAGGAAGCTGGCGGCACAGGACTAGGTGTGCTGCAGTGAAGCAGCAAATTCCTAAATAGCAGCATTGGATCACTAGGTGTGAGAGTATGCTTTTAAGAAACAGCTAAGGGAGGGAGAAATTAATTTTACAGCAGAGGGCCCATGCCGGTGATGTAAGCTGAGCTGTGCAGCTAACTTTACATGCCGGAGAATTATACGAGAAAGGAAGGAAGGAAGGTGGGTTTTACTGCAGAATAGGCATTGCATGTCTCTTCTGCTAAAAAGAGCCTACCTCCTGATCACAGTTTGTGACAGTGGAACTTTTGTTCCTCTTTAATTGGCCCGTGTATGTGAGATAGGGACCTTAGATTGTAAGCTCCTAAAGAGCAGGGACTGATGTATGAATGTCTGCAATAACAACGAATTCATTTATTAAAAATCTACTCATATCCATCCTAGGAAAGGCCTTTTTTTATATATGGAAGCTGATGTTAATGATGGGGTATTTGTAGCACTGTGTGGGCAGACATGAAAGGCTGATCTGATTGAAGATGTCAGTGATGGGGTATGTATAGCACTGTGTGAGTGGACATGTAAAGTCGATATAATTGGAGATGTCAGTGATAGGGAATGTGTAGCACTGTGTTACTAGACAAGTAAGGCTGATCAGATTGGAGATGTCAGTGATGGGGTATGTATAGCACTGTGTAAGCAGACAGTCAGGCTGGGTTCACACCATTGCGAATTGGATGCAGGCTCCCCGCATCCAATTTGCAATAGCAGGAGATTTTGACCGGCTCTCTATGGAGCCGGTTCACATATCTCCGGTGCGAATTTGCAAAAATTCAGGCTGAAATTGGACCTGAAACAGTGAACCAGGACGTACCGGCCGTCTGCGGCGATTGTGTGAACCCAGCCTCAAGACCAATGTGATTGGAGACATCAGTGATCAGGTATGTGTAGCAGATATGCAAGGCCGATCTGATTGGAAATGTCAACGATGGGGTATGCATAGCACTGTGTGGAGCAGACATGTAGGGCCGGTGTGATCGGAGATGTCAGTGGGGAGGTGTGTGAAGTGACATGTAGGGCCGATGTGATCGGAGATGTCAGTGGTGAGGTGTGTGTAGTGACATGTAGGGCCGATGTGATCGGAGATGTCAGTGGTGAGGTGTGTGTAGTGACATGTAGGGCCGATGTGATCGGAGATGTCAGTGGGGAGGTGTGTGAAGTGACATGTAGGGCCGATGTGATCGGAGATGTCAGTGGGGAGGTGTGTGCAGTGACATGTAGGGCCGATGTGATCGGAGATGTCAGTGGGGAGGTGTGTGAAGTGACATGTAGGACCGATGTGAACGGAGATGTCAGTGGGGAGGTGTGTGAAGTGACATGTAGGGCCGATGTGATCGGAGATGTCAGTGGTGAGGTGTGTGTAGTGACATGTAGGGCCGATGTGATCGGAGATGTCAGTGGTGAGGTGTGTGTAGTGACATGTAGGGCCGATGTGATCGGAGATGTCAGTGGGGAGGTGTGTGCAGTGACATGTAGGGCCGATGTGATCGGAGATGTCAGTGGGGAGGTGTGTGCAGTGACATGTAGGGCCGATGTGATCGGAGATGTCAGTGGTGAGGTGTGTGTAGTGACATGTAGGGCCGATGTGATCGGAGATGTCAGTGGTGAGGTGTGTGTAGTGACATGTAGGGCCGATGTGATCGGAGATGTCAGTGGGGAGGTGTGTGAAGTGACATGTAGGGCCGATGTGATCGGAGATGTCAGTGGGGAGGTGTGTGCAGTGACATGTAGGGCCGATGTGATCGGAGATGTCAGTGGGGAGGTGTGTGAAGTGACATGTAGGACCGATGTGAACGGAGATGTCAGTGGGGAGGTGTGTGAAGTGACATGTAGGGCCGATGTGATCGGAGATGTCAGTGGTGAGGTGTGTGTAGTGACATGTAGGGCCGATGTGATCGGAGATGTCAGTGGTGAGGTGTGTGTAGTGACATGTAGGGCCGATGTGATCGGAGATGTCAGTGGGGAGGTGTGTGCAGTGACATGTAGGGCCGATGTGATCGGAGATGTCAGTGGGGAGGTGTGTGCAGTGACATGTAGGGCCGATGTGATCGGAGATGTCAGTGGTGAGGTGTGTGTAGTGACATGTAGGGCCGATGTGATCGGAGATGTCAGTGGGGAGGTGTGTGCAGTGACATGTAGGGCCGATGTGATCGGAGATGTCAGTGGGGAGGTGTGTGCAGTGACATGTAGGGCCGATGTGATCGGAGATGTCAGTGGTGAGGTGTGTGTAGTGACATGTAGGGCCGATGTGATCGGAGATGTCAGTGGGGAGGTGTGTGCAGTGACATGTAGGGCCGATGTGATCGGAGATGTCAGTGGTGAGGTGTGTGTAGTGACATGTAGGGCCGATGTGATCGGAGATGTCAGTGGTGAGGTGTGTGCAGTGACATGTAGGGCCGATGTGATCGGAGATGTCAGTGGTGAGGTGTGTGCAGTGACATGTAGGGCCGATGTGATCGGAGATGTCAGTGGGGAGGTGTGTGCAGTGACATGTAGGGCCGATGTGATCGGAGATGTCAGTGGTGGGGTGTGTGTAGTACTGTGTGGGCAGACATATAAGGCCGATGTATTGGGAGTCCCATGTATGGTAACTGGTAGAGGGGCCCGATCCTCCAGCAGGCAGTGACAGGTGCGCAGACTGGTTGACATGATGCCAGGCTCTTACCATTCTTGTTGTTACAGGAAGGTGCGGCCGATGCCACCGGCACTACCGCGGAGGCTGCAGCCAGCAGAGTGACCGATGCAGCTGTGGCTCCCGCTGTGGCCGCTGCCATGCCGCCGCCTCCTCCTCCTCCTCCCGCAGCCGCTGCCATGGCTCCATTTTCCTGCTCATCCCCGCTGCTGTTAGCGCGCTTGTTCTTCTTGCCCTTGCTGTTCTTCACGTTAGGCATTGCGCACACAGCTCCTACTTCTCCTCAGAAGCGCCTTCAGCTATTTGCCCCGACGGCCTGCATGGTGCCCGGGCTGCAGGCGGAGGAGAAGGAAGTCTATGAGGGGGTGTGCGGCCGCCTTGTAGGCTTCGGTGCAGTGCTGGCACGTTAGATGCCCGCTGCCCATGTACAGAGGGTGGCTGCACCAGTAGCCAGGATTAGAAGGCGTGTCTCGTTGTTTTGATTCTGCTTTCCGTGGACTCGGTTCCTCCCCTCTGTCAATTTTTCCCCGTCTGTCGTGACGTCACGACCCCGCAGCCCATCCCTACGTGACGCCACCGGCACTCCCTCCGCCCCGCCTCTATCCTGTCTCTGGTCTGAAGGCGTCAATGTCCGCGCCCAGTCTGACACCCAATCAGAGCCTGGGAGTCGGGACGAGGGGTGTGGCTTGCCCGTTGCCGCATTTTTCAGTAGAACACAATAGAGTGGAGGGAGAGTGTGTGTGGAGAGTGGGAGTTGTGTCACGTACACGAGTGGTGTGCTTCTTGTGTCACTGATATGTGTGTGTGTATTAGTAAGACAAGGGGCTACATGTCTAAGATGGGACATAGCCTCATAGTAATAGATGGAAATCCATGTTCAGGAAAGAGACAGACCCCTGATCACACCGGAGTGATTTGTCTAAAAAGTGCAACAGCAATAACATTTCTATTTGATTCAACAGGGTTTCTCTGGCGCAGGATTGTGTTTTTGGCCCCATGGACTTTAATAGGTGCACCTGAAAAATGGACTTAAAAGTTGGTATGTGTAGCTGCTGACTTTGAATTTTATGCTGGGGGGGGGGGGGGGGGGGGCGGCGGAACAACTCTTTAGAGCGGTTTTTAACGGAAGTTTAGATAAAGGACCTCTTGCGCTATTAGAGTGAACTACAACAATACACCAGTAATAAAATAGGAGGAGAAAAAAATGCTGCAAAATCCAACAGGTGATCACTAATCACCTAGTGTGAATAAAGTGTATATAAATAATTATATATAATTATATGTGATCTTGCACATATACCTCAATTACAATAAATAACTAAGAAAACGTGCTAATCATAATGGTGATGAAAAATATAAATTATATATGTGAAATAAACCATGTGTATATGGGGAAAAAACAAATTGATGCAAAACTTCACACTGATGACAAAATAATATAACAAAGTGCTAACAATGTTTAAAAAATATATTCAATAGACAATAGCAAAAGTGTTCAAAAAATAGCAAAAGTGATCAAAAAATGTTCAACGAAATGTGCAAGCTGCAACAAGTGTATCAAAATAAGATACCAAAATTCAAAATAAGGTTCCAATGTGCAAAAAGTTCAGGAATCTTCACCATCAGATAGAAAAAGACATATCATGTTTACTGTAAATCAAATGGTAACAACACCCCTTTAATGTGCTCTCAATGCTCTTACCTCGAGGGCATAGATAAATGCCTTGGTTCATTGCTGGGACGAACACCTAGATAACAGGACCCACACTCAGTCAGGATAGGGGATGGGTACTTGATGGAAAAGGCATCGGTCACCTCCAACCCGGTATCTGGATCCACATGGAAAGAAATAGCCTCCAATAGTGTATTACCACAAAAACCCAGTTTATTAAAAATGTGCTTACATCAAAAAGGTGAAGGATAAGCCAAACAGACCAGAAACTGTGTTTTTCCACCACCTCATACGTCACTTCCAGTCCGCGGTAACAACTTCCGGTTCGCGACATGAGGAAGTCACGATGGTAGTGTGCATTAGATTGATTACATTCTATATACATGGTGAGTTTTATGTTCATGTAGTGTGCCCCTCTGTATAGTGCTCAGACCCTCATGGATATTCATTGAACATATTATTTATGTTGTTATATATTTTTGATACACATTTACTTTGATAACAGAAATGTTTATTTACAGTCATACATACTAATAATGGTTACAGTAGCTACTTTATGTTTATATTGTACATGTGCACTGAATTTTTTTAGGAAATGTGGACAACATTCATTGCCCCTGTTTCTTTTAAAACTTTGGACGCCAATAAAGATGTTTTTATAACAAAATATTTGTTGTGTGTTTTGGCACCATTAAAATCTCCTTCTGTTCTAAAATTATTTAAAAACTATTGATAGATACAAGATAACTGAAACCCTTTAATTGGATCCTTCTTTCCCATTGATCAGGGGTCACCCCCCCATATGTACACATGTATAGGGATTGCCACGACCATTGATGAGGGGCCACCCCCTCATATGTACACATGTATAGGGATTGCCATGAACAATGATGAGGGGTCATCCCTATTTCTTCACTTTGGGGTGCGGCAGAGTATTCTGCAATGCAGCGGTTCCCGGTCCCAGCTTCTTCTATATCAATCCATTGCAACAATTCAAGGGATTACAATAAAAGAGGCCGGGTGTTTAATAATAAGAAACAGAAGCACTGCAGATTACTCCACCGCACCCGAAAGTGAAGAATCAGTCCCGTTTTTTTACTCAGTTCATTTTAGTGGGTCGGTATAACTGTCAGGCAACCAAAATTTTTATATGAAGGCCAACATTAGTCATCCCTGTGTTCCTGTCATGTTGGGATTATTTATTGTCCCTTGCACTGGAATTTTGAACTTTTCTCTCCATAATTTGATGTTGTATACAAATATATATATAATGTAGGTGAAGGTGCTAAATCTGATTCTTTTTCTTATTGCAGATGTACGGGGTATTTACTGCAGACACAGCTCACAAGGCAGGACTACCCCAGTGAGCGAGACAGAATATGAAAGCTACATTGAGTCTCCACCAGCATGTGATGTTCACATGGAGATTCCACCAGCCTGTGACGTTCACACGGAGACACCACCAGCATGTGACATTCACACGGAGACTCCACCAGCATGTGTCGTTCACACGGAGACTCTACCAGCATGTGTAGTTCACACAGAGACTCCACCAGCATGTGACATTCACACAGAGACTCCACCAACATGTGATGTTCACACAGAGACTCCACCAGCATGTGACATTCACATTGAGACACCACCTGAATGTCACATTCATGTTGAAACTGCAGCACAATGTGACGTTCATGTTGAGAACCCATCAAAATACCAGGGCAGCCATTTGAATATCTCCTCCCATGAAGATGAGGGCAAGCTTAAAGAAAATGATAGGCAGATCCTGGTGGTAGGGGATTCTGTTATTAGAGGGACAGAGAGGGCAATCTGTCAGAATGACCACGATCGATGAACAGAAGGAGACCAGATATAGTGAATGCAGGGTCCTGGGATTAGTAAGACTTTAAGTTCAGTGTGCAAAGAACCTAATTCTTCATATCTCACACATGGAGAGACTCTGGGCTTGTGCTGCATACAGTCAGTGCTGGTTTCTTCCTGGCACTTCTCCAGAAACTTGCTATCTCTATACTGAACATAGTCAGTTGCTCGCTCTGCACCTCCACCATTCAGAAAATGCTGTGTATTTTTTTCATGAAGGCATTCTCTGATTGGAAGAGGTGGGAATTGTGATGTCCTTTTCCCCTCTTTCCCACGTCATCCAATGAAAGATAGCCAATACTCTGTAAAAATTACAGCTGTCACCTAAATTTTTTTCTTTAGTTGTCAAAGGGGCTGACTTCCCATAAAAGGTATCCTGCTGGGTTCTGGATTGGATAGACTGGCTCCTGCTTTTCATATTCATTTTTCCACCTCTGCCTTAGACTGTGCCATTGTATGAACCCAAGTCTGTCACTGGTGACTAGGGATGAGCTTCGAGTTCGAGTCAAACTCATATTCGACTTGAACTTCGGCTGTTCGCCAGTTCGCCGAACAGCGAACAATTTGGGGTGTGCGCGGCAAATTTGAAAGCCGCGGAACACCCTGTAGCCTCCCAGACGGTATTCCCGAGTGTGGCTCGGGGTTAAATTTCAGTCCCATTAGCGGTAACCCCGAGCCACACTCAGGATTACATTGCAGGATCCTGGTGCGGCTTTACTTACCTTGTCCCCAGGATCCTGCGATGTCCCCCGCTGTGTCTATGGGCTCTGTCTCCTCCGAAGCCTCTCCATGCCAGGCTCCGTTCCCTGCGAGCATCGCGAGGCACGGGGGCGGAGCCTGGCGGCAAATTCAAAAAGTGTAAAAACCATAACACATACAGTACTGTAATCTAACAGATTACAGTACTGTATGAAATTATTTCACATCCCTTTTGTCCCTAGTGCTTTGGCCCATGCCCTGCATGCAGTTTTATGTTATATATACTGTTCTTTCTGCCTGGAAACTGGAGATTGTCCATAGCAACCAAAAAGTGTCCCTTTACGTCAAAAGTGGCTTTAGACCAGCTAGAAAACAGCAATAGTATATTAGAACACTTGCAGAATTGAGCGATAGTGAATAGTGGGGAAATTTATTTTATTATTATTATATATATTTTTTTTTAATTATTTATATTTATTTATTATATTATAATTTATGTTTTTGTGTTTCAAACTTCATCATACCAGGGATATCTACTAGACTCTTGTTTGGACAGCTTTAAGTTTGTTATTGTCAAGAATTACAGACCTACAATATAAAACGCCTAATTTCCATGCAAAATAATTGTACCGCTTTCAGCACCTAAAATCCGAAATAATCATATGCCAGGGAGGTTAAAAGTCTATGGGAGAAATCAAAAGTGATAATTTTAAAGGTTTATATGCATGGTATTGGCATAAAAAGTGTTTGGGGACCTGGGTCCTGCCCCAGGGGACATGGATCAATGCAAAAAAAAGTTTTAAAAACAGCCGTTTTTTCGGGAGCAGTGATTTTAATAATGCTTAAAGTGAAACAATAAAAGTGTAATATTCCTTTAAATTGCATACCTGGGGGGTGTCCATAGTATGCCTGTAATGGGGCCCATGTTTCCCGTGTTTAGAACAGTCTGACAGTAAAACATTTCAAAGGAAAAAAAGTCATTTAAAACTACTTGCGGCTATTAATGAATTGTCGGTCCGACAATACACATAAAAGTTCATTGATAAAAACAGCATTGGATTTCTCCACAGGGGAACCCCGAAACAAAATTTTTTAAAAAATGGCGTGGGGGACCCCCTAAATTCCATACCAGGCCCTTCAGGTCTGGTATGGGTATTAAAGGGAACCCCGCGCCAAAATTAAAAAAAAATGGTGTGGGGGTCCCCCTCAAAATCCATACCAGACCCTTCAGGTCTGGTATGGATTTTAAGGGGTACCCTGCGCCAAAATTTAAAAAAAAATGGTGTGGGGTCCCCCCAAAAATCCATACTGGACCCTTATCCGAGCACGCAACCTGGCAGGCCGCAGGAAAAGAGGGGGGGACGAGAGAGCCCCCCCCCTCCTGAACCATACCAGGCCACATGCACTCACTATGGGTTTCCCCGTGACGTCAGAGGGGGGCGGGGTCACCTGTTACGTAACCGGGTGACCCTGTTACACGTAATGGGGGGTCACCGTTACGTAACCGGGTGACTTCACCCCCTCTGTCACAGGGAAACCCATAGGGAAGTCCCTGTCAAGTCCCTGTGCGTCAGAGGGGGGCGGGGTCACCGGGTGGCCCTGCCCTCCGTTATTTAAGAAGTGTCAGAAGACGAGAAGCGTCACACAGTGGGTGCCTCCCATCGTGGATGCGGAGCGGCCCGAGAACGAAGAAGGGAAAGGGAAGAAGACGCCGCGGAAGAAGATGCCGGACGAGAACACCGGAGCAAGAAGCAGAGGATCGGAGGAAGAACCAGAGGAAGAAGAAGATGGAGGAAGAAACCGAAGGAAGATAGAAGAAAGAAGATGGAAACAAGAAGACTTTAAATAAAGGAATTGTCAAAAACTCTTTTGTCTCTTGTCATTTTTAACATTTTTGACACTTTTTTGTGAAATGGTAGGGGTACTTTTGTACCCCCTTACCATTTCACACAGGGGGGGCTGAGATCTGGGGGTCCCCTTGTTAAAGAGGGCTTCCAGATTCCGATAAGCCCCTGCCTGCAGACCCCCACAACCATCGGGCAAGGGTTGTGGAGATGAGGCCCTTGTCCCCATCACAAGGTGCTTTGGGGGGGACCCCAATGCACCCTCCCAATGTTGAGGGCATGTGGCCTGGTATGGTTAAGTAGGGGGGCGCTCTCTCGTCCCCCCTCTTTTCCTGCGGCCTGCCAGGTTGCATACTCGGGTAAGGGTCTGGTATGGATTTTTGGGGGGACCCCATGCCATTTTTTTTTTAATTTTGGCGCGGGGTTCCCCTTAAAATCCATACCAGACCCTTCAGGGCTTTTGAGGGGTACCTCTACGCCATTTTTAAAAAAAAATTGGCGTGGGGTTCCCCTTAATAACCATACCAGACCTGAAGGGCTTGGTATGGAATTTAGGGGGACCCCCACGCCATTTTTTTTTTACATTTTGGTTCGGGGTTCCCCTGTGGGGAAATCCCATGCCGTTTTTATCAATGAACATTTATGTGTATTGTCGGACAGATAATTCATTAATAGCCGCGAGTAGTTTTAAATGACTTTTTTTCCTTTGAAATGTCATTTTGCTGTCAGACTGTTCTAAACACGGGGAAACATGCGCCCCTTTACAGGCATACTATAGACACCCCCCAGGTACGAAATTTAAATATTAATTGTAATTAAATATTACACTTTTATTGTTTCACTTTAAGCATTATTAAAATCACTGCTCCCGAAAAAACGGCTGTTTTTAAAACTTTTTTTTGCATTGATCCATGTCCCGTGGGGCAGGACCCAGGTCCCCAAACACTTTTTATGCCAATACCATGCATATAAGCCTTTAAAATTAGCACTTTTGATTTCTCCCATAGACTTTTAAAGGGTGTTCCGCGGCTTTCATATTTGCTGCGCACACCCCAAATTGTTCACTGATCGGCGATCTGGCGAACAGCCGAAGTTCAAACACTTTTTATGACAATAACTTGCATATAAGCCTTTAAAATTAGCACTTTTGATTATTCATGTTCGAGTCCCATAGACTTTGATGGTGTTCGTGTTTTCGAACAAATTTTTTGCCTGTTCGCATGTTCTGGTGCGAAACAAACAGGGGGGTGTTCGGCTCATCCCTACTGGTGACACAGAGAATTCATTCGTATCTGTGACAGTTTGCGCAAGCCAAGAATCCCAGGGGTATCATTCTGCCTGTTCCAATCTGAATTTCTGCTGATAACAATACTTTCCAATCATACAAATGTATACAGCGCTCCCAAATTGCCCCAAAGATGCTGCTTACAGGACTTTTCAGAACGTCCCACAAGCGCACTGCCCCAGTGTGAAAAGTCACACTGAAATGAATGGGAGGTGGTTTTCAGGCATTATTTAGAGGCTAAGGCCCCTTTCACACGATCGGACCGTTCAGGTCCACCTGTCAGTTTTGACGGCGGACCTGAACGGGCGCTCCATGTTAGCCTATGGAGCGACGGATGTCAGCGGAGACATGTCCGCTGACATCCGACCTGGTCCGATCCGCTAAAAGCAGATGGATGGCCCTACGTCCAGGTCCGTCGCTGGCAGATCAGGTGAGATCTGACGAAAACGGACATGCTGTCCGTTTTCGTCCGATCCCTCCATAGGCGGCAGCGGCACCTGACAAGCCCCTCCCCACTCAGTGAGCAGAGAGGGACCTGCCATCCACCAGCTCAGCGGAGATCAACTTAAATGCCTGAAAACTGTCTCAGTGTAAAGCTAGCCTTATTCTTCTGCATCCAGGTCTTGACAAAGACCTTTACAACGTGACAAAAATTACGTGCTTTTCCACGCATAAAATTGTAGTTTTGCTGGTATAACTAAAGTGGAACTTTACCCATAACAACTTGATAAAAAATATTGTTGTTTAGCATGGAACATACATTTCAAATGAATAATTATGTTACCAAAATTAGTGTGTGTTGTAAATTGCCTCCAGCATTGCTCCTGTTTCTTCTTGCTGGAGGATTCCATTTTCCTGAAGCCCAGAGCCCCCGAGTAGCAGGAAAACAGGGGATCAGAAAGGAATCATTTTCCCCTGCTGTAAGCAAATTTGCTGGAGTTTTTTCGCCTTCCTCTGGAGAAATTGTGTATATGGGATTGTATGATTTTATTTTATTTCTTTTATAGGTTGAACTAGATGGACTTGTGTCTTTTTTCAACTTGACTATGTATTTATGCAAGTAAAACATAAAGTGGAACTAAACCGATTAGTTTAACAGTTTAAAACCAGGAATGTAACTGTCACATTGGTTTGTGTCAACAACCAAACTGTCAAATCATCAAACGGCTGGTGTCATAAGTGATCACATGTGCAACACCATGGCAGTTGCAGATCAAACAGAAGCAGCTTCCTTGGCTGTAAAGGATAAGAGGATTCAATTTAAGGCTGTCAGCAGATCTGCCTCTACAAACTTGGCAGTGCCTAAACTGGCCTAAGTGCTAGTTCATACCAGATGCAGTCCAGTGGCTTTTTTTTCTGCGTGAAAAATGCATGCACATTGTTTTCCATGTATTCCAATGGCCCTAGTTCACACCGGTGCAGTCAGTTTCCGGTGCAGAAAAAAATAGAACACGCTGCATTTTTTTCTGCACAGGTCTGTACTGGAATACGGCAAAACATAAAAAAAACACACCGGAATGGCGTGTGGTGTGAACTGTAAGCAAAAACTCATCCAGAACGTATCCGGGGTGCATTTTTGTGGTGTGAACTGGAGAGCAACTAAGCATGTGCAGAGCAGGGTGAGACAGTATATTACTGGATTTTAAACAGTATAAGCACTTATTTTTGATGTTTTACATATATACATATATTTTTACATTTACATATATTTGCTATACCTGCAAAAGGGGCCAGCCTGAAGTGATCTAGCAGGACTTCATTTTCAGACTAAAGTTCCCCTCAAAGGTTGTGTGCCCTGTTTTCTAATAAGGCTTGTCAGAAATCTTTAACGAAAACTCAGAATTTATTTAAACCAGAGCCAGCCAGCCAGCTAACATTGTCGCATAGAAGCCAGCAACAACTACCCACATATTTCTCTCATGACAGATTTCCTTTAAAGCGCAACTATACTCACCTTAGCTCCAGCAATGTGGTATTCCCAAGCTCCCTGCCCAGCCCCTGATATCTTCGGGGTGGCCGGCTTTCGAGTCTTGATCACCAGCCACTGTCATTGGCCGGGGGTGGTTGATGTCACTCCCACGCATTGTCGAATTTGTACAGTGAGCTGCACGTGCGTGGCTACAAGGGCGGACAGGCAGGTAAGTAACTTTAATGCAGAAGAATGCAGCATTACAATTCTTGCCTGTTGCCCATTTTTAATTTTTGCCTAAAGTTCCACTTTAAGGACAAGGTAACTAGGCATGACATTACCTTTAATCTGAATGAGATGATGTCCTAAAGAGGAGTCTATTCTGTTAAAGTGTTATTAAAGTCAAATTTTTGAATTCAAATATGGTATTGCACAGAGTGGCCCTGATCCTCTTCTTCCCGGGTCCCCCGCCAGCGATCTTGGCTCTCCTCTTCTTCGTGTGTCCCCATAGCAAGCCATTTGCTATGGAGGCACACGGTGTCTGCTTGCTACTGAGATGTGTCTATGGAGCCGCACTGCATAGACAGACACACAGCGGGGCTTAGCCCCGCCTAGAGATGGAAAATTTACAGAAAAATTTGAAGCCATGGGAAATAAAGGTTTTTTTCCCTGTTTTTTTTTTTTTTAAATGGAAATTTGGGTAAAAATAAATAAATCAGGGTGGAGTAGTTTGAAGTTGAAAGTAATTTTGATACACTGGGAATGTGAAATGCAGTGTATATAAAATAATTATGCTTGAAATAAAATTACAGCTTATTTAGGAAATAAACGAAACTTGCTTTTTAAAATGTTATTTTTTTATTACAAATTGAATAACAAGGACTGTATATGTTAAGAACATTTCAACTATACATGAGAACAGGTAACCTCCCCCCTTTCCCTCATAATAATGTAAAACCTTCCTGCCAATATGCATTTTCAGTTAGACAATGCTGATCCAGAAGCATATATTGTTCCTGTAAGAACTTGATCAATGTTCTGATTTTCAGGTGTCATTTTCTGTATAAATAAAAGTTTTTGTATATTTTTGGGAGGCCGTAGTTTGTAACACTTCCTTACTTGAAGATGCTGCTGGTGAAGAAACACTTGTGATGATCCAGAAGCAGCAGAAAGAGTGTTTCTGGAATGAAAACTCTGGAGGGAAAAGCTACTTACACTGTCATTATTGGTCTCATCATTTAATTACATAAAGTATTTTGTATTGTCTTCAGGGGATCGGCATGCCAGTATGTGTATTGCCATTCTTGTAGCATCTGGAAAACAATACTTCTTCTTACAATATTTGCAAATTGCAGCTTTGCTCTCACCATTTTACTGAGAAGAGGAAAAGAAAAATCAATTTACTGACTAGACTATAGGTAGGCATTATGCTGTGATGGTGGAGAACATTAACCATTTGCCGCTCGGCCACCGCAAATATACTGCGGCACTTTGGCTCGGCTGTGCAAATCGCTGTAGGTGTACGTCGGACTTGTACACAGCGATCTGTGGGTGGCGCGCGCGCGCTTCCATTGGCCAGCGGGGGGAGCCAATCAGCGGGTCCGGAGGACTCGATGTTCGCCGGCCACCCGCGATCGTTCCCTGCAAATCTCTGTTCTGACGGGAGATCACACAGATCCTGTGTTTCTGCTATGCAGGAAGACGGATCTGTGTGTTTTCCCAGTGAGCCCTTCCCCCATACAGTTAGAACACACAGTGAAGAAACACAGTTAACCCCTTGATTGCCCCTGATGTTAACCCCTTCCCTGCCAGTGTCATTAGTACAATATCAGTGCATATTATTAGCACTGATTACTGTAGTAATATCACTGGTTCCCAAAAAAGTGTCAAAAATGTCCATTAGTAGTTTAATCTGTCCGCCGCAATGTCGCAGTCCCGCTAAAAATCACTGATCGCTGCCATTACTAGTAAAAAAGAAATAAATAATAAAAATGCCATAAATCTATCCCCTATTTTGTAGATGTAACTTTTACGCAAATCAATCAATATACGATTTTTTTGACCAAAAATATGTAGCAGAATACAAATTGGCCAAAATTGATGAATACATTTGTTTTTTTTGCGGAAATGTTTTATAGTAGAAAGTGAAAAATATTTTTTTTTTTTTCAAAATTGTCGCATTTTTTTTGTTTATATTGTAAAAAATAAAAACCGCAGAGGTGATCAAATACCAACAAAAGAAAGCTCTATTTGTAGGAAAAAAGGACATAAATTTAGTTTGGGTACAGCATTGCACAACCGCGCAATTGTTAGTTAAAGCAACGCAATGCCGTATCGCAAAAAATGGCCTGGTCATTAAGGGGGTAAATCCCTCCAGGGGCTGAAGTGGTTAATAGGAATAATTTAAAGGTCATAAAGATAAACTAATTTTTCAGACAAACTTACCCTCTTACCTCTCAATTAGGGTCTGAGAGGACAGAAGCTTTATCCTTTTACTGGTAATACGCTAGACTGTAAAACCTCATCTACTGAGATTACCTTTGTACTGCTTTCATGCTATTTTTTTTGGTTCTGATTTCTGGGGCCATCCTGACATGGATGGAGTCCTCTCCACAGTGATGACTTCACCTCTCCAACTGGTGTCTCTTAGCTTCTGCACTGTCCAGCCCACAAGAGCCATACGTGGATTTTGCCAAAGTCTTCAGTAAAAAAAGACAAACAGAAACACTATCTTACATAGTTATATACAGTGGCTTGCGAAAGTATTCGGCCCCCTTGAACTTTTCAACCTTTTGCCACATTTCAGGCTTCAAACATAAAGATATAAAATTTAAATTTTTTGTGAAGAATCATCAACAAGTGGGACACAATTGTGAAGTGGAACAAAATCTATTGGATATTTTAAACTTTTTTAGCAATTAAAAAACTGAAAAGTGGTGCGTGCAAAATTATTCAGCCCCTTTACTTTCAGTGCAGAAAACTCACTCCAGAAGTTCAGAGAGGATCTCTGAATGATCCAATGTTGTCCTAAATGACTGATGGTGATAAATAGAATCCACCTGTGTGTAATCAAGTCTCTGTATAAATGCACCTGCTCTGTGATAGTCTCAGGGTTCTGTTGAAAGCGCAATGAGCGTCATGAAGACCAAGGAACACACCAGGCAGGTCCGTAATACTGTTGTGGAGAAGTTTAAAGCCGGATTTGGATACAAAAAGATTTCCCAAGCTTTAAACATCCCAAGGAGCACTGTGCAAGCGATCATTTTGAAATGGAAGGAGTATCAGACCACTGCAAATCTACCAAGACCTGGCTGTCCCTCTAAACTTTCAGCTCAGACAAGGAGAAGACTGATCAGAGATGCAGCCAAGAGGCCCATGATCACTCTGGATGAACTGCAGAGAACTACAGCTGAGGTGGGAGAGTCTGTCCATAGGACAACAATCAGTCGTACACTGCACAAATCTGGCCTTTATGGAAGAGTGGCAAGAAGAAAGCCATTTCTCAAAGATATCCATAAAAAGTCTCGTCTAAAGTTTGCCACAAGCCACCTGGGAGACACACCAAACACGTGGAAGAAGGTGCTCTGGTCCGATGAAACCAAAATCGAACTTTTTGGCCACAATGCAAAATGATATGTTTGGCGTAAAAGCAACACAGCTCATCACACTCAACACACCATCCCCACTGTCAAACATGGTGGTGGCAGCATCATGGTTTGGGCCTGCTTTTCTTCAGCAGGGACAGGGAAGATGGTTAAAATTGAGGGGAAGATGGATGCAGCCAAATACAGGACCATTCTGGATGAAAACCTGTTGGAGTCTGCAAAAGACCTGAAACTGGGACGGAGATTTATCTTCCAACAAGACAATGATCCCAAACATACAGCAAAATCTACAAAGGAATGGTTCACAAATAAACGTATCCAGGTGTTAGAATGGCCAAGTCAAAGTCCAGACCTGAATCCAATCGAGAATCTGTGGAAAGAGCTGAAAACTGCTGTTCACAAACGCTCTCCATCCAACCTCACTGAGCTTGAGCTGTTTTGCAAGGAAGAATGGGCAAGAATTTCAGTCTCTCGATGTGCAAAACTGATAGAGACATACCCCAAGCGACTTGCAGCTGTAATCGCAGCAAAAGGTGGCTCTACAAAGTATTAACGCAAGGGGGCCGAAAAATTTTGCACGCCCCACTTTTCATTTTTTTATTAGTTAAAAAAGTTTCAAAAATCCAAAAGATTTCGTTCCACTTCACAATTGTGTCCCACTTGTTGGTGATTCTTCACAAAAAATTAAAATTTTATATCTTTATGTTTGAAGCCTGAAATGTGGCAAAAGGTTGAAAAGTTCAAGGGGGCCGAATACTTTCGCAAGCCACTGTAGTTAGTCAGGTTGAAAAAAGACACAAGTCTATCTAGTTCGACCAATAAAAATATAATTAAATATAAAACCTCCATATACAGGGCTGGCCCAAGACATTGTGCTGCCTGGGTCCAAGGTTGAAAAAAAAAAAGAAAAAAAAATCACGCCTACCAAAGGGCCCCCATATCCATTATAATCCATGATAATTAAAAATAAAATTAAGTTTATTAGGAAGTAAGATTTACATGCAATAGTACAGTCTATATGCGAAATGATATGACATACCAGGTTGCCACCTGTCCAGGATTCACCCGGACAGTTCGAGTTTTGAATCATGTGACCGGGTTTCAGTCCACCTGAAACCCGGACACATTATTCAGGACCAGGCTGTGGCTCCTCAAGTAACCAAGATAGTCATACACAAATCTGTTGCCACTGCGGGCGGCTGTTTGGGGGCAGGTTTTGCATCACTGAAGGGTGGGGTGATGATGTCAGCAAGAGCAATTTGGCCACACCCACTGGCACGCTCTGTACACTACATTACTATTCCCCTTGGGGCACCCAAATGTGTCCCAGGTCTTTTCTAATCCTATAGTGTTTACTGTAAAAAAATTGCCCTGTGCCGCAAAAGTGTTCGGGTTTGTCTTGAAGTAAAGGTGGCAACCCTAGGTGGACTAGAGTAGTATATAGACAGGGAGTGCTGGGAGGGGGGGGGTCAGTGGCAGTGCTGGGAAGGGATGAGATCAGTGGCAGTGCTGGGAGGGGGGTCAGTGGCAGTGCTGGTGGGGAATGGGATCAGTGGCAGTGCTGGGGAGGGGGTAAAGTGGCAGTGCTGGGGAGGGGGTCAGTGGCAGTGCTGGG
The DNA here is from genome assembly GCA_037952835.1 of Lithobates septentrionalis. Lineage (NCBI taxonomy): Eukaryota > Metazoa > Chordata > Amphibia > Anura > Ranidae > Lithobates > Lithobates septentrionalis. The sequence goes on along the minus strand of JBBDGP010001313.1, from coordinate 1,042,285 downwards.
GAGGTCAGTGGCAGTGCTGGTGGGGGGATGGGATCATTGGCAGTGCTGGGGAGGGGGGGTCAGTGGCAGTGCTGCAAGGGGGGGCAGTGGCAGTACTAGGGAGGGATGAGATCAGTGGCAGTGCTGGGAGGGGGAAAAGTGGCAGTGCTGGGGGGTGTCTCCAATCTAGCTGTCAGACAAAACAAAATGAGTGGAAAGCGCAACTTCACCTATAACAGATTGATAACAATTAATGTTCTATAACAGAAGAGCATACATTCCAAAAAAATAATTATGCTACCATAATTAGTGTGTTTAGTAAATTGCCTTTAGCATTTCTCTTGTTTCTTCTTGCTGGAGGCCATCATTTTATTGAAGCCCAGAGCAGTCACTTCCTTATTGGAAACCCTCATCTTTCTTCAATTAAAATATGTACATTTTTAGCAGAATTTGTCCTGTCACCTCTTGGCTTTTCTTTTCTCTTTCCCAAATATGTGTCCCCTCAATACAGTCTTGTGTTATTCCTGTTGATTCCTTCCCCCTTCAGCAACAGTAAATCTTAAAGCTGTCAACTGATCGGCCTCTAGTGGCTTTGGGTTTAGGCACAGTGCCAAGAATAGAGAGCAACTGAGCTTGTGCAGAGCAGGGTGAGACAGTGCATTACTGGATTTTAAAATGTATAGACACTGATTTTTAGTGTTTTATATATCTATACCTGCAAAAGGGGCCAATTTGAAGTTATCTAGCAGGACTTATATATCTGACTAAAGTTCCACTTTAATGCTACCACCCAATAAGACAATTGGGTCGATTTGCTCCCCTGGACTAATAATGCCATAGTCACTCCAGCTTGACACAAAACTTCCCATTTCTTGTGACTTGTGATTGTCATCTCAGAGTACCTTTTCCATTACTATCACTGATGCTCTAGCCACCAATGCAGTCAGCGACTAATTTAGAACCTGGGAGATACTAGAAGCGTGTTGATCAGAAATAGCATGACTCCATAACTTTACCCTGGGGATAAGTCCTGACCGGTCTTCAAAACATGCAATTTTATACTCCATCACTTAGTATGGCTGTATGTTACATCTAACTGTTTACCACCTTTGTTCAAATGTGCTTATTTGGAAATAAACTCAAGTACCTGTAATTACTGTATATCTCTTACAAAATCATTGGATCTGAACAGATACTTCCATAATCCTCCTGATTTTGTCAACATGGATCTATAATATGGAAATAAACAACACTTTGAATTAAAAAAATTCTCTTCCCAACAGCATTCAAAGCAGTGTCAAGCCAGGGTTGCTTTTCTAGCCCTGTTCCTTCTGCTTGCTGAAGTATAGAATTGCTGTCAGCATGCCTATGACATCACTGGGCAGCTAGTTTGAAGAAATACCAAGAGAAATATTGATTGCTATATTCTTGTGGAAAATCCCAGCAGCCAGACTCAGTGGTGTCACTAGGGTTGGTGTCACCTGGTGCAGTAAAACATGGGATACCATGTTTTACCACACCACCACGGCTCTCACTTCCTAGGCTGCCACAGTGCTCTGTCCTGTCACTGTGGAGTGACAGTAGAAGCAGGACAGAGCAGAAGACACTTGGCAGGGCAGCGCATAAGGCTCTCTCCTGTCTAACCTGCCACAATGCACTTGATGTTGTCACCCAAGGCTCAACCACGCCCCCACCACAACCCCCCCCCCCACAGGAGGAGAGCACACCGCATTAAAGGGTAGGTGTGACCAAATTGCGCTGTCAATGGGAGGGCCATACAAAGGCATTGTTAAATACCATGAGTGCATTATGCACAGGGTTCAGAAGTACACTACATACAGAGTACAGCGTTCAGGAATGTGATACAAACAGGGTACAGAAGTTTGCTATGTGCAGGGCTCAGAAGTTTGCTATGTACAAGGTGCAGGGCTCAGAAGTTTGCTATGTACAGGGCCCAGAAGTTTGCTATGTACAGGGTGTAAGGATCGCTATGTACAGCCAGGGTGCAAGGATTGCTATGTACAGGTTGCAAGCATCACTATGTACAGGGTGCAGGGATCACTATGTACAGGGTGCAAGGATCGCTATGTAGAGGGTGCAAGGATCGCTATGTACAGGGTGCAAGGATCGCTATGTACAGGGTGCAATGATCACTATGTACAGGGTGCAAGGATCGCTATGTACAGGGTGCAAGGATCGCTATGTACAGGGTGCAAGGCTCAAAAGTTCTCTATGTATAAGGTGCAAAGTTAAGTACCGCATGTTTCACAGGACAGAAAAGAGGACAGAAGAGTGGATAGAGAGGCTGCTGCCAAAGAGCAGCTTCAATTTACAGAGGGTCAGGTGTGCAGTCTGCACACATGTCCCTGGGTTGTAGTAGGAGCCGCTGCTGGTCGGGATAGTGGAGCCGCCTCTGGCTGGGATAGTTGGGCCGCTGCAGGGATGGTAGAGCTGCTGTGCACATCATCCCCCCGCCCTCTCCCCCTTTCATAGAGATACTGCTGGGCAGGGAGGACTGTGCACACCGCCGGGGCACTGTCACCTGTTCTGTGTGAAAGTGAAAGCAGTAAGCGTGCGTAAGGGCTATCGCCGGAGGTGATCACTGGGCAAAAAAAAGCTCTGGTCCCACCCCTCTGATGGGTGTCACCCGGGTGCAGGCCACACACCCCGCACCCCCATAGCAATGCCACTGGCCAGACTGCCATGCTTATCCAATAACTTCAGTACTTTCCAAGTTACTTACCTAAAACAAGCTTGCAGCAAGTGTAGTCACACATTGTGATCTGTACGCTTGCATTCATAATACAGTAAGATCTGTATATATGAAGCATTAACTCATTAATTCAAATTATTGAAGCTACTTTATTATCAGGACAGCAAGGCAACTAGCATTTTTAGATGGAGAGGTCTGCAATGACAGTCTGCCTATTGTATTACTAGGTATGAGGTTCAGGCTCAAGGCTGTCATGGGTTCCCAGCAAACATTTATGTGCAAATAAACCTAGGCAATTTTTAAAAAAAAACATAATTCATTGCATGGCCTTTAAACTATGGCCAAGAGGGTAAGAAGGACCAAGAAAAGGGCCTTTGGGATAAGGCAGCCTGTAGGCAGGTTGAAAATGTGTATAGTTTAGTAAGCCAGCAGTTGGCCCATGCTGGAGAAAGGGTTAATTGTTTTTAGCCCATTTTCTGGGGTTTTGGTGCTAGCTGGTCCACCTGTACTATGAAAATGGAGGTATGCCTGGGCCACTACATTATGCTAGTGAGGATTAGGAACAGGACATTCTTCTTATTGAACTGTATGCTGCATCATGTTCAGTAACAGTTATATTAACTGTTCCAAGCCTGGTCTGAAGTTATTCAAAGGGGTGCATAATGGTTCGTGTTCTGTCTCAAGGAGCAGAAAGCTAAACCTTCTCATCCCATTAACTGCAGATACCATATTTCTTTGATCTCAGTTTTATTAGAACAAGCCAGATGAAATTGTTTAGTTCTCTAAGGGGTGATGGCGATAGATAGAGAAATACATGACTTGCTTCTTGCAATGTGTTGAAAAGAATGGTGAATGGTTGACTTCCTGTCTACCCAGAATTCCCTGCTTGCTGACAACTCCCTATTTACACATACAACAAATAATAGAACTGCAGCAATACCAAAAAGGAACGCTAGATGGAGCCTGCACACCACATATGATTGTCTTAAGTAAATTACACATTTTGCATGTAAATTTAACAACACAGGTACAAATAAGGTACAAATAACCAGCAAGACATCTGGTGGACAGAACAGTTCGTATATAAAGAACTTGGGTCTGTAAATGCACTGCGGGGTATGATGTAACACCATTGCAAAAGGATTAACCCAGCCCGGGGGTCACAGGTCCTCCAGTAGTGAGGGGTTCCTTGTCCTGGATCCCTTCCTAGTAGTCAGTATCCAATGGCAACCAGATCCGAACTTTTGCGTTACGGAGATTCATAGCTTGGTCACGAGGTACGGGAAAGGAAGAGTTAAAGTGAGAGCATGCATAAGGTCCACGCTAGGTGCTCGGTGGGATCCTATTCTGTTACTGGGAGTGAGGTAACAGAGGTACGTTGGACTGGTGGAGTGGGTGCAGGCTCCGCACACCCCTCCTACTACAAACATACAAGTTACACTGTGTAGTGACATGGGACAAGTTTCAGAGGAATTCTGCACTTTATTACTACACAGAGTGAAATCTCATCTCTAAATCGGGGGAACTGCCCTAATGTTAGATGTTTCACATGACCGTAGTCCCCGCCTGGTCCCGGGCATTGATGCACTTTGTGCGAAAGGTACCCCCATGTGCACGGGTGCAGGGGACAATCGCCCACACAGCCACCTTATTAAAAAATGTGGGGCTCGGAGGAGCCATAGCGTCAAAGCACTGAAAGCTACTGAAAGGCAGGATGACAAACAGCATAGGGGGAGATTTTGGTCAGTTAAGTTGTATTCACACAGGAATGGGCAGCTACTAGAGTGCTTTACCTCTTAGGCAGCTGTCCATTCCCAACTGCGGTAAGGGGCAGTGTGGTGCATGATTCAGCACATCACACACAGTTCTTTTTTATTTACACAGACTTCATTCATGCGATTACATGGTGTACATGGTCATGCGATACACGGCCATGCGATTCTGTACAGTGCTCTGCCATAAAATACAGCATGTCTGCATTTTATTGCTGCAGCGCAGCTCTGGGTTGTGTTGCAGTGTGAATGTAAGGAAAAGGGGGGAAAACAGTTTTAAGACCCCCTTGCTTCATGGGATTGCGGCAGCGGGGTTTCTAGTATTCCCTCAGGTTAAAAAATTGCGGGAAGACTTCCCATTGACCCTTGGCCTCTGGAAAGGTCAGGTGACATTGTATCTGGGCAGTTTAAGGGGATCGTAGTGTAGAATTGGAAAAGATCCCCTCAAGTTTTAAAAATTGCGGGAAGAGTTCCCATTGGCCCTTTTTGCTCTGGGTAGGTCAGGTGACCACTGTATCTGGCCAGTTTAGGAGGTTTTCTGTGTGGATTTTCAATTAAAAAGAGGGGTTTCGAGCCCCCAGAGGTTCAGTCACCTCAGTAGCAACAGCTGTGGTGTTCCCTCCGACTCTCCCTAATCCGAGGCGTTTAACTTTATTATGTAACTAGTGTCACCTTTCAAGAGGGACAGTTTATTTTATACAAAGTTAAGCAAGTTATTTTAAGTTGTTAAAGTTATATGATGAAAGTGGGGAGATTCTCCTTTATTTGATTATACAGCTTGAGCCGTAGTGGCTGAGCTGTTTTACATGTTCTAAAATTTAACTTTTAATATTTATTTATTAAAGCCAATAATAAAGGCCGCTGCCAAATATTTTTCCAATCAAAGGTATTGGTGTGTTTTATTGTGTCAAATTCTGCTGACTGCTATCCCAAAGGACATACAGGAAACAATGGTATTGTGTGTGTCCTTGTAGTGACAGGTGTTTTACAATGCAGTAAATGCCTGTCACCGCATGTGTGAATTAGCCCTTAGTTATGATTGCCAGTTCTTTGCGCAATCACCCCATTTACTTCTTATTTTTCTTATTTTCTTTGTTCTTACCACTGGGGACAGCAATCACATTTTTATCTGCTATTCTGTCCATTAACAAACTTTATTTTTCTGCACAGCTTTCCTTTTTTTAAAAACTGACTTTTTTGGGGCCTTGTTTGATCTTGGTAGTATATTGGGTTATTTTTCGTGATGATAGGGCCTTTTTTAAAATGTTGAGGTGCTTATAGCAGATCATTCACTTGTGGATGACCATTGATTTTTAGATTTGCCCTTTGTTTGCAGCACTCTGTTGAATGTGTATGCACAAAAGCATCATCCCCTCTTGCCATAGTACAGTACAAATAAATGGTATGCATTCCATCACCTACAAAAAACACTACAGTGAAGTGGTGATAAAAAGGAGCTCACAAAATCCTATCAAACTATTGTGCCAATGGCCAATCCAAGCTGAACCTGCTTTACTTCCGCTGGTCAAAGTAGGCTTAGTACCACCTGATAAAAAAGCATGTGCCACTACTAAAACTAAGCAAAAAAACCTTTTTTTTTCAAAATGAAATAAATCAGACTGGGGTGCTACTCCTGTATGTATGCAAAGCTAAACGAGAAAGAAAAAAAAATCACAGCCAAATACTACCAGGTTATGCTGTTGCTAGAGTCATCTGTGAAAACCATACTGTTCTGTAACACCACATATGGTTTTAAGGCCTCCCACTAAGCCTAAAATGTAAATTATTTGTGTTGTTTCCATGATGTCCCCCAAAGCCACATGAAAAGACCCCTCTCCCTGCTATATATACTGCTATATATATTTTTTTTACTTTTTGGGGCATTGGCACATCTCCTAATAGCAGTTCTTGGCCTCCCATGCCTTTTGTTTGACAACAGCATGCATATTAGCCCTTCAAATGGCCAGAACTGCAAAGATTGCAAAGTTCACGAACGCTGAAAAAACCTGCATAACAGTTTAGGAACTTAACCTGAGCAGATTGGCTCATCCTTACGCAATGCTCCCATTACAGGTGTTCTTTCAATGCTGCTTAGTGTGCTACATAAGTGCCTGAATAAAAGCTTCTTAGGTTCTTCTCAGTTTCAGTGCATTGTGGTGTACTGCCTGATGCTTCTACAAATTATTTTGATTTTTGTCCTGGCCTGTCTGTAGATCTAGTTGCCTGCCTCGACTCCTGCTCCAACCTTCTGCCTGCTTTTTACCTACATCATATATGCTTCATGACTCAACCTTGGCTTGAGCTTGACTGATAATCAGAAAAAGAACCAGGCGAATTATCAGTAATATTTGGGGAAACCTGTTAGCATTAAACTTGGGTGTGTTACACGACCAAACGTGACCTTGTTCACAGGAATGTTGAACTTGTAGTTTAAACAGTTTAGCCATATACTTGTATCATCATACCACTAAAATGTATGACCATAACTTATGACGCACGTGAAGCTGGTCACCTCTGGCTGTATGGGCTCCCCACTGGACAGTGACAGCATTGACTTGTAAGCATGGGGGACTGGAACTGCAGAGCTGCAGCACCCATCTGCTGCTGCAGATTAGTGGAGAGACTCTGTGTGTTCCTGCCTGCTCACCATGCATGCCCCTCCTCTTGTCAGGAGTGGGGAGATTAAAGTGTTACTAAACCCAGGACCCTGCATTCATTATATCTGGTCTCCTACATACACATGTAGCGCCCTGGGGTTTAGTCAGGGAGCTCCCCATCAAATTCCTTGTCAGGGGTAGCTACCATAGTTAAATTGTTAGCGATCCATTGATTTCTCCCTAAGTTTGGCCTTGTTGTACTTTTCTCTTCTACCACTAGGTGGCCGGGCACTTGGTGATACTAGATATGAGAAGGGCAACCCAAGGTCAGGTTATGGGTATGTGGGTGTCCCAGCCAATAGGCAGGGGTTTCCTTTAATCCCTTGGCCTGCTGGGAGAGCCTATATATTCAGGTCAGGTGATCTGTGTTCTGTGCCACCGTCTGGGTGAAAATGTGTCGTCTGCCCTGGCCTGCTAGGTCGGAGATTAGGCCTATCCTGGGGGCATCTGGCTGCCAGGCTGTGTGAGGGCCTTTCCAGAAGTAAGAGGACAGCGCAGGGTTGGGACTGCAGCTTGCAGTTCAACCAAAAGTGATGGTTCTCTCGGCCGGAGAACCCATCAGTGGTCAGAGGTAAAAGGGAAGCTGTCACTACGAAGGGACCAATCGCCTTTACCAGGGACCACAGTGAGTAAGTGAAGCAAGTGCCGAAACCATATTCTCACCAAAGGGCACGGTGGAGAATCTGGAAACTTCAGGTGGTGATCAAGTCAGGGACCCAACCAGCAGAGGGGACGCTTGCAGAGCAGCCTTGTGTGTCAAGCCAGGGACCGAGACGGTTAGCAGGGGTGAAGCTTGAGGAGTATCTAGAGTGCCAAGCTATGGACCCAGCAGAGACGTAGGGGTGACGCTTGAGAGGATACCACCACCAACCTTGGAGGAGCTCAAGGGATTCATAGTCAGTGAGTCAGTGGGTCTAGTGAGAGACCAGGAGCTCAGTATTCAAAAACTGCAAGGAGCAGCTGTAGTGGAGCTGAAAGAACTGATACGTTGAGTTATGAACTGTTAAAGGACTGTTACCATAGGAGACAGCAATCTTGCACATGCAGAAGTGGCACCTTGCTGGGGCCTTTCCCTGTACAGCTGTTCTCCTATTGAAGTCTCGGAGTCTGCCAATTGAGTTTGCAACTATCTAAGGGTGTCCTGGCCCTAACCCTCTTTCCCCCAAAATATATGTAAAGGACTGTCAAAAGAAATAAAACCTCTTTTACATCCAAGAAGTGTCTGGCGCCCAATGACTTTCACCATCTTTGCACCCACTATGCCTCACAACCCACCAAATATTGAAGGATGTCCGCTATCTTTGGCCTTGGAGATTCTGATTAGACCAAAAAAGGTAAAAGACCTTGCTACACACAGAACATGGAAATGCAATTATTTTAGGAAATATAAACTGCTAAATACCTTTTCTCATCAGCAGTATATAGTAGTCTTGTGATTTCTATCAGTTCCTGGTGAAGCTTGGAGTAGGAGTTTTCATACTGCACTGAGCTGTCCTATGAGGCCAATGGCGACCCTAGGGGGGGGCCAGAGGGGGCCCTGACCCCCCCAACATTATGCTGGGCCCCACCATGTGCCCCCCCAAAAAAAAAAATTTTTTTTTTTTAATTTTTTTTTTTTTTTTTTTTACAAAAAGGCAATTTCTTTTTGTTTGTATTCATATCGGATGTGCCGCATCTTACTCGGGCCACTGCTGGGGTAAAACAGTCTCTATTGAGAGGGAGAACGTCCCCAGTGGGTGATTCCTCCCCCCTCCCTCTGCTCGCTGACACTGCCTAATGCGAGCGCTCACACAATCACGGCCGCCCGATCTGCTCCTTCCCCTGCATCCTCATTGGCAGGGAGAAGAGCCAGTTGCAGGAAGGACTCCACCAGGACTCTCAGTTACTGAAAAAACAGACTGAGGGCAGGGGCAGGACAGCAAGAGGAGGTTGGGGAACCCCACAGTGGCAGAACACCAGGGCCCGGTGGCAAGACAACCTTTGCAACCCTGATAGTTCTCTCACTGCTTTGGACCCTTATATTTTCTTGGTATGCTGGTGACATATATCTCTTGTTTTCTGTCACCCTGGGGGGGCCCCAATACAGTAGGAAGGGAGCTCACTGCAGAACATGTGAAAGGGCCGTTGTGGGATCGTAGTAAAGGGGTAAAGGGCCCCAGGATAGATAGATATATCTATATATCTATCTATCTATATATATTTTATCTATCTATCTATATATATATATATATATATATATATATATATATATATATATATATATATATATATATTTGCGTTTTATATTGCCCCCCTATTTTTGTCCCTGTCCCCCCATGTGCCCCCCCTAAATATGAAAGCTGGAGACGCCACTGTATGAGGCTGCAGGGCTCCCGACCCTCTGCCTGGACATGTTTGGACAGTGCTGATTGGCCCTGTGCTGATCACATGCACTCTCCCAAGGAAAAAAAAAACCTCTCTAGCAATACACACCAAACTGAGCATGTGCAGCCTGATGACAAGAGCTCTGTTTTATATGGACTATTCCAGGGGAACAGTGCAGGGAGGGAAGGATTTGTGCATACAAGATCAAGCAGCCTTTTTACACAATGCAGAGGATTAACCCCTTTGATTCGGTACACACAGGGGTGACTTGTCAGGCGACTTAGCCGCCTGACAAGTCGCATTCCGTTCTGTACTATGGAACCGTTCTAATAGGAACGGCTCAAGTTGCTCCAACTTAGAAAAAGGTTCTTGTGCTACTTTGGGATGACTTCAGGGCGACTTGCATTGACTTCTATACAGAAGTCATTTTGAAAGCCGCCGCTAAAATCGTGTGCAGGTAGCCTTACAGAGTCGCGCTGCAAGTCCTGCTGCCCCTGTGTGAACCGGGGCTTAGGCTCCACAGTGAGTGTAACAAGCTTTACTGCATATACAGACTTATTTTGGGCGGCACAGTAGTGTAGTGGATAGCACTTTCGCCTCGCAGTAAGAAGGGTTGCTGGTTCGAATCCCAACCATGACACTACCTGCCTGGAGTTTGCATGTTCTCCCTGTGCCTGCGTGGGTTTCCTCCAGGTACTCCGGTTTCCTCCCACACTCCAAAGACATGCTGGTAGGTTAATTGGATCTTGTCTAAATTGTTCCCAGTATGTATGAACGTGAGTTAGGGACCTTAGATTGTAAGCTCCTTGAGGGTAGGGACTGATGTAAATGTACAATGTATATGTAAAGCGCTGCATAAATTGAAAGCGCTATATAAGTATCTGAAAAAAATAAAATAAAATTTTACTGTTGTGTGTTTCGCAACACTTTAACAAAACAGAAAGAGAACTGGAGTGGGCTCTGTATTATCCCTGCTTGCCGTCTGATTTTTTTTTTCTTCCCCCATTCCCCATTCCTCCTGGCAAATGGCAAGTGGACCAATCAGGAATGAAAGAGATGGATGATGGGACATATGGTCTCCTTGAGAGTGTGGTCCACTGGACATAGCATTGGAACTACAGTCGCCACCAAGCTTTGCTGCAAAGGAGGAGAGAGAGAAAATGTTTGCCTGGGCAAATACTGTTTGCCTGGGCAAACAGAGCTAGTGAGAGGACCATGCTGCGGGGTGCCATTAAAAGAGGGAGAGAAAATGTGACCATGCTCTTTAGAAGCCAATTGCTGAGTGTGGGGAAGCAATACTGTGCAGAGCTATGACCTGAATGTGGAGCGATGGAACCACTATCAGAATACTGACCCTGCTGCATTGGCTACCAGAGTCACCACGGGCAACCCAGAGTTGGGAGACACCTAACCAGAGGGGCCACTGCTGCTGTGTTGCTGGGTCTGGCCTTGCAGCCACTACTTGCTGGAGACTGAGCCATTAGAAACTACCTAACCAGCTACCTTATAGCTCTAGTCCTGCCTGCAGGCCTTGTTGACTGCCTTAATGCATACCAACTGTTACTGGGCACCAAGCTAGCTGAATAGTCAGGATTAAAGACTGCCCCTAAGAGTTCTTACCCAGAGATCTTTTCCCCTTGGCTTAGTTAAAGAGTTACCTTTTAGGAGATGCTGCACCATAACCCAGGCAATCCCTTAGAGTGCACTCTAAATCAGTGTAGTATCAGTAATACTCATACTTAATTTAATGTTTATTTAAACAGTTTTTTGCTAATTCAAGTATTGATTTCAGTTAGTGGTCTAGAACCTGATCTCAGTTATTACTCTGTCTAGCAGACTGTGCTCAGATTTACCCGCTGTGTGCTCATTTATATCCTACTTTATATCCTACTGCCATTTATTCTAAACTTGAGCCTCTGTAGGGCTGAGGTTGCTGTTGGAGTTGAAGTGCAGAACAGAGAACCCCAAATTACCAAGCGGCATCTTCAGTTGTGCTACATTTGACTTCTGGAGATCCTCTGTGTTGCCAGCAGGTGGCAGAAGGGTATTATCAAGGCTCAGACTGTATAAAAGACCCTGATGGTGGGAAGGGGTTTGACTTCAGGATAGCTTCAAGGTTGTGGCTTTCAGGAGTTCCTCACTTAAGACAGAGAAACAGAAATTGGGCAGAGTATCAAACCACAAGGCACTGTATCAAACCACATGGGCAGCTGGTAGACGGGGCAGCCAGAGAGTCAAGCATAAGGACAGAGCAAACAGGGAGAACAAAAACCAAAACCCATTGTGCCAGAAATGCAGAACAGAATAAGCACATGACAGTTTGAACAATGTACGGCATTGGATTTAAACCTAATTCCTGATTGAGGTTAACTGGGTGCTGCTCCCTAGCCTGAATATCTGCCAGAAGATAGTGAGAGTACACACTAAATTACAGCACATAAACTAATGCCAAGGAGAGAACATGAGGAGGGAGGGGTAACAAGGCAAATCACTTAATAACTAAGAGAAGTAAGCATCTGCTGGCACATCATCACAGTGCAGCAGCTACTTGGCCTGGTAACAAGCAGCACTAAAGTCTTTAAAAATTCTGAGGAACAGCAGACATAAGAGATTGCCATTAAACATTCAATCCCTGTTTACACTTCAGTCTAATAAAAAATACTTCAGGCCCAAAGCTTACAACCAGGAACATTTTCAGTGGCCTGCAAAAGCACATACACTATTTTGAATGCCTTTTTTGCACTTTGACATGTTTCCACATGTACTACTCCTGTCACAGTGAGCAATGCTGTATTTAAAAAAATGTCAACTATGGCAGAGCACATACCTGAATAAGTGTGGAAAGACCTGTTGGCATCAAGAGGTATTTTTATTGCAAATTGTATGCATGAGTGTTCATGTCATTAGTGCGCCCCCCTATACAGAGCACACAGGCCTCTAAAAATCTATGTGAATCTCATCAGCAGCAGTTATTATGTGTTGCTTTGTTCTGACTTGTTATAAAAACCAAAGCAGAGCAAACCATGTGTGCACGGTCTTAAAAAGCAACTCTAAATCCTTTACAGGATAGGAGGCACTTGAATTCATATCAATTCTCCAGGAATTCGATACTACCTCTCCAGCTGCACTGTCCCACAGTGGCCTTCTTTGGACTCACTCCACCAGACCCAGTGGACGAAAAGGAGGTGGTGTCGGACTTCTCCTCTCCCCACAATGCACCTTCCAGGTACTGCCCACACCTCCCTCTCTTTCCACCTGCTCTTTCGAAATGCACTGCATTCGTCTTTTCTCTCCAGCTTGTCTGAGGGTCGCAGTCATTGATCGGCCTCCTGGACCAGTGTCACGCTTTCTGGATGACTTCTCTGCATGGCTACCTTATTTTCTCTCATCCGAAGTGCCTGCCATCATCCTAGGTGACTTTAACATTCCAATCAATGTTAATAATGCTACCACTTCTAAACTACTCAACCTAACCTCCTCTTTTAACCTAACACAATGGACACAAACCACCACTCACTCCAACGGCAACACTGTCTACCTTGTATTCTCCCATCGCTGCACTCCCTGCAATCTCTCCAACGCACCCTTTCCTCTCTCTGAGTCTGATCACAACCTTATCCGTTTCACACTCTCCTTGTCTCCTATATCCCATGCTGCCAACCTACAAACCACTACCCGCAGGAACCTTCGCAACCTCAAACCTTCCCTTCTTCACTCTGCTACTGATGGCCTTTATGACAAAATTGCACCCCCTGTCCTGCCCAGACCTAACCACTTCCATCTACAACACCACGTTGTCATCCTCCCTAGACGTACTTGCTCCTCTTTCTACACGCAGAACCAGGCCCCATCTGCCACAACCCTGGCAAACAGACGACACCAGAAGTCTCAAGAGACGCAGCCGTGCTCTTGAGCGAGTATGGCGTAAATCTAAATCCCTGCAAGATTTTACCCTCTACAAATCTGTCCTTCTCAAATACAACTCCTGCCTCCACACTGCTAAACAAACCTATTACAACACTCTCATCAAAACCCTCTCATCCAAACCTCGTCAACTCTTTTCTACCCTTAATTCCTTACTTCACCCCCCACTGCCCCCACCCACCAACTTGCTTACCGCTCAACATATTGCTAACCACTTCAATAGCAAAATCAACACAATTCGCAAGGAGATATCCAGCATTCAAATTCCTCCCCTACCCAACATATCAGGTCCAACACCACACTCAATACTCTCCTCCTTTTGCCCAGTTACCACAGAAGAAGTTGATAAACTCCTCTCCATGGCCCACCTCACTACATGTCCCCTGGACCCTGTCCCCTCTCAATTACTGCGACCACCTTCCCACTCTATCCTCAACTCCCTAACCCACATCTTCAACCTCTCCCTCTCCTCCGGCACCTTTCCTTCCCCGCTCAAACATGCACTGGTTACCCCCATACTCAAAAAATCCTCACTAGATCCCACCTGTTTGAATAACTTAAGACCTATCTCCCTTCTCCCGTTTGCCTCCAAGCTCATCGAACGCCTTGTTCATGACCAAATGAGTCGCTACCTCACGGACAACAACCTTCTCGACCCCCTACAGTCTGGCTTCCGCCTACAACATTCTACTGAAACTGCCCTACTAAAAATCACCAATGACCTAATAACTGCCAAAACCAATGGCCACTACTCCATACTCATACTTTTATACCTCTCTGCTGCCTTTGACACAGTTGACCACCTGCTGCTCCTCAGCAAATTACACTACCTTGGCCTACGTGATTCTGCATTATCCTGGTTCTCCTCCTACCTATCTCAGCGCACTTTCAGTGTCACTTACAACTCCATCTCCTCCACTCCCCTTCCTCTTTCTGTTGGGGTACACCAAGGCTCCGTCCTTGGGCCTCTCCTTTTCTCACTCTATACCTCTTCCCTGGGCCAGTTGATCACCTCCCATGGCTTCCAATACCACCTTTATGCCGACGACACACAGATCTATCTCTCCACTCCTCAACTCACCCCCACTATCTCCTCACGGATCTCAAACTTGCTGAATGACATCTCGGTATGGATGTCACACCACTTCCTCAAACTTAATCTTTCTAAAACTGAGCTTGTTATATTTCCTTCTTCATGGTCCCCCTCCTGTGACTTCACCATCAATATCAACAACACAACCATTGGTCCCTCCACACATGCCAGGGTCCTGGGTGTAATCCTTGACTCTGACCTCTCCTTCAGCCCCCATATCCAATCACTGGCTAAATCCTGCCGCCTTAACCTCCGCAACATCTCCAGAATTCGACCCTTCCTGACTAATGACACCACAAAGCACATTATTCACTCCTTGATTATTTCCCGCCTCGACTACTGCAACTCTCTCCTTAATGGCCTACCCTTAAGCAGGCTATCCCCCCTTCAGTCTATTATGCTGCTGCTAGACTAATACACCTCACTAATCGATCCTTGACTGCTGCTCCTCTCTGCCAATCCCTTCACTGGCTTCCCCTACCTCACCGTGTAAAATTCAAAATGCTAACCATAACATACAAGGCCATTCACAACATCGCCCCCATCTACATCACCAACCTCATCTGCAGACATCGCCCAAATCGCCCCCTCCGCTCCTCCCAGGACCTCCTGCTCTCTAGCTCCCTTGTTACCTCCTCCCATGCTCGCCTTCAGGACTTCTCCAGAGCCTCTCCCATCCTTTGGAATTCCCTGCCCCAGTATGTCCGATCAGCCCCTACCCTTTCCACCTTTAGGAGATCCCTGAAAACTCATTTATTCAGGGAAGCCTATCCCACACCCACATAACTGTCCCTGAGCCACCCCCATAAAATCATTTTTTGCAGCTATTACCTTTTGTACCACCACCCCCTCCCTTTAGAATGTAAGCTCTATGAGCAGGGCCCTCCTGTACCTTTTGTATTGAACTGTACTGTAATTGTGTTGCCCCCCTTATACATTTTAAAGCGCTGAGTAAACTGTTGGCGCTATATAAATCTCATATAATAATAATAATATCAAATGTACAGTTTTTTAAACAGCAGCAGCATCATTTTTTTCACTCGCAGCTGGGAACATATTTTGTAAATCAGGTTCACGGCTAGGGACTATGAAGCAGCTTTTAGAACAGTCTGGATCAGTCCATAGGTGCAGCAAGTAGAGTAGCATCCAGTCCCATGGGTGCCAAGGGCAAGCAGCCCCTTTCCTCTCAGCCTAGCAGCCTAACTATGAGGAACTTTTGCAAACAAATCTATGCCAGTCAAGTTCCTCCACCCCAAACTTGCTCATTCATGTCTTTATGGACCTTGCTCTGTGCACCGGTCCAAATCATTTGGTGGAGGCGGGATTATGGTGTGGGGTTGTTTTTCAGGGGTTGGGCTTGGTCCTTTAGTTCTAGTGATGGAAACTCTTAAGTCGTCAGCATACCAAGACATTTTGAACAATTTTCATGCTCCCAAATTTGTGGGTACAGTTTGGGGATCGCTCATTCCTGTTCCAACATGACTGCGTACCAGTGCATAAAAGAGGGTGCAGCGCTAAAATAAAAAAAAATAAAATAAAATAAAACTTCCAGGGACAAGATGCGGAAATATCAATATCACAAAACGTTCAGTCCGTCAATATAACATAACATATCATATAGTCCTTTGATTAATGAATGAGATAAAGCAGTAATAATGTCCAAATAATTAGTGAGGTTCCACTACACGTGACAGCATGCCAGTAAAGTGATTGATGAGTGTGCCCAACACCGATACACTGGATGGCCTCTCACCTGATGACCAGGACCCTTTAGTTATAGAGGGTCAATAAAGCATTCCCATATGGGTCAAACAACAGGAAATCCAATTTCAGATGCCTAAGATTCCGTCAGGTGACACTGGGCTGTGGGTGAGGATGGCTCTCACATGGCATATGCAATATAAAAAAGGACAAAATAGTGCTCTCTGTATAGTCCAATTTATTAATAAAGGATAAAAATTTGCACTTACATGAATGGCACTTCACAAGTGCCAGGACGTAAACAGCAGGAAATACAATCAAGGATGCCGTCGTGTAAAGACACGAAGTGGAGCATGCGTGGTAGCAGCGGGTGACGTCACGCCGTTACGTTCTGGACGCGCTGCGTCCCAGTGGGCGGGGACTTCTTCAGCAGAACTTCTTCTGCTTTAATGAAAAAACCTTGCTGAAATGTAGTCGTTGTATCTGTTCTTCATTATGTTTACCATATTAAAAGTGTATGTTACCCTAAATATTTTTTTATATGTGTTTTCTATGTGTTCTATAAAAATATCTAGGTATTCCATTCATCTAGAAAAGAGGTAGTCAACCCCACTTGTAATAGGACTGCCTGGGTGGGGGTTGGGTTCCTTATCTTTCTGGATCTTAGGTACTTGATAGACGACAGGTATCTGGAATCAAATATCTTACCTCTCTGTTGGTCTGTATTTTTCTCTTTACACCTTCCTTTTTTTAGACTCCTCA
Organism: Lithobates septentrionalis; assembly: GCA_037952835.1. Lineage (NCBI taxonomy): Eukaryota > Metazoa > Chordata > Amphibia > Anura > Ranidae > Lithobates > Lithobates septentrionalis. The sequence goes on along the minus strand of JBBDGP010001313.1, from coordinate 1,025,320 downwards.
GTTTTTTAGGCTACTAGGATTTTCTGGTAATATCTCCATTTCCTTTGTCAGCAGGGCAGGTGACTATGTTCTTTTTTTCTTCTCTAATACCTTATATCTTTATTATAACACAATCTACTGATACCAACCTCCTTAAAACAGAACTCCAGGCAAAAAACTTTTTCTCATGTACTCGTTGCTGATCCCCTACCTTCACCAACTATTTCATCCATGTTCTTCTGAGCTCTGTAGTTCCTAGAACTTGCTGAAAAACCGTTATTGCCTTTTTGTAAGACCACTGGCTGCTATCCCTCCAGTAACCTCAGCCAGCGGTCTGACACGCCCCCTTGTAGTCCTTTTGAAAGCGAGAAGGGAGTTTTATTTCCACCTGGCTCGCTGTAGTGAGCGGAGAGGGTCTCACAGCTGGTCTGTGCCACCCATGGAGGTGGAGTCCTCCTCCTTTGCTCCCTCCTCCTCCTCCCTGCCAGCACCGCCACCGTCCTCGCTGCTGCCGCCACCTGGCCGCCATCTGTCTTCAGTGCGGGGAGAGTTACAGATAATCCAGATGACAGAGCGCATCTTGGGCTGATAAATCTGTATGTGAGAACACCGCTGGTGGTACAGCCCCTCCTCCCTGTACATTGGAACAGTGCGCTCTGCGCTGTCTATCACAATTCCGGTGCAGGGAGGCGGGGCTGTAGGACGAGCAGTGCTTTCACATACAGACCTATCAGCCCAAGATGCGCTCTGTCATCCCAATGATCTGTAACTATCCCTGCTCTGCAATAATGGGTACTGATAAGGCACTGGTGACACCGCACTGATAGGCACTGATAATCTGCACTGGTGACATCGCACTGATAGGCACTGATAATCTGCACTGGTGACACCGCACTGATAGGCACTGATTATCTGCACTGGTGACACCACACTGATGGGCACTGATAATCTGCACTGGTGACATCGCACTGATAGGCACTGATAATCTGCACTGGTGACACCGCACTGATGGGCACTGATAATCTGCACTGGTGGTCCCTGACATGCAGCACTGGTGGTCCCTGACATTCGGCATTGGTGGTGGTCCCTGACATTTGGCTCTGGTGGTCCCTGACATTCGGCACCGGTGGTCCCTGACATTTGGCACCGGTGGTCCCTGACATTTGGCACTGGTGGTCCCTGACATTTGGCACTGGTGGTCCCTGACATTTGACACTGGTGGTCCCTGACATTTGACACTGGTGGTCCCTGATATTTGGCTCTGGTTGTCCCTGACATTTGGCTCTGGTGGTCCCTGACACGCGGCTCTGGTGGTCCATGACATTTGGCTCTGGTGGTACCTGACATTTGGCTCTGGTGGTCCCTGACAGAGCGCATCTCAGGCTGATAGGTCTGTATGTGAGAACACCGCTCGGGGTACAGCCCTGCCTCCCTGTACATTGGAACTGACATTTGGCTCTGGTGGTCCCTGACATTTGGCTTTGGTGGTCCCTGACATTTGGCTTTGGTGGTCCCTGACATTTGGCACTGGTGGTCCCTGACATGCGGCACTGGTGGTCCCTGACATGCAGCATTGGTGGTCCCTGACATTTGGCTCTGGTGATCCCTGACATGTGGCACTGGTGGTCTCTGACATTTGTTTTTGTTGGTCCCTGACATTTGGCACTGGTGGTCCCTGACATTTGTCACTGGTGGTCCCAGACATTCAGCACTGGTGGTCCCTGACATTCAGCTCTGGTGGTCCCTGATATTCAGCTCTGATGGTCCCTGACATTCGGCTCTGGTGGTCCCTGATATTCGGCAATGGTGGTCCCTGACATTTGGCTCTGGTGGTCCCTGACATTCGGCTCTGGTGGTCCCTGACATTCGGCAATGGTGGACACTGACACGTTGCACTAGTTTGCATTTATAAGGCTGTAACCTATCATACTGTGTGTGTGTTGAAGTGGGCGAGTTCAGATTTACATTTACAAGCCTAGTGTACCTCCCACATTCACTCCCATCCCAAGGATTCATGGGAAATGTAGTCTGATTACAGTTAGAGAGAGAGAGAGAGAGAGAAGAGGATATGATGCAATCACTGTTCTAAGAGATCCTCCCTGCCAGAAAAGATGATGTATTTTTTGAATGACAAAGCTGACTTCCTAAAAAACTCAATCAGTCATATCTCTTAAAAGGTAAGACACTTCACAAGAAAATCTGGGTAGCAGTGACCATAACATGATTTCATTTAATGTTAGCTGTAAGCAACAAGCTCATATTGGAAATATAAATACACTTAACTTTAAGAGAGCAAATTTTCCAAGGATGAGGGTTGCTCTCCAAGCCTGAGCCTAGGTTCACTCGCATGACATGCGGGTTCCTGCACAGACGTCTATTGAAATCGCACACGAAGTCGCCAAAGTAGTATAGAAACTACTTTTGGGAATTGGTGCAGCGCCTATTCTGACGGTGCCATTGCCGGCAGTGGCTGCCGATTTGGCATGCGATTTAACATGTCAGATCGCATGCCAAATCGCATTAATGTGAACCTAGGCTTAGACTGGCAGGGAATATTGGCATCGATGAACACAGAACAGAAATGGGAGTTCTTCAAAAAGACTGTATGTGAACTAATTGCAAAGTATATTCCTATGGACAATAAGTTTAAAAGGCTAAAAATAAAACCTATGTGGCTCACTCATGACGGAACACTATCATCGTTTAAATGTTACAAAGAATATAATAGAACATCAAGGATGCAAAAATTCCAAACGAACGACATAAAAGATATTAGGACAAACCCCCAAAAAATATTCAAGTATTTTGATTGTAAAAAAGGTCAGGTCTGAGTGTGTAGTCCCTTTAAAAAATAATCTAGAGTGGGTGACTGGTGACAAAGCGAAAGCAAATTTATTAAATAATTTCCTCAGCTCTGTGTATACAAAGCATGGAGGAGCTCATGTCCATAATGGGAGTGGTAGTGACACAGCCCCAAATGATCCACAATGGCTCAAAAGTGATATGGTCCAGAAATATTTAGACAGAATAAAGGTGGATAAAGCATGAATTAATGTGGTGCCTATATTTAAAAAGGGATCAAAGTCTTTACCAAGTAACTATAGACCTAGTTAGTTTTAACTTCTATAGTTGGGAAGATACTGGACAGTTTAACTGCGGCAGAATGGCTGCGGCAGAATGGCACGGCTGGGCGAAACGACATTATGTAACGTTGCTTCACCCTGTGGCCACTAGGGGCGCGCCCGCGCCCCCTGCTTACCCACGAAGCCAATGCGAGTGCCCGGCGGTCGCGATCACCGCCGGGCTCCCGCAATCGCTCGGGGCACACAGAAAACCTGGGATCTGTGTGTGTAAACACACAGTTTCCGGTTCTCTGAGGGGAGAAGTGACAAATCGTCTGTTCATGCAGAGTATGAACAGCGATCTGTCATCTCCCCTACACAGTCCCCTCCCCTTTTGTTAGAACACACACTAGGGAACACAGTTAACCCCTTGATCGCCCCCTAGTGTTAACCCCTTCCCTGCCAGTGACAATTTACAGTAATCAGTGCATTTTTATAGCACTGATCACTGTAAAAATGCCAATGGTCCCAAAAATGTGTAAAAATTGTCCGACGTGTCCACCATAATGACGCAGTCCCGATAAAAATCGCACACCGCCGCCATTACTAGTAAAAAAAAAAATAATAATAAAAATGCCATAAAACTATCCCCTATTTTGTAGATGCTATAACTTTTGCGCAAACCAATCAATATACGCTTATTGCGATTTTTATTTTTACCAAAAATATGTAGAAGAATACATATCGGTCTAAACTGAGGAAAAAAATATTTTTCTTTATATATTTTTGGGGATATTTATTATAGCAAAAAGTAAAAAATATTGCGTTTTTTTTTAAAAATTGATCTTTTTTTGTTTATAGCGCAAAAAATAAAAACCGCAGAGGTGATCAAATACAACCAAAAAGCTCTATTTGTGGGGGAAAAAAAGGACGTCAAATTTTGTTTGGGTGTAATATCGCACGACCGCGTAATTGTCAGTTAAAGCAATGCAGTGCCGAATCGCAAAAAGTGCTCTGGTCAGGAAGGGGATAAAATCTTCCGGGGCTGAAGCGGTTAATAAAAAAACACATAGACAAATTCTTGCTGGGAAAAAAAGTATTTTAAGCAACAGATAGCATGGGTTCATGAAAGACAGAAGTTGTCAGACAAATTGGATTTCTATTTATGAGTTTTTTATTTTTGAGGTTTATGTAAAACCTTGGACAGAGGGGAGGCTGTGGACTTGGTATACTTGGATTTTTCAAAAGCGTTTGACACAGTTCCCCACACACGGCTCATGTGTAAGGTAAAGTCTACAGGCTTGGAAAGATCAGTTTGTAAATGGATAGAAAAGCTAAAAGACAGAATTCAGAGAGTAGTGGTTAATGATTCTTACTCTGAATGGTCTAAGGTTATCAGTGGTGTACCCCAAGGTTCAGTGTTGGGACCCTCACTTTTTCATATATTTATATATTTTTTTTTTCCCCCACCTCAGCGAAATTTTCTGAGAGACTTATTTCAACGTTGCAGTTCAATTTTGTCCCATCTCGTTTTCACATCATAGTGGCTTATTCAACAATATCTTTATTAGTTATTTAATTATTTAATTTATTTTACATAAAAAGAAAAAGGAATAGAACTACTCCTGCTACATTACCTATCCCTTATCTCTCTTTCCCTCTTCCCATTATCCCTCCCCTCCCCCCTTATTTGTTTTTTTTCTTTCTAGGTCCCTTCAATTTCTGACTCACAGCCCTTCATCTTCTTTCATCTTTTCCAAATATTTATCCGAGGCTTTAAAAATTTTCCAACCCTCCCAGGTGCTAGTATATTTCCTATAGTGTCCTCTATCCTTACTACTCAATAGGTCCATTTTATTATAATAATCTATTTGTTCAAACCACTCTCTTATACCTGGTTTTTCACTATTTAACCATTTTTTTGGGATCAAACCCTTTGTGGCATTCAGGAGTTTTGGGGTTATTGTTGTTGTTCTATTGTTTGGGGTTTTGGAATCATGAAATAAGCAAGTCCATATACTTTGTTCTATTTTCTCACCAGTTATCTCCTTTATATTACTCACTATTTCTTGCCAATACTCTTATTTTTGGACACTCCCACCATATATGCACCATCGTTGCCCTTTGTTTGCAGTTTCCCCAGCACAATGGTGATCTCTCTGGTTGATATCTATGGGTTCTCTCTGGGGTCAAGTACCATCTTGCTAAAAATGTATAATTAATTTCAATGGTATTCATATCCCAGGCATTATTATATCCCATTCCTATCATCTTTTCCACTTGGTGATCTTCTAACTTTAAATGCAGTTCTTTTTCCCAGGGCATGGCCCTGTTGAAGACCCCCTTGGTCGAAACGCGTCGGGCGATCTCCCCTTCCTTACGCTGCTTAGATTTTATTTTAATTGTGATCACTTTTATCCATTTTTTGTATGGTATTTTTAGAAATAAAAATCCCTGGTTTACCTGCACTATGCAGAAGCTTTTTATTTTTTATTTGCATATTATCCCGATGCAAGAAACTGCCTTCCAGTAGCCCTACTTCCATCACGGATCTGGATCAAATCTGTCCCCGGCTTCTCCTTGGAACACATCCTTGAGGTCTATTGGCTGATATCCAGTTGGCGGCCCTTCCTGATGTTTCTTCACCCCACCAGAGAAGTCGAGAAGTGAGACAGAGGTTCCACCGTTCCGGATATCGTTTTCCAGCCTAGGTTTGGCTCCATGCACCATTGACTCCATGTCATATGACAGTGGAGTCCACGTCATCTGGTAAGAGTACCCATCTTATCTTACTTCCTGATGTTTTCATTCTGATGCCCCCATATCGAGATGTTGGTTTACAGCTACGGAAGTTCTGTACCCCGTTGTTGACTCAGTCACAGATCCACACCGTGCACCATTGACTTTATTTTCCAGTTTCACATCATTTTTTGGTCCATACCAGTTCCTCTTATTAATTTGAGTTTGGAATCATCCATTTACCATATGTGGACACTTTATACTGTGTTTGTTCATTTCATTTCACTTATGGTTTTTGCACATATGCTTTACGGTTCAGTACAGCATCTCTTACTTAATTGTTTCACTACACCCTAACTTCCTATTATTTCTTAGCGCTGCATTTTTCCCATTTACCAGTTATTGTTTGTCACAATGTATGCAGCTGCTGGTTCACATATATTTTATTTTTGCTATTAGAGCGCAGTGTTTTCATATTCAAATGTATTTTATCAATATTGTTTTTATTATCTTGAAAAAATTCTGTGGAATCCCAATTGGCAACATCTAAAATTTGTACCGTATATACTCGAGTATAAGTCGAATTTTTCAGCACTTTTTTTGTGCTGAAAGTGCCCCCCTCGACTTCTACTCGAGTCAAGCACTTTTCTGCAGCAAAAAATTTCATTTTCCGAACCAATTTTGGGGCCCAGTATCTCAGGGCCACTTGGTGCTAGGAACCCCAAATTTGGTATGCAAACCCAGTGGAATTGGTACCACAACATATCCAAAGCTGAAGTTCCTAGCACCAAGTGGTTCCGAGATACGGGGCCCCAAATTCGGTTCGGAAAATGTCATTCTCTGCTGCAGAAAAGTGCTTGACATTTTCTGAACCGAATTTGGGGCCCCATATCTCAGGGCCACTTAGTGCTAGGAACCCCAAATTTGGTGTGCAAACCCAGTGGAATGGTACCATAACATATCCAAAGCTGGGGTTCCTAGCACCAAGTGGCTCTGAGATACGGGGCCCCAAAACCGGTTCGGAAAATGTCATTCTCTGCTGCAGAAAAGTGCTTGACATTTTCTGAACTGATTTTTGCGGCCCTGTATCTCGGGGCCACTTGGTGCTAGAAACCCCAGCTTTGGTGCTAGTTCCACTGGGTTTGCACACCAAATTTGGGGTTCTTAGCACTAAGTGGCCCTGAGATACAGGGCCCCAAATTTGGTCAACTGTGTCCATCTGCAGCAATGTCATTTCGGGACCCTTTGGGTTCAGAGACCCTAAATTTTGGCTGCAGCTAGGGGGCATCTAGGAACCCTTAACTACCGAGTTTGAAGTTCAGGGGACCTATGGCTGCAAATGGGCACAGTGAGGCATGCAAATGGGCACAGTGATGCTGCAAATGGGCATTGTTGACCCTCTTTTCCACTTACAGTAGCTGTGCATTTCTCACCCTCGTCTTATACTCGGGTCAATAAGTTTTCCCATTTTTTTGTGGTAAATTAGGGCCTCGACTTATACTCGGAACGACTTATACTCGAGTATATACGGTATATTATTTTTGGTAATATCATCATTTTAAACATGTTTATTTTTCCAATCCATGATATTGGGCTTCACTTTTTCCTAATCCAATATTTAATATTTCTGTTTTTATTAGATTTATTTTAAAATTTGAGAGTTCCCCATATTCTTTCACCTCTTTGATTATATTTGGCAAAGTCACTCTTGGGTTGGTTACAAACATCAAAATATCATCCGCGTATGCCGCGATTTTATGCTCTTTTTCTCCAACTCTCACCCTTCCTACATCTTGATTATTTTGGAGTGTCGCCAAGAAAGGTTCCATTGCCAGTACATATAACAGCGGGGAAAGTGGACATCCTTGTCGTGTTCCGTTGAACATCTCAAACACAGGTGAGAGTCTCCCATTGACCTTTATCATTGCTGTTGGGCCATTATATAAGTTTTTTATCCACTTCATAATTTTTGGTCCCATTCCTAAATGTCGCAGCGTGTCCATCATGAATCCCCAGTCTACCCTGTCAAATGCTTTCTCTGCATCTATTGACAGGAGTAGGACTGGGGATCCGCTTGATTTCCCAACATCATCAACATCAACATCAAAATTGTTTTTATGTATGAGTTATGTATCAGCATTTAGTAAGGCAATAGGCCTATAACTCGAACAATTGGTTTTATCTTTTCCCTCTTTGGGTATAATTGTGATGTAGGCTAATAATATTCTCGTCTTACTTCTTCTTCTCCTATGTTATTCAAATATTCATGTAGCTTTGTGATCAGTTGTTCTTGAAATTTTTTATAATATTTGATCGTGAACCCGTCTGGTCCTGGGCTTTTTCCTACTGGGGTTTCTTTTATAGCCAGTTTGATCTCCTCTTGTGTTATCTTTTTTTCCAGCTCTTTTAATTGCTCAGGTTGAATTTTTGGTAGTTTAGCTTTTTTTAGATAGACTTGTATCTTCTTTTTTTTTATTTCTTCTTCTAGTTGTGACTCCTGTTTTTTTATCGCATATAATGAGCTGAAATATTGTTGAAAGGCTATTGCTATATGCGATGTCTTATTTACTAGTTCTCCTTTCTCATTTTTGATCTTCTCAATATAATTTAGAGACTTCTTTTTTCTTACCATATTTGCAAGATATTTTCCTGGCTTATTACCCCATTTAAATCTCTCCTGTGATACCCTGTTGAACTCCCTCCTCTCTTCTTGTTCCATCCACTCCTTTAATTGTTCTCTTTTTAAGATTAGGGTCCGATATGTTTCCTTTTCTACTTGCTTTTTATGCCTTTGTTCCAGTTCATGTATTTCCTTTATAGTTCTCGTCATATTTTTTCCTCTTTCCTTCTTTTTTCCTGCTCCAATAGATATTAATTTACCCCTGATTGTCTTATGTGCCTCCCAGATGGTTGCTTTTGACAGTTCTGGAATATTGTTTTCCTGGAAATATTTTTCGATCTCTTCTGTTATAATTTTTTTCGTTTCCCTATCTTCAATTGAGTCTTCATTTATTCTCCATGTACCTTCCCCAAAAGATTCCCCCTGTAATTTCATCTTCAGCATTACTGGGGAATGGTCTGAAGCTGTTATTATTCCTATTTTTGTTTCTGTTATTTCCTCCAGGCTTCTGTGTTCTACCATAATATAATCTAACCTGGAATACGTTCCGTGTACTGATGAAAAAAATGTGTAATCTTTTGTACTTGGATGTTGTATTCGCCATGGATCTATTAGTTGATGTTCATATAGTTTTTTTTTTTAACTTCCTAAGTTGTCTTATTTCTCTATCTATTGCATTTGAAGTGCTGTCTAATCTGTGATCCATGGAAAAATTGAAGTCTCCTGCCAGTATTAGTTTACCTTGTTTGAATTCCATTAGATCTTTCAATATTCCCACCAGATATTTTTTAGGGTTTGTATGGGGGCAGTATACATTAGCAAGTGTGTACTTTATACCTTGTATGGATCCTATAAGGAAGAGGAAACGTCCTTCTGGGTCAACTTTTCTCTGTTCTATTATAAAACGAATATTTTTCCCCAATCCAATAGCCACTCCTTTTGCCCTTTTAATTGGCGAATCTCCATAGAACCATGTTGGTATATTTCTTGAGTATATTTTAATATTTGAATCTTGAGTGTGTCTCCTGAAGAAATATTATTTCAGCCTTACTTCTTTCCAATTCTCGTAGCATTATGCATCTCTTCCCTGGTGAGTTCAATCCTCGGACATTATATGACAGAATTTTTACACTATTTGTATCTTCCATTCCTTTCTAATCCCCACGCGTCCCCCCAGGCCTCCCCCCGGCACGAACAAAGGACCGGGGGGGCCCACGGGCCGACACGTGGGGGCACTTTAACTTTATTCCAGGTCGAAGGGTTTCTATATCCTCTTATGCAAACAGACCTCCTCCCTCCCTTTCCCTTCTCCCTACCCCATATTGTCCCTCCTTTCTACTCCCCCCACCCCCACCCCCCCTTTGTTGATGTTTTGACCTCATGGTCTCTAGAGCAGAAGACAATTTTGTTTTGTGGGGCACTCCCTTGACCCCTCTGCTCTCCTTTGACCGAGGTGGAAATCTATTAGGCGCACTGGGCCCGCCCCTCTTGTATTTAAATAAGGGTGGCCCCCTGGACACGCCGTAAGTCCCAACACCACCTCCCCGCCTCCGCAATGTTTTTTTCCTTTTCCCCCACGTAACCCTCCCCCCCCACCTCCACCCCCCCCCCTAAGTATTAGAAAATCTTATCATTTTTAATCTGTTACTCTATTTTCTTGAGCTCAAGTTCCATTCAGCTTCAGCTTATGACTTTATCTCTTGTACTCTGTTTCTTGAGCTTAGTTGCCATTGTGCTTCATCTTGTGTCATTGTTTGTTCTTGTCTAGGAGTTAAGTCTCTAGGATTTTCTGGTATTAGAATTTCTAGCTTTTTACAAAAATCCGGAATCTCTTCTATAAATCTTAATCTAGCGCTTCTTCCATTTCTCTTATGGGGCATACACACGGTCGGACTTTTCAGCTACAAAAGTCCGACAGCCTGTCCGACAGACTTTCGACGGACTTTTGGCGGACTTTCGACGGACTTGCGGCGGACTTTCTAACGAACAGACTTGCCTACACACGATCACACAAAAGTCCGTCGAATTCTTACGTGATGACGTACACCGGACTAAAATAAGGAAGTTCATAGCCAGTAGCCAATAGCTGCCCTAGCGTGGGTTTTTGTCCGTCGGACTAGCATACAGACGAGCGGATTTTTCGACCGGACTCGAGTCCGTCGGAAAGATTTGAAGCATGTTTCAAATCTAAAGTCCGTCGGATTTGAGGCTGAAAAAGTCCGTTGAAAGTCCGGAGAAGCCCACACACGATCGGATTACCAGCCAGCTTTAGTCCGTCAGCGTCCGTTGGACTTTTGTAGACGAAAAGTCAGACCGTGTGTACGCGGCATTAGCGATCAAGCATGCAGGGAAACCTCAATTACATTGTATTTCCTGTTCTTGAAGGATTTTCAATAAAGGTTTCTGCATCCTTCTTCTTCTCAAGGTTTCTTGCGATAAATCTTGGAAAATTTGTATAGTTTTTTTCTCCATATTCGATTGGTGGTTTTTTCTTCAAATTCCTCCAGATTTGATTTTTTTCTTCCCAGTTTTTGAATCAAACAATTATGTCTCTTGGTTTTTCCGTTGAGAGCCCTTGGGGTCTTCTTATTCTGTGTGCTCTTTCAATTTTTATTATGTTGGTTTCTTCTTTTCCCAAAATAGGGTTAAAAATCTTATTTATTATTTCTATTAGATTTACTTCTTGCATAGACTCGGGGAGCCCTCAGATTCTCAAATTTTTCCATCGTTCCCTATTTTCTTGATCTTCTATTTTATAAGTTTGTTCCTGTTGATCCTTTTTTAACATATTTATTTTGCCCCTCAGCTCTTTTATCATTCTTAAATGGGAATCCGCTTTTATCTCTACATCTTCAACTCTTGAAAGCATGTGGTCCAAGTCCTTATGAATTGTTGTCATTTCTGCCTTCAAAGAGTTTTCCAGGGCCGCAAACATTTTTTCCATATTGGATTTTGTTGGTAATTGAGCTGTATGTTGGTCTTCCTCCCTTCTAATATCTCCTTCTCCATCTACTTCCAAGTCTTGATCCATTCTGGATTCTGAGAGTAGACTAATTTCCACTGTTGTCTTGCTCTGACCCTTTTTCTCCTTTTTTTTCCTTCTTTTCCTTGGTATCTGTATGCCGACCCTGTGTACTCTGTTGTCTTTCTCCCTCCCCATCTCCTTGTGTTAAATATCTATTCATAGGACCGGGGCTGGGGCCTAAGCTAGGCCGCGGTGATTTAGCTACCGCTCCGCCACCTCTTGCCATTTTACCCCTCATTTAGTGAGGGAAGAAAGGAAGAAAGGAAAAAAAAGGGGGCAATCTCATAAAATATGTCTTGAGTTAAATCACTAAGATATATGTACTATCCCTTATATCTCCATTTTTCCTTATAGAAAAAATATAGAAGTTGGTGCTGCGCTGTTCCTGACAGGATGAGAAAATATACTGCTAAAGGTAGCAGTACAAATATAGGTAGAAAAGTGAATAATGTTAATACACAAAATAATCGAAATCAAAAAAATATAAAAAATATATATAACCACTATTAAAAAGCTTCTATAAAACAGTAGGTGCAATGTGGTGTAACACAGTACTGTAATCGGTGATAATGACAAACTGCAGAGTGCAAAGGTAAATCAATGATAACATTGAACCAGATGTGATAAATATCTGACTGGAATGGGTAAGATAAGTATACAGTCACTACAAACCTCAATAAGCTGTTTAAGAAGGCAAAAAAAGTGCAAAAACAGCAATAATAAACTTAACTGTGCACGGTGCAATAAATATGTGCAAAAAATGCAAAAACGGTGTATAACAAACATATAACCAAAAGACAGTGTCCACCGTAGAGACTGGTGAAAGTCCAAACAGATCAATGGTGTGCATGGTATAATAGGGGATCTGATAAAGTCACGTGACCATGACTTCACGTGTAGGGACGGGATAGGCACTCCAGACTGATGTATGCAAACGAGCTCGCCGCTCGTAGGAGATAAGTGTATTGCTTGCTTTGACATGTAATTTATGTGAGTACCCTCACTGTTATTTAATAAACACCAATTTTTGATTGGAAATACTACACTATCCGGCCCCTTTTTTCCTTTACCCCCCCCCCCCCTCCTGCTTCCACTGAGAGACAAAGACCTACTAAAAATTCTATCCAGTCCAGGAACATAAGGGAGAGGCAGCCATTACCAATGATTAGATTCGGTTACCTCTTTACCGCAAAGTAAGAGGCCACTTCTCATCAGTGTGTGTCCTGTGCACGAAGAGGAGACCACCCCCCTTTTTTCAGCACTTTATTGCACTATTTTGCACATTGTAATACTCAGCCACAGAAAGAGGATTTAATTGCATTGGACTATACTCCCAGTCCTATTATACCTTGCACACCGTTGATCTGTTTGGACTTTCACCAGTCTCTACAGTGGACACTGTCTTTTGGTTATATGTTTGTTATACACCGTTTTTGCATTTTTTTCACATATTTATTGCACTGTGCACAGTTAAGTTTATTATTGCTGTTTTTGCACATTTTTTGCCTACTTGCACAGTTTATTGAGGTTTGTAGTGACTGTATACTTATCTTACCCATTCCAGTCAGATAGTTATCACATCTAGTTCAATGTTATCATTGATTTACCTTTGCACTCTGCACTTTGTCATTATAACCGATTACTGTGTTACACCACATTGCACCTACTGTTTTATAGAAGCTTTTAAATAGTGGTTTTATATATTTTTTTATATTTTTTCAATTATTTTGTGTATTAACATTATTCACTTTTTTACCTATATTTGTACTGCTACCTTTAGCAGTATATTTTCTCATCCTGTCCAGAACAGCGCAGCACCAACTTCTATATTTATTCTATTGCTTTATGGGCTTGGTTTGACCCATATTCGGTGCTTGCAGCAGTTCAACTTTTAGCTCCTCCTTTTACATGGTAGCGCAGGAATAATCACACACTACAGTACGTTTTTCCTTATACACACAGCTCCGTGGGACCCCGAGTATATAGGAAAATTTTATGATTCATTACTCTATTTATCCATCCAATCCTTGACCGATCGTTTATTGTTTATCTGACAATCTCTGTTCGTTCATAGAAATACACTGCTATCAATTGCAAATACTCTGCAAATACTCTGGTGCAAACCTTTAGCATATGTACTTCTCTATTGCATCACTTTGTAGCATCTAGTTTTTATTTAATACACTGTAACTTCTTCTCAGTATTTCCTCTATAGACTTATTCCTTCACTATCACAAGCTCTTCTATATTTTTTTCTTTTCCAGCACAAACATTTTTTTGTTCTTTATCTTTAGTAAAATTTTACTTATCTGCGGAGGGGAGGAGAGCATATCCACCGGCGTCTGTTCCCTCAAGCCCACAGCCTCACTCTCCTCTGTCCGTCCGCTCGTTCGGCTCTTTTTGGCTCCTTTCGGTACTGCTCGTTCTCCTCCGTCCTGCCCTTCGCTCTCTGTCGGCTCCCCCGACAGCCGAACACAAAGCGTGGTTCACAACAAGCAGGCAGTAGACAGCAGACAGCCGGGACCCATAGGAGAGGTGACTCAGGAGCTCCGACCGCTCCCTCTCCGTCATCCATGGGCACACCGATTCACTGGCAACTCCTCGTCGTCTCTTCTCTCAACGGGGGGGGGGGGTCTTCAGCCGGAAAGTGCAGGTGAGAAGGTGCGCTGGGGGGACGTAGCGGCATTAACAGCCATTCATCCTGGAGGCAGAGGGAGAGATCACGGACTCCCCATGGCGTGCAGCCTGCTGGCGCCATTATCAAACTCCTCCCTCCTTCATATATTTATAAATGACACTTTAAGGTCATCACAGAGGACAAGAGGGCACTCTTTACGTCTGGAAGAAAAGACATTTAATCTACAAATACGGAAAAAGGAAAATTTATTATCAGATACTTACCGTAATTTTCCTTTCCTGATGGACTCCATGGCAGCCTACGTGTGGGTTAACCCCGCCTCCTCTCCAATGCTATAGGACCCCCTACCCTATAAGAATGAGCTCACCTGTACAGACTGTGTTCCGTAACTAGCCTACTCATTGACCGATGGGTGGGGACTCCGTCTGCCATGGAGTCCATCAGGAAAGGAAAATTACGGTAAGTATCTGATAATAAATTTTCCTTTTTCCTGACAGACTCCATGGCAGCCTACGTGTGGGAAATAACTAGCCATTCCACACGGGTGGGTATGCTGAACAGCAATAATATAATTTGACCCGTCAACCGACAGGATTTATAAACCAAAGCTCACAGAAGAAAGCAAAGCAGGCTCAGTAAAGTAATCTGACATTAAGGTTTTAATAGGGGCCCTTGAGGCCGCTTGCAGATAATGCCTGAACACACGTACCGGGCTGCTGCCCATGAAGCCGCTATACCCTTGGTGGAACGTGCCGTCACCGCCTCCGGAAGAGTCAGGATCCTATCTCTATAAGGCTGATGAACAAACTGTACAGTTCTGGACGAAGGTTTAATTCAGTTTGTTACTGCCGACATGCAGGATGGACAGAATGTCCCAAAGGAAGGAAGTAGCTTGCAGGTATACCTTCAGAATTTCGTCTATGACCAGAGGATAGGACGATTTCCTGGATCCTATGGAACCTTGAGGTAATTTTTGGATTTGAGCTGAGCATGGGAAAAAGGACCATCTGGTCCGGGAAGAAGGACAGAAAAAAGGTTCTTCGTAACCTAGGGACGTGACCTCCGAGACCCTCTAGCCAAGGTAATGGCTACTATGACATTGATTTTAGTTAAAAAGGCCTCCAATAGAAAGTGGGGAGGACCCCGTATTACTGAGTTCAGACAGTGAGCCAATGACAAGGGGAAGGTCTCAATTGGGAAATCTTGGTCTTCTTTTTGAGGGCTAAGCTTTAGCTGCCCATGGGATGATTGGTGGACTAAAGGGTAAACAGCCCACGAAGTTCTGGAGAAGGCCAACAGGGCTGAGACTTGGACCCTAAAAGAGCTGATGGATAGAGATAAATCTAGGCCGAAAAAGCTGAAGATATCCTGAGCTTTTGGATTTCTACATGACCTGCTCAGAGAATGAGAACTCAACCGACTTGTCCTGAATTCTCCTGTCGACCTAATTCATGCTCGTCCCAGTAGAGTTCATGAGAGTGGCAATCACCCTTGAAGCGCATCCGAGCCGGACAAGGGTGCAGAACTGTCCCTTGAGAAAGAAGGACCAGCCTGAGAGGGAGAGACACCGGATCCCGGAAGCTGAGCTGGCTCAGGAGGGGGAGTCAAGGGCGATTGGCCAGTAAGGGGCTACTGCCACCACTTTGACTGCTTCCTCATGAGATCTACGTAAGAACCTGAGAATTATTGGGATCGATAGAAAAGGCGTATGCCCTCTTGAAGCTAAAAACGATCTGTCAGGGCATCCACTCCAGAGGTCTAGCTGTAATGACCCCGGGTTGTAACACCTCACCAGCTTGAGGTTGCCTGTGAAGAAAAAGAAAAAGATCCACTTCGAGATTGACTCCTAGGAACAGAATCCGCTTGAATGTCTGCACACGAGAAGACCATTCTTTAGTGTTTGCGCATAGAAATACAATCGGACGATCTAGATTCGAGGAATATAGGCCATTGAAATGCCGGTCAGGCTCTACTGGGCCCAAGATACGATGGGCTCGATCTTCCGGCATAGTGTGGAGCTTCGAGTGCCCCTATGACTCTTCACATAGGAGATCGCCATTGTGTCATTCATTCTTTATAATACTGACTCTCCCTTCCGGAGATGGGAGAGGAACTGAAGGGCACATTAGGCTATCCGAAGATCCGGGACATTCTAACCCGGGTTGAGAAGACGCGTACCCAACTTGCCTTAAGCCAGATCCTAACTGCAGAGGGCTCCCCAACCGGAACCGCTGGCATTAGTCGTGACCTTGACCATGAGATGGGGCAATGAAGTGGCAATTGAGCAGATTTTGCGCTGAAGACACCAGAAGAGGCTGCTCCACGTCGTTGATATGTAAATAGGTTGACTGTTGCCCCTTGATCTCCCTCGCTGCAGAAAACCTGACTGGAGCGGGTATAACCTCTGCAGAGACCACTTGACCATAGGGGTCGTGAAGACCGTCGAGGCGGTAGTTCTTATTTTTTTTTTTTTTTTTTTTTAGGAGCCACCTGAAGCTGGTCAGGGTGGAGATAACCAGTTCCCTGAGAACCAGCAACTGGTCTTTGTGCTAGGATAGCAAGGCGAGGTCACCGAAATAGTGATAAAGACGTACCCCTCTCGTTTAAATGAGGGCCACTATGGCCGGAGAAATTTTTTTTTTTTTTTTTTTTTTAAGAAGACACGTGTGAGGCCATCAGCCCGATAAGGAAGAAGAAGAACTGTAGATGGACTCGCCCAATTTGGAACTAGAGATAAACATCTTTTAAGTCAATTGGGATTAGCCAATGTCCTGGCCGTATAGAAGGTCGACAGAGCCTTCCAACGTATCTACAAATTTTATATACTTGTATAGGTAAGATAGATCTAATACTAGACACCAAAAAAAAACCTGTTACTTTTGTGTTGAGAAGAGGGGAGAGTATACCCCTGGAATTCTATGTCCCTCGGGGCGTGTACAGTAACACCTGCTCCTGCTCTTCCAACTGAGTTAGCAGAGTGGAATAAATCTGGGGAAAAGGGGTATTAGTGAAGGACCATGTGTGGCTCGATAAAACCATCTTGACAGTCCATTAACCAGTGATGGAGGCCACCCGGACGTGCCGGAAGAGGAGCAGACGAGCCTCCCCGCCCAGGCACCCGACCATCAGACGCCCTACTCTTAGCGGGTTTTACGGAAGGATGCTTGCACTCTGCTCCAGTTCTTTATGAAGACCCAGCCAGGACTTAAAACACAAGCTTCTCACGAGCGTTCAACACCTCCCATACTGGGGACTCTTACGACCGAGCAGACGCTTAATCTGGGGAAGGCGTAACTATAAGGCCCGTTGAACCATGACCGAGGATCATTTAGTCCAGGCCAACAGGTGAAGCAGATTGTCGCCGGCTTCAGCTCCTTTACTGCTAAACTTCTGGAGAACTCTTCCGAAGCTCCCCTGAGTACGACGACTGTAATCTCTGTCCAGGCTTCCATAACCTTTGGACATAGCTGCTAGGGCAGGGTTACAAGCCATACTGGCAAACCTGTAAGCTTCCTTGAGATCTTGATCTGACTTCTCTCGAGCCTGTCCTGCAGGACATGGCATCTTCTAAGGTAGAGCAACCTGTAATGTCAGACGCAACAACGCTGCATTTATAAGGGGAGTGTTTCCCCGACACTCCACTTCTTCTGTCTTGAAGGGATACACTCTGGAGGTATAGTTTGATGTGGAAGTTTTCCCGTCCACTTAGTTGCACTCCTCATCCTTTCATCCGTGAGGAGCAGAAAGAGAGAGAGAGAGAGCGCCCTTCCCCCAGGTGCTTAAAGAACTACTATGCTTAGGGGGGGAGGAAGGGTCTACTCACTTAAGGGCTTCCTTAATCGCTTTGACTCGTGAAGGAATCAGAGAGACATCAGAGCTTCCGACACATTCATCCCCTTCCAACTTGATGTCAGAAGAATCCGGAGAAGCAGCGTAGGGCTGGGAAGGACCCGAAACCTTGGGCTATACCAGCCAAGGAGCCGGGTGGGATGGACAACTGGCTCTATGTGAGGGATGTCTCCCATCTCCTAGGGATTGCTTCCTCACCTCTTTCACAAGAGACTCCAAAATCTAGTTTTCTGTTTCTTATCCCCAACCGCCCAGGCTCAACAGTAGACACATACAGACTTGCCTTCCGAGACTCGTGTCCCACATCTCCAGCAGGCTCTGCCATCCGAGCGGCTGATAGGGCGGTGGGTATGGTGACTGGAGGAGGAATGGCACCATCTCCTCTAGATGGAGGAGGAATGGCACCATCTCCTCTAGATGGAGGAGGAATGGCAAAGTCTCCTCTGGATGGAGGAGGAATGGCAACGTCTCCTCTGGATGGAGGAGGAATGGCAACATCTCCTCTGGATGGAGGAGGAATGGCAACATCTCCTCTGGATGGAGGAGGAATGGCAACATCTCCTCTGGATGGAGGAGGAATGGCAACATCTCCTCTGGATGGAGGAGGAATGGCAACATCTCCTCTGGATGGAGGAGGAATGGCAACATCTCCTCTGGATGGAGGAGGAATGGCAACATCTCCTCTGGATGGAGGAGGAATGGCAACATCTCCTCTGAATGGAGGAGGAATGGCAACGTCTCCTCTGAATGGAGGAGGAATGGCAACGTCTCCTCTAGATGGAGGAGGAATGGCAACGTCTCCTCTAGTTGTAGGAGGAATGGCAACATCTCCTCTAGTTGGAGGAGGAATGGTGACATCTCCTCTTGTAAATGTTGTGGCCTGGCAAGGTCTCTGTCATCTGATCTCAAAAAGAGCTGAAAAAAGAATGGGGGGGGGACACAACGCAATCTCAATCCCTTGAGACTTCAACCTCGGCCCCTCCCCTCGCCTGCACGTACCTTGTGCATGAGGGCTGGCTGTATGAAGGCAGTGACCTATCCATAACCACTGGACAGAACGTCACCATGACACTGATGGTCCACAGATGACCCGGAAATGCTACACAAACCGAGCCAACCGGAAATATTATATAAGATATATATATATTTACATATATATTTTATTTATGATTATTATTATATATATATATATATACATATATTTTTTTTATTTTTTTTTACTCACAATCCAAACAGGAGTGTAGATACATGCTGTATAAAGTAAGAACGAGTATACAGAAGTATAAAGTCCTCTTATACTTCCTTATTTATTTTCTTCAATATATGCATATATGTTTATAAATTTTTATTTATTTTACCTTCAATTTTCCCCTTTAAGGGGAGCAAACTCAGTTAGACCAACACTGACCAGGCTGGGGGAAGTTGCCGCTCACTGTCTGCGGGAAATCCCGTCCTTGACAGGCGATGACAGACAATCAAGTCCCCCGCCTGAGTGACGTCACCGCTCCTCCACCACGCGCCTGCGCCGTGGGAGACAGCCATACGGTGCCTGTGCGGCCGCCGGAAGATTCGCCACTCCGCGCATGCGCGAGCCAAGCCTCGTTTTCATGAAGGCCCCGCGCATGCGCAGAACGACTGCGGCGGCCGCTACCCGGAGGCACCGCAGCGGCCTGGAACGCAGATGCGTTCCGAATGCCATGAGGGGACACAGAGGTACCGGGGAGTACCGCGGAGAACTGGGAGACAAACAGCATAATAGTATATACAAAGAAACGACTGCCATGGAAGAGGTAAAAAAATTTGCAGACCTTGCCAGCCGATGATGCGTCCACCTTCAAGCATAATGAGGCATCCACCCTCCACGAGTGGGGTATTTTGGTGCCACGAAAGCTACTCGCCCGCTCATAGCTGGGCCCTGAGCCACACCGTACCATGGTATGCTAGATTCTGGAACAATCCGACCGGACGCCAACAAGAACAATCGTGATGTAGGTCCATGGAGGAGGACAAAAAAGGAACACAGTCTGTACAGGTGAGCTCATTCTTATAGGGTAGGGGGTCCTATAGCATTGGAGAGGAGGCGGGGTTAACCCACACGTAGGCTGCCATGGAGTCTGTCAGGAAAGGTTTCTTCACAGTAAGAGCTCTGAAAATGTAAAAAAGACTCCCTCAAGAGCTGGTTCTGTCCAGCTCAGTAGATTGCTTTAAAAAGGCCTGGATTCTTTTCTAAATGTACATAATATAAATGGATACTAAAATTTATAGGTAGAGTTAAGCCAGGGAATATCTGATTGCCTCTTGGGGAATCAGAAAGGAATTTTCCCCTGCCGCAGCAAATTGGGCCATGCTCTGCTGGGGTTTTTTTGCCTTCCTCTGGATCAGCTGTGGGTAATGGATTGTGTATAAGGGGTTATGATTTTTTTTTCCCTTTTATTGGTTGAACTAGATGGACTTGTGTCTTTTTTCAACCTAACTATGTAACTGTGGTGCATAGGTGGTTCAGGGTTAAAACACTGATTGATTATTCAATCCACCATGCAGAAATTATGTTTCCTCACCCACAATATAATGAATGAAATGACAAATACTTGGGGTTGAGAGTTCTGACACATGCAGCGCAAGCAATTAATGCAGAATATCAGACAGCAAAAAGCCAGCCACATTCATACATATGCCTGAGACAACAGAAACGTAACATCAAGCATATACAGTGCCTTGAAAAAGTATTCATACCCCTTTAAAATTTTCACATTTTGTCATGTTACAACCAAAAACGTAAATGTATTTTATTGGGATTTTATGTGGTAGACCAACAAAGTGGCACATAAATATGAAGTGGAAGGAAAATGATAAATGGTTTTCAAAATGCTTTACAAATATCAATATCTGAAAAGTGTGGTGTACATTTGTATTCAGTCAATACTTTCGCTGCAATTACAGCTGCAAGTCTTTTTGGGGATGTCTCTACCAGCTTTGCGCAGCTTGAGAGTGAAATTTTTGCCCATTCTTTTGCAAAATAGCTCAAGCTCTGTCAGAGTTGATGGAGAGCCTCTGTGAACAGTAATTTTCAAGTCTTGTCACAGGCTCTCAATTGGATTTAGGTCTGGACTTTGACTAGCCACTTAAGGACCAGCCTCGTTTTGGATTTTAGGTGTTTACATGTTTAAAACAGTTTTTTTTGCTAGAAAATTACTTAGAACCCCCAAACATTATATATTTTTTTTTTTCTAACACCCTAGAGAATAAAATGGCGGTCATTGCAATACTGTTTTTTGCACCGTATTTGCGCAGCGGTCTTATAAGCGCACTTTTTTTGGAAAAAAGTCACTTTTTTGAATAAAAAAATAAGACAACAGTAAAGTTAGCCCATTTTTTTTAATATTGTGAAATATAATGTTACGCCAAGTAAATTGATACCCAACATGTCATGCTTCAAAATTGCGCCCGCTCGTGGAATAGCGTCAAACTTTTACCCTTAAAAATCTTCATAGGCAACATTTAAAAAATTCTACAGGTTGCATGTTTTGCGTTACAGAGGTGGTCTAGGGCTAGAATTATTGCTCTCACTCTACCGGTCGCGGCGATACCTCACATGTGTGGTTTGACCACCGTTTACGTATGCGTTCGCTTCTGCGTGCGAGCTCGTCGGGACAGGGCGCTTTAAATTTTTTTATTTTTTATTATTATTTATTTTACTTTATTTTTTCACTGTTTTAAAAAAAAAAAATTTGGATCACTTTTATTCCTATTACAAGGAATGTAAACATCCCTTGTAATAGAAAAAACCATGACAGGTCCTCTTAAATATGAGATCTGGGGTCAAAAAGTCCTCAGATCTCATATTTAGACTAAGATGCAAAAAAAAAAAAAAAAAAAGTCGTTTAAAAAAATGACACAAAAAAATTGTGCCTTTAAGAGAAGTAGGCGGAGCCGACGTAATGACGTCGCTCCGGCCGTCCTATGGTATAGAGACGGGTGGGGGCCATCTTGGCCTCACTCGTCTCTATACCTCAGCAGTGACAGGTCCCAATCTCCTCCGCCGCTACCGACGGCTCCGGTAAGCGGCGGAGGGTGCGGGAGAGCGGCGGGAGGGGGGGTGGCACCTCTCCCGCCGCCGATAACGGTGATCTTGCGGCAAACCCGCCGCAGAGACCACCATTATCGTGTACAGAAACGCCGGCCTTAAAGATGGATACCTCGGTTGTGGCAGCAGCTGCTGCCGTTACGAGATATCCATCTTTAAAAAAATGACGTATATATACAGTGGCCGGTCGTTAAGTGGCTAGGCTATTATAACACATGAATATGCTTTGATCTAAACCATTGCAGCTCTGGCTGTATTTTTAGGGTTGTTGTCCTGCTGGAAGGTGAACCTCTTCCTCACCGGGTGATGTTGACCACGCCCCCTTATGACGTCACAGTCCCAGCATGCCCAGGGACTGTGACGTTATAAGAGGGCGGGGTCACCGCCTATATAAGTCATTGCGCACCGCTCACACAGCATTACAGCGGGAGAGAGCGTCGTGTTAACATCGGAAGAAGACAACGCAGAAGTCCGGGCCACCGCTAGCAAAAGAGCGGCAGAAGATAGCGGAGGTGCCGGCAGAAGAACCGGACACTGGGAGAAGAACCGGACACCGGGAGAAGAGGTCAGAAAGAGCGGCGAAGCTGTCTAATAAATTACTTTTAAAACTTGTCTAGTGTGTTTTTTTTATTGACACTTTTACCCTAGGTGAATGGGTAGGGGTATGATGTACCCCATACTCATTCACATAGGGTGGTGGGCCGGGATCTGGGGGCCCCCTTAATAAAGGGGGCTCCCGGATTCTGATAAGCCCCCCGCCCGCAGAACCCGGCAACCAACGGCCAGGGTTGTTGGGAAGAGGCCCTTGTCCTCATCAACATGGGGACAAGGTGCTTTGAAGTGGGGGGGCCGCAGGGCGCCCCCCCTCCCCCAAAGCACCCACCCCCCCATGTTGAGGGCATGCGGCCCGGTACGGTTCAGGAGGGGGGGCGCTCGCTCGTCCCCACCCCCTTTCCCGACCGGCCGGGCTGCGTGCTCAGATAGGGGTCTAGTATGGATTTTGGGGGACCCCACGCCGTTTTTTCGGCGTAGGGGGTTCCCCTTAAAATCCATACCAGACCTAAGGGACATCGTTGCCTCCCCCTCGCACTCGCCGCAATAGGAAAATTAGCTTTTCCTATTGCAGCGAGTGCGAGATGCAGTACCCTGCCCCTGCGTCGTATCTGGTCTGACGGACCAGCATACAGACGAACGGGCTTTCCGTTAGGAACTGAGTCCAGCAAAGTTATGACGTAAAGATTTGAAGCAGGTTTCAAATCTAAAGTCCGTCGGATTTCCGACCGGAATAGTCCGTCAGAAGTCCGATGCAGACCACACACGGTCGGATTGTCCGCCGGACCAGTCCGGTCGGAAAGTCCGCCAATGTGTACACGGCATAACGGGTTTTCTAAGATTGCCCTGTATTTTGCTCCATCCATCTTCCCATCAACTCTGACCAGCTTCCCAAGTTTCACGTTGGGGATGGTGTGTTCAGGGTGATGTGCAGTGTTAGTTTTCCGCCAGACAGCATTTTGCTTTTAGGCCAAAAATTTACATTTTGGTCTCATCTGACCAGAGAACCTCCTTCCACATGTTTGCTGTGTCTCCCACATGGCTTCTCGCAAACTGCAAACGGGACTTATTATGGCTTTCTTTCATCAATGGCTTTCTTCTTCCCACTCTTCCATAAAGGGCAGATTTGTGGACTGCACGACTAATAGTTGTCCTGTGGACAGATTCTCCCAACTGAGCTGTGGATCTCTGCCACTCCTCCAGAGTTACCATGAGCCTCTTGGCTGCTTCTCTGAATAATGCTCTCCTTGCCCGGCCTGTCAATTTAGGTGGACAGTCATGTCTTGGTAGGTTTGTGGATGATGAAGATTGAAGAGTGCTCCGTGAGATGTTCAAAGCTTGGGATATTTTTTTTTTTTTTTTTTTAATATTACCTAACCCTGCTCAAAACTTCTCCACAACTTTATCCTTGACCTGTCTTATGTGTTCCTTGGCTTCCATGATGCGGTTTATTCACTAAAGGTTCTCTAACAAACCTCTGAGGGTTTCACAGAACAGCTGTAGTTATACTGAGATTATATTACACACAGGTGGACTCTATTTACTAATTAGGTGACTTCTGAAGGCAATTGGTTCCACTAAATTAGTTTGGGGTAGTAAAGGGGGCTGAAAACAAATGCACGCCACACTTTTCAGATATTTATTTGTAAAAAAAAAACCTTCAAACCATTTATCATTTTCCTTCCACTTTAACAATTATGTGCCACTTTGTGTTGGTCTATCACATAAAATCCCAATAAAATACATTTGCGTTATTTGTTGTAACATGACAAAATGTGGAAAATTTCAAGGAGTATGAATACCTTTTCAAGGCACTGTAGCCATTACGGGAATCGATCATGACCTTAACACCACGCTCTAACCATCTGAGCTAACGTATATGTATAGGTAGAGGTAGTGGGTGCTGTAAACAGGTAAAATTTCCTGGATTTGAAGGTCTTTAAACATCCTGGGAAATTATGTACATAAATCTATTTCAAAGACATGGATAGGAACACCAATATCCCTACTAGAAGCTGCCATCATTCGTAGCAGATAAAAAGGGACACACAAAGGCCAATGGGGTGATTTCTGTTTTTCAGGGGTGCCTTGGCAAAATGCCTAAGAATTGGTCTAAATTGCCCAAAAAATGTCAACAAGCCTGCCTGGATCAAGTCTTTTTTTTTTTTTTTTGCTACACAGGTTTTTAATATGTGCAGGCCAGCAGCCGGTGTCCTAACAACCAATGATGTCAGGGGTTCAGAGCCAAATAGATAAAGCTATAAACACTTAACTAAAATGTGGAGTCTCTCTCAAGTTGCTATGCAGGGGTCTCTGGTGGCTATGCGGGATCTTTGGTGGTGGACTGTGGGGACTCTCAGGTGGCGGCTGTGTTGTGTCGTGGGCTGTGTTGTCTCTCAATTGGCTATGCATGGTCTCTGGTGGGCTGTGAGGGGTCTCTGGTGGTGGCCTGGGACCTGTAGTCCTTCACTAGTTACGGGGGGTGTCACATCCTAAGCTCTGAGGGGTTCATGCTGGGACCTGTAGTCCTTTGCTTTTGGGGGGGGGGTCACATCCCCCAAAAGTGAAGGGCTACAAGTCCCAGCATGAACCCCTCCTCTTTGTTCGGGTCTCTGGCTCTGCAGACTGCACATGATGACACACATTGTATAAAACTGGCCTGTGCCCAGCCTCACCTTACAGGCTTCACACTCAGTGTCTTCCCCTCATAGTATACCGCAGGGGAGGCCTGGAGAAGATCATAGAGGAGGTGGGTGGACCATAGATGGCACTTGGCACAGAGGAGGAGAAAGTAAAATCCTCCTCCCCTTTGAATGCTGGGGCCGCCTCAGGCTCCCTCTGCAGGGCAGGGAGTCGCGACCGTGACGTCACTGGTTGCTAGGCGGCTCTAGCAGAGGGTGAACATTAAGAGCCTCAGTCAGCAGTGAAGATGGGGGCAGAGGTGGAGACAGCGACAAGGTGGTCAGTCTGGTTAATCTGCATCTCTGCGGCAGTCTAGTCCGACCGCTAGTGTCCCTTCTGTGGGCAGACGGGTGGGGGCCGCCCAAGGCAAATGCCTTGTTTGCCTCACGGCAGATACGCCTCTGCACCTGGGTCATGTTAGTCTACTGCGGGCAAGAAACCGAAGGACAAGAGAAACACTGGATCACTAGTAAATACCAGTGTGAAAGGTGTATTTGGTTGGTCCTACACATGTCGATGCTGCTACATTATGTAAAACTATTAGTGCCTTGAGATTGCGTATCATTTCTAAAATGATACGCAAAAAACAAACACACATTTTAATTAAAATGACATTATACTCATCTGCTCTGTGAAGTTGTATTGCATTTTTGGGTCCTCCGGCAACACTCCTGGCTCTCTTCTTTGTGCCCCCTTCCCCATAGCAAGCCGTTTGCTATGAAGGCACATAGTGTCTGCGTGCTCACGAGCTGTGCGTTTACATTCATATATATTTTTAATATGAGTTTGGGTATTAGATATGATAGAATGAAGAAAAAAGGTTACTAGCAATATATATTGGGACCACTAGATGGCATTAGAGTATGCTTTTATCATCAGTATTATATTTTCATAAGATCATATTATTGATTTTTGTTTGTTGCGGTCTATTATGCATCTATTTCATTGGTTTTGAGGCACAACACTCTTGGTATTGTTCAGATTATATGCATTAATGTAACAGGCCCGCTTATTTTTGGCATATAAAAAGTTAACTGTACAGAGTATTTACTGGGGGGAATGTACACTAACACACCGCTTCCTGACAATGTCTGGATGTGAAGAAATGCGTAGGGAGGAGCTTGCAGCCAGTGACCTCATTTCTATCATCACTGGAATGCCTGCTAGCTCCTAACTTTCAGACTGTACAGAGATGAATAGCAGGGGGGGGGGGGTTGTGTCTTTAAAAAGTCAAAACAAAATCGCTGGTCAGGGTGGGAACTTTTCATCCATTTTAATAAAAGGCCATATGCGACGAGTTACTTTTTTCTCTGATTTGTCTCTTCCCCGATCAGGAGTACTACACTAAGCATTTTAAAAAGGGCTGTGGAGGTACCTATGACTTGACAAGGAGAGGAGGAGTAACTTGTGGTAAACAGGAGATAAAATATACCCAAATGAGATTGTTATATAAAGTGCATTCAGACCTTTCTTATGAAAAAAAGAGGGGGTCCTTTTAACGTGGTAAGTAGGCACTTTTTACAAAAAGGTACTCCAGCGTACGTGGGATCACGTTGAAGATTTGGCAGATTATTAATTCACCAAGAAGGTCTGGCACTGCACTTTGAAGATTGATGGACTTATCGTGTTTGTATTATGTGACATTGTTGCTTTATTTTGCACCAATATATAAATTTGCCATAGCACAAGAAATAAATAGTGTGTTTGTCACTTTTTTTATGAATTCACATTTTAGATTCATAATGAATTTTATTATTTTTTGCACAGATTAGACTTTTATATATTTTTTTTATTACTGAAATAGGTTTGTTACATGCATTGGTAAGCAGAATAATTATGTTCCAACACAGTTGGTTGTAAATACTTACTGGAAGTACTGCCCCTTTTCTCAATACCTGTAGCTGGTGACCTTTCAAAAAAATCGGGTACTTCTCAGCTCTCTTAAAAGGCACCGATTGACAATGTATACAAACAGTGCCCTCCTGTACCTTTTGTATTGTACCGTAATTATGTTGTCCCCTTTACATTGTAAAGCGCAGCGTAAACTGTTGGCGCTATATAAATCGCGAATTAATAATATTTTAAATGTTCCTGGCAGCTAAACTATCCATCGTGACTGCCTGGAAGACTCCAGTTGTAGACATACCCATTATAAAACCTAAGCTCACTTGGATTATAAACGTCAGTATACTGCAGGACAAACAAGGCAAAATTTGAGAGAGTTTGGGATGCTTGGCTTAGCTACTTACAGTCACCATCTTCATAAAATCGCTGGTTGGTGTGCCTGAGGGGGCTTGTTGGGTTTCCTGTTTACATTTTTTTTTTTTTTTCCTTGCACTTTTTTGACTTCTCTATTTTTGTTCATACCTCATATTCTTCACAATTCCCACTTGGGAACAGAGAGAATTTTTTTGGTCTCTGCGCAAACGTTAGGCCCAGAACCTTGGCATGGTCCTTTATTATAGAATGTATCCTGGTATACAGTGCTCTCGTGAGGCACTTTGTATATTTTGTCATTTTCGTACTCGGCCTGCATTCCAACCCTCTACGGGTGATGTCCAAGACACATGTTCTATACTTAGGATTGTACGCTTCTTGGGGGGGGGACTTTCAACAAGAAAAAAAAAAAAATTATATACAATACATTTTTTTTTCTTTTCAATTAATTGTTAATGAAAGTTTCTTTTGTTTTTTTTATATATACACACACACACATATACACACACACACACACACACACACAAAATAGCAGATACTTACCAATGCCTGGGGTCCAGACCTGTCTTCCTACAGCCAGTGCTTCTTACCTCTGCAGGTCGCTGGCATCTTGGATACCGAAGCTGGCTGTGGCTCCGAGGAACCACAGCCAAGCTCACCATTGTATTTGTGCAGCTCTTTTTGTTAATAGTCCTGCAGCCTCCTGGGACATGTCACATGTCCCAGGAGGCTGCGGGAGTGAAGGTGATGGGGCAAGTGATGTCATCCTCGCCTAGGTGAGGAATGCAGAAGTGGGAGCAGTTATCGATTTAAAAAATAAAATGTTGGTACCCACCCCCCACACCACAAAAAAAACAAAAAAAACCAAAAACAAAACCAAAAAAAAAACCAAAAAAAAAAAAAAAAAAAAAACCAAAAAAAACCCCAAAAAAATAAAAAAAAACACAAAAAAACAAACAAAAAAAAAAAAAACACCACACCTGTACCGCAGTTATAGGTAGGGGGAGGATGTGAACCAGCAGGACTACTTTTGAGTGAAAATTGCGCTTTAAGAATACATAGATATTTTACTTAACAAATATTTTTTAAACCAAAGTTTAGCATCCCTTAAAGTAAAGTATTAAGTGGTTTGTGGTATAAGAGATAAGGGGGTTAGAGAACATAATTTGGGTTTTATAGTTTTTTTTTTTTTTAAAGTGCATTTCCAATAAGATTTGTCCGCGGTTTTCTCAAAACACTGGCCTAACAAAACTGGAAAGCAAAGATCCTTAAAGTGTTACTAAACCCACAACAGTAAAAATCAGTCTGTATATGCAGTAAAGCAAGCTTATTATACTCACTGTAGAACCTAAGGGGTTAATCCTCTGCATTGTGTAAAAAGGCTGTTTGATCTCGTCTTCTGATGCTCCCCTTCTTCCACTGTCCCCAGTCCATCTCCTTGGAGGCAAGCTGCACATGCTCAGTTTGTAGGCATTGCTAGAGAGTGCATGTGATCCGCACAGGGCCAATCAGCACTGTCCAGACAGTGTCAGGGGTTCTGCAGCCTCATAGGGCAATCAGGGGAGAATTAAAACTCCTCCTACAAGCGTTAACTAGTGCTCTGCTGGACACTGATAGAAGTCATAAGTCTGCTTTATACTGCTGATGAGAAAAGGTATTTAGCAGTTTATATTTACTAATAATTAAATCCTCCATGTTCTGTGTACTGTAAGAGACCAGATACAGTGAATGCAGGGTCCTGGGATTAGTAACACTTTAAATAAACAAACACGTTGGATGACAATACAAATATATCCAGATGTGATTATACTACAAACATTGGAGTCAGCGCCAATGTATTCAGTATGTTTTTTTGTAATATTTGGAGGATTTACATCATACACAGATACTCTTTCAGGATTCTAAATTGCGAATACACTTTATTGCTGGTACACATTAAAAGGTGCCAAAGGGAATGTATTTTCTAACAAAACATTTAATGTAACAAAAAAAAGTTATCATGAATGTCCGATATAAAAATACCACATTTATCATCTTGATTGTGCACAGGTTTTCCTGAAGAAAATAGTTTTCTCTTTCGACTAAAAAGATGTTCCTCTTTAGTGCAGCCAAAGTGACATCTGTAATCCAGATTACTCCTGAAGCAGCACAATATCTATGTCGTCATGTACCCCTTGTAAAAGCAGTTCTGTATCATATGTTAAAATCTTCTTGCGTTTGGCAGCTTTTAAGGTTCCAACCATGGCTTCAAATAGATTGGCACACTGGTCATCATGAAATAATACACCGAACTTTACTTTCAGTTTTCCATCCGCGTCTACAAATAAAACAGTTACATCAATTAGCATCACAATGAAAGAGGCACTGTTTTTTTTCAGTTCAGCAAAGATCAGCTTCTAGCTTCAGCTTCCTCAGTTCAAGAGGAACTAAAAGTCCGCAATACTTACCTCTTCAGCAGTCTGAGGTCCCTCGCCAGCACCTGTTTTCTACTCGCCGTCTTCCAGCTGACAGGATGTGTCCATGTTCAATGGCTTGTGCAGGAGTGCAGCCATCCCGGCACACAGGATTTTGTAAACTGAGCTGTACAGGGATAGCTCAGTGTACACTCTAAAGAAGACTGCAAGCAGGCAAGTTTATTGCATGGCAGAGGAGACACTGCATGCCCGTGCAACAAAAAAAAGGCAAATCTTTTTTTCTCTCCCATTTGGATAGAGTAAGGGAGGGTTAAAGGGGTTGTAAAGTCAGGTGGCGTTTTTTTATCTTAATGCATTCTATGCATTAAGATAAAAAGCCTTCTGTGTGCAGCAGCCTCACTAATACTTACCTAAGGTCCCTCTTTGTCCAGCGATGTCCATGGGTCTCAGCTGTCCGAGATTCTCCTTCCTGATTGGCTGAGACACAGCAGCAGCACCACTGGCACCCGAGGCTGTCAAAGTCAGCTAGCCAATCAGGGGAGAGAGGAGGCAGGGCCCGGTCGGGCTTAGTGTCAATGGACACACTGAGCAGTGACTCAGCTCGGGTGCCCCCATAGCAAGCTGCTGGCTGTGGGGGCACAATCACAGAAGAGGGACCCGAGAAGAGGAGGAGGATACAGGCTGCTCTGTGCAAAACCACTGCAACAGAGCAGGTAGGTATAAACATGTTTGTTATTTTTATACGAATAAAACATAGCCAAAACAGGAAGTGAGGAAATCACTCCAAAGTGAAGGAATCCTGGGGTGTAACCAGAATGAGTGTCCCCATTGGATGTGTACTGATCTAGTACTGTTCTGGCTTCAAACCAAATGTTTGGGATCTTCTTTTACATTCACTAATCGAATGGTAAACAGGACAAATAGGGAGTGTGAATCGCTATCTGGAACACAGACAGCAATAAAACCTGACAGGGGTTATAATCCATCTCCACTATCCAAAAAGATAAAAAAAAAGGTCTGCATTTAGTTACACATGAAGACCTTAATTCTGCTTTAAGCTTTGAAAATGAACGCTAGTAACAGATGGCTCCAAATTCTAGCTGCATCAGTCTCCGTAAAGTAGTGTGTCTGTGAGACACCAACACATACAGCTCTGCTCAATCAGTGGCAATCGCGCGTTACCCGTCAAAAAATAAATAAAAAAAAATAAAAAAGAAGCTGATTGAGCAGAGCTGTATGTGTTGGTTTCTCAGGCACCCGCACAATGCAATTACATTTTTATTGTATATTTTAAGAGTTTTTTAAAAAACATACTGCACAATGATCTATTGCTGGGATTGTTTTACTTCATGTACAGTGGTTTAAGAAGTAAACACCATAAAAGATTTTCAGTGGGGCAGACCAAGAGGAGTGTAGTGGATCATCACAGAGGATTTCTGACACACAGCATGCAGGCTGCTTTGTCAGCCACGTCTATCTGGCAAGCACACACACTTCACCTGGGGTGTGGAGAGAGCACTTACCATTGCATTAGGAAGAGGTAGGTATTGTAATTAGTCATGCATGGTGGACACAGTGGTGATTGGGACTTTCTAGCAACTTTCCATGTTTTTAGGTTTCATCACATATGGACTGTTCTAACCTATGGCTATATAGTTAATGAGTAATGGTAGCACTATATGTGCATGCATAGTGCAATATTGTATATGAAAATTTAAACACTCATTGGTTATTTATTACTCTGGTTCAAAACCACATATCTATAATATTGTATTTATATGTATGTATTTATGTATGTATATATATGAGAGATATAGATAATATATACACACACACACGTATGTATATATAATTATATTCAATACCAATTTGCAAAGTGAATCCACTTAGAGAGTACAGCAGCTGCATTATATATACACACACAGGGTCAATTTTAAAATATATTTTTTTCTTTGCACTTTATTAATAATTAGGGTGGCACTGATTGTCACACACTTAATTGCATATCTATAATAAGCAACCAAGCCTTTATATGGAGGGTTCTTCAAAAAGTTTTCACACTACATTCACAAAATCTTTGTTCGGCAAATAAACAATTTAAACATGAAAAATCGGGATTCTCAGAGCACCAAGATAGCTAAAAGTGAAAGCCTGACTGGAGGATCACTTTGTCTAGGCTCCAGTCACACTAGTGCAATTTCAGATTTCACACAGTCGCATGATAATGGAAATCACATAGTTTTCAATGGTGCCTGTTCATATTAATGCAACTCAGCACAGTTCGATTTTGGAAAAAGTTCCTGTACTACTTGGTACAAGTCAAGTGCGATTTTGCCCCAACAGGATAGGCAGACCCCATCAAGGTTGCACTACATAACCACACAAGAAAAAAATAAAATAAAAAATCATGTCGTCACAGTGTGAACCTAACCTCCATGAAACCTCAGAGGAAGCCTGAGAAGGAAGGAGTCACTCCTCTGACTTGAGCATCAATTTTAGCTTGAGCTACTAAACTTTGTGAACAAAAGGCGACAAGTGGAAACAGATGAAAGAGCTTGTTGTCTGGATAAAGGTCTACTTGCGATTTCTTTACAAGATTTCATCTTCACCAAGTTATTTTCTCTTTTTTAGTCCTGACTATAGAAAATAAACACAATAAATTTCATTTTGATGGACTTTTAGCATGTTTTGATAAAAATAGGTCACCAATTGGAGCATCTTTTGAGATATGGGCAGCGTTCGTCAACTATCTCCCATTCCTTTAGGATTTATTTTGTTTACAAACAGATTTTCATAATATATATTCACCTCTTGTGCCAAGACGATGGATCTGCTCCACCAGGAGACTAATTTCATGCTCCACATTCATTATCAAATCTGCAATAAAGACAAAATAAATAAATAAAAAGTAATTTCAATTAAAATGGAATACCTTCATTAGATTTATTAATTACATAAGCAAGGTTAAAGCTAAATTTCATTTAATTCCCATATCCCCAAGAAGTGTACATTGAGAAATGCCAAGGAAGAATGTACTCTATACAGAGCAATATGGTACTTTTTACTTGCCCTCCTTTCAGTTTACAATTATAGTCACATCACACAAGCAAATTTGTAGTTGATACAGAATCATTGTGTTGGGTGTAGGTGTGTGCTGGGTGTAGGTGTGTTTTTAGTGGGAAAAATGAAAGTGGTTATAAAGGCTAAAAGGTTTTTCAGCCTAATGCATTCTCTGCATTAAGCCCAGGTTCACACTTGTGTGAACAGACATCGTATGTGAGTCGCACCCGCACTACAGTTGTATGGCTGAACTCACACTGGACTCGCAGGAAAATAGTGCAGGGACTTTCCCCCCGCACTGGAATTGGATCGCATGGGTGAGAACACCCATGCGATCCGATTCCTGTGCGAGTTCACAGTTCGCATTGCGATCTGTAAACTGATCTGTGGGCGTCATGAACATTGTATTGACACCCGCAGCGGTTTACAGAGGGCACTGTGAACTGCCTGCGGGAGAGATGCGATGCAGGAACAGGCGCCGATTCCCACATCGCATATATGTGAACCTAGGCTAAAGGCAAAAAAAAAAAAAAAAAAAAAACAAAAAACAAAAAAAACACTTAGGTGCAGCCCCCCACCGTCCCCCCCAAAAAATACATACCTGAACCTGATCTGGATCCAGCACTGTGCCTGAGAGCAGCAGCGCTGCTCTCTCCCTCCTTACTGGACTCAGTGACAGCAGTGGGAGCCATTGGCATAAAAAGCTGCTTGCTTGCAGTCTTTTGCAAATTAGAGTTAGTTCCCCTTTAACAGGACAAAAAAAAGGGATAAACTAAAAGATAGGGGTGTAAACACACACACACACACACAAACAAAAAAAAAATTAAATTCATCAACCAGAGCCCATTCATAGTGGTGTGCTATACGCAAGCATGTAGTGTCACTGCACATTAGGACTCAACCATACATGCAACATCTTCTGGTTCACCAATTCATGTCCATCATTTAGGACCCCAAACCATGCATGCAGCATTTTTTTTGAAGCACAATGCACTAACTTGGACTGTATATAAAGTTGGCCATAGATGATACGGGTTGTAGGAAAGAAAATCACCGAATTCCCCCATCAACACAGATAGTGTTGATGGGGGAATGTCTCCCATAGAGCCATTGTATTCTCCCGTAGAGGGGCTGAGGCGTGGGGAGCCAAAAGCAAATGGATTATTGCTAGTGGCTATAGCTGCTGGCAATAACCGCATCCTAAAAATCCCATGCTGGTTGTGCCCAAGTTGATCAATGGATCGACTTGGGTACAATCAGCATGTTCATACTTGGTTTGTATCTTGGCCAGTCCCTGCTGAACCAAGATTCAAACTGCCTTTGGCTGGCTGTGTGCCGAGAAGGTGCATTAGGGTTCTCTTCAGAATTAAAGGCACCATATCAACGTGCATAGCACATATTACCATGTAATGCAATAACAACCGCAGGGCGATTGTGTAAACAGGCCCCAAGAGAACATCTGATGTCAAGTGAACTGATTACTAAACCCGTTTTTATACTGATGAACTTAGAAATGTAACTCTACAAAGTCACTACTTGTCCTGTTTTGTATTTTTCTATTGATTGTGTTTAAAGACATAAAGCCAGAGTGCACGTTGCGTAAATCTCAACTTTATCAAGTCAAGACTCATTCTCTCCCCTAGGCTAAGCCCTCTCTTGTGTTCCCTCTCTGACAGCCCTCAATGTTTACAAGACAAGACATGGTCAAAATAAATTTCATATGAGCAAATGGCTCATACCCAGCATTTTATGACTGATAGGAATAAGACCAATAGTTCATATACTTGCCCTCCTTTCCCTGGTGTGATTAAAGTGCCCAAACAGTCAAAGTACAACAAGCTACAATGTAGGTTGTGGTACAGTTATGAAAGGCAGTGGTGGTCAACTGAGTACATATAGAGGACCCTAGCTGCGGCCACAGACAAGTCCAGAGTATAGCATTAAAACATTGCTCCTTCATTATTGCATGGTAAAAACATATGCTTTACCATATGTAACCACAATGCATAGTACCACATGCAACGTGTGTGCTCTGCAGTGCCAATAATTCTAAAAATGGCACTGAAACGTCCAGTACTCGACATTACATGCACCCCACAGCTCAGATTTTCATCGCAAAAGATGTGAAGAGGCCGTTTTGCATTTACAACCATCAATTTAATGAACATGAATTGTAAAGAAACTTACATTCATTGTGATACTTCTTTCTTTTAAATGTCATTTCTAACTTATACACTCATTTACAGGAAAAAAAAAATGTATTGTTTGCATAGTAGCCTGCAAAGCACTGCAACCGTTATCCGTACATTGAAGGTGCAATACACAAGTTCCTGAAGATTTTCTGCAGCCACTGAAACATAACAAAAGTACAGAGCTTCGGGTACAGGACTGCATGGAGCGTGAATATTCTAGAAGTGTGGTGGTGGTTGGAGCAGCTTGGCCCTCATTGCTACTGTACATCTAAAGTATAAGTGTAACCTGTTAAGGTGGAGTTTGCCTTTAACATTCATCAAGTTCTTCAGCAATCCATAGCTGTAAGGTCAGGGTAGCAGACCCTGCCTCTTATCACAATAGGACCCCACATTTAAGAGCCAGTGTGCAGGTAAATTTAGGCAGTCACCACATTGGTGGCTTTGGTTTACATTTTAGGCATGCTGGCACTGGGATGCAGCTGGTGCATCAGCCATTCCAGTTGCATTTATCTGGCTCCCAACGTTTAGCAGGGGGGGGTGTAGTATGCAACCTCAAGGCTGTACGAGGAATGTAGGAAAAAGGGCAGATCTATACTCAAACATTCATTTAAAGTGGTATTTCACTCAAAAAGTGAAGTCCCGCTGGTTTGCTCCCTCCTCCAGCCTGTAACAGAGGTTTTTTTTTTCTTTGCTGGGGAGAAGGAGTAGCAATTTATATTTATTTGTCACATGTCTGAAGAGGCTGCAGGACCAATGACAAAGCGCTTCGCAAGCTCGCGCATGTGCAGTGGAAAGCTAGCTGTGGTTCCTGAGGAAGCCACAGCTGGCTCCCATATCCAAGATAGCAGCACCAGAAACCCGCAGCATCAAGAAGAACTACAGCAGGGACTCCAAACATTTTAAGCAAGGGGCCAGTTTACTGTCTTTCAGGCTTTAGGGGGGCTGGACTGTGGCCAATGAGGGTAGAAAGTGTGCCAGCATCAGTGCCCCATCATTGGTACTAATGGGAGGAATAGTGCCCCAGTGATGGGATTGGTAGCAGGAATGGTGCCCAAGGGCCAGTTAAAAAAGGCAAGAAATGGGCTATATATGACCCCGAGGCTGCAGTTTGGAGAACACTAAACTACAGGAAGACAACAGGCACTGGTAAGGTACCTGATTTTTAAAAGATAGCTACAGTGTTTTTTTTTTTTTTCTTAAATCAAAATACAGAATCTAACTAAAGTTTTTCTTTAAAGAACCTATGAAGATAACATAGGAGCTGCCATACCTGACTTGTTTTTAAAGGTGCAGGTTTCAGGGCTTTTACCCTCATCTGTTACCATTTCCTACCTTGAAAAAAAAGCATGTAGGATATTAGGCATGTAGACTTTTCAGGCTTCACTGGTTACAGGTATGTTCTAAATTTGGAATAAGGTGTAGACCCATTTGACAAGGGCCAGACTCCGGCTGTGATCCGCTTGTTCAGCCGGGGTGGAAAATCCACCTGCTCAGCGGGGATCAGCAGACAGATGACGGGTCCGTGTCTGCTCCGCTTATGTAAAGCAGGCACAGCCCGGTCTCTATTGGTGGTTGGATGGAAATGGACATCCCCATCTGTCTGTTAATGGATTGGATTAGATGTAGGCGGGTGTAAAAGGAAACAACAAGTTGTCCCAAACAGGGGGGGACCAAAAAGAAAAGCGGGGCTCAAGGGAAGGCACACTCAATCTATAGTAAGTATAAATGCGTATTTATTGGTACAAAATGGGTGTACATGAAGATATGTGCGCAAACATGATCAGAAAAACCATAGGGTGATGGTACTGAATCTGTCTACATGATTAAAACAAGCCTCATTATACCCCACTCTTTGTTTCATGTTTGATACTGGGATCACTGGTGATCCATTCCAGAGGCATTTTTAGATATCTGCAGCATTTTTTGATAACTGCCTACTGTGTTCTATGTGATTCCTTGTTTGATTTGCAAGCTCTCTTGCGAGATAGAGTATGGCTTTTATGATCGGAGAAGACATAGACTTTGAGATCAGTCAGGCTTTCAGGACGGACACGGTAATTACTCCCACACAGGAGGAAGAGGTAAAAACTCGGTTCAAGGAACATAAAAAGTTAATTATTAAACATCTAAACAGAAAGTGGGACGTGTCCTTCCTGGAAACCTATATTACCAATAGGATAGTCCCCAGAGGACTTAGAGACAAAGTTATACCCGCAGAGCATCTCCATAGCCCCAGATTTCTGGAAAAGTGGAAGGAGCTCTGTGTGGAGCATGGGATATCTGTAATGAAATTAATAGTGGAGGAAGAAAAAATACAATTAGAAGAACTGGTAAAAGCAATAACAGAAAGTTCCCAAGGACTAGAACCCTATAAAGAACTAGAGGAATTCCAGAAACTCAATGAGACCCTTAAAAAAAGAGGTGGAAAAGACGCAGTCTGCATTAAAAGCAACAAAACAATCCAAGTTCAGGAGAGACCTAACAGACTGGGAGAAGGGAGATATCTTTGACCTAACCCCACGACGAAGTAGAAGCAACTCTAGAAGAAGGAATAAAAGATCACTATCAAGGGGCAAAAAATCCCTGAGTGATACAGAAGAAGAAAGCGTGACCAAAACGGTAACTTTTTTAGAGAGGGAGGGGGCAGAGGGTATAGACAAAGGAAAAAATCCAGACGCGAACCCAACTCTATACAAAGAACTAGCCCCCGAACCGCAGAGACAGACGTCCAGGGGGGGAGCCCGCACCAGAAGCCAACGGAAATAATTAATATCTCTATGGATGAGGAAAATAGGAATGACATGAAAATTATCAATCTCTCTAAATTTAAATTACATAAGAGACATATTGATCTCTTACAGAAAGGAATGTCTTTTTCGCCCACTAATCAAATGGACGAATTTACAGTATTTAAAGACATTACCCTCTTTATACGTAAAGTCTTCCTGCGCTTCATCCATACTAGTAACCAGGAGTTAGCAACAGGTAACAATACAGCCGAGAATCAGGATGAGGAGATACTGGCTATCCTCAGTTCCCTCTTGGAGGAAAACGAAAGAGAGGAAGCTAGGGACACCCCCTATAAGAGACAGGCTAAACTTAAATATTAAATCTATTAAGATGCCTCCACTCAATAAAAATAGATGGCTCAGTCTGTTTTTGGACATGATACAAGCAGATCTCTCCAAGATAGACTGGAGCAAAAAAAGTGAAGACAATCTCTCCCCGGAGGAACGCAGGGCCATTCGCGAATTGATGGTAGCCCCGCAGCTGGTTATAAAAAGGAGTGACAAGGGAGGGAACGTGGTACTCCTGGACGAGAAAGATTATGAAAAAGAAGTCTTTCGCCTATTGGGTGATGATAAAACCTATAAAAAACTCCCCAGGGACCCCTTTCCCAACCTGGTCACTAATCTCAACAACAAATTAAAACTAGCGGCAGAAGCGGGTCTACTGGCGAAACGAGAATTAAACTACCTCACTATCCAGGAATACAATGTACCCACATTTTACATCATCCCTAAGGTACACAAATCACTTAAAAATCCCCCGGGGAGACCCATTGTCTCAGCAATAAGGGGTCCCCTGGAGAGGACAGGAAAATACCTGGACAATCTACTGAAAGAGATGGTCATAGACCTTAAATCGTATGTGAAGGATACAGGAGATGTCCTGAGACATATTGCCCAGATTAACACCCAAGGGGAACTCCTTCTGGTGGGGATCGACGTGGAGTCCCTGTACACGTCGATCCCCCACAGATGGGGTATAAGAGCAGTCGAAACCTTCCTCGATAAACATTTCCCCAGATGTGGCCCACAAAATGAATTTTTAGTGGACCTGTTGACTTTTGCTCTCCAAAACAATTCTTTCCAATTCCTTTCAAACTTTTACCAGCAAATTAATGGCACCTCTATGGGCGCACCATGGGCCCCAGCATACGCCTGTCTC
The DNA here is from genome assembly GCA_037952835.1 of Lithobates septentrionalis. Taxonomy (NCBI): domain Eukaryota; kingdom Metazoa; phylum Chordata; class Amphibia; order Anura; family Ranidae; genus Lithobates; species Lithobates septentrionalis. The sequence goes on along the minus strand of JBBDGP010001313.1, from coordinate 986,256 downwards.
CATCTGGGCCTATGGGAGGAGGATGAGGTATACACCTCGCCGATGTACCTGAGCCACGTACATAGACGACGTGTTTGTCATATGGAAGGGTGACCAGGACACCCTGGCACAATTCATTACCCATCTTAATTCCAACGATAGGAACATCAAACTGACATATACGTGGGACAGAGAAAGGATTTCTTTCCTGGACCTGTTCATCAGCAGAAGGGGCTCCTCCCTAGAGACCCAAACATTCCGTAAGGAGACCTCAGCAAACACGCTCTTAAGAGCGGATAGCCACCATCCACAGTGGCTCAAGGACAGTATCCCCGTGGGTCAATTCCTCCGGATTAAGCGAAACTGCTCCAATAGAGAAGACTACAGATACGAAAGCAATGAGCTATATAAACGCTTCCGGGAACGCGGATACTCTCATAAACAACTCAGGAGGGCTAAACGTAAAGCAGCTGAACGGGATCGCCCAGCTCTTTTAGATGGAAAGTCATCATCAAAAAACCCACGTCATACCCCTGCCCCCCCTCCTCCCGGCATCCCAGACCCGGTGAGAATCATCACTGAATTTGGGTACCAATGGGACACTGTAAAAACAATTTTGGAAAAACACTGGGATATACTCACCAACACCCCTGGTATAGCCCAAATAGTGGGTCCCACCCCTAAAATGGTAGCCAGAAGGGCCAAAAACCTTGGTGACTCTCTAATCCATTCTGAACACCTTAGAAATACCGATAGCTCGTGGCTATCCTGCTTCCCCAGGAGTAAGGGAATGTTCCCGTGTGGCCACTGTCAGGTCTGCCCCTATGTACATAGGACAACAACTTTCAGTGATTCCCGAAACAAAAATAATTTCGAGATCAAAAGCCTCATAAATTGCGCCACCACCAGAGTCATATATATGTTAACATGCCCGTGCAAAAAGATTTATATCGGCAAGACTAAACGTCAATTTAGGATCCGGCTAGGAGAGCATATGAGGGAAATCCTGGAAAAGAATCCAGAGAAACCGGTAGCCAGACACTTTGCCCAATATCATCAGGGCAAACTGTCTGGCATGCAAGTAAAGGGAATCTATGCCCTCAATCTGTCCCCCAGAAGAGGGGACTTTGACCAAATCCTACAACAAAAAGAAAAACGATGGATCTTCCGTCTAAGTTCTCTGGCCCCCCAGGGGTTAAATACAGAATTAAATTTTCAACCGTTTCTGGCAACTTAAATAAAGTAGAAGATGCTATATCATATGTTCCCTTTTTTTTTTTTTTTTCCCTCCCTTTAAATTCCCCCCCCCCCTCCCCCCCCCCCCTTTTTCCCCTTTCTCTTCCCTTGTATTTTCATTTTTTATTATTTATTTTACATATTGATATACATTCATATATGAATCTGTTATCCTTACCAGCCTTTTCTCCCATAAAAACTAATAGGATATATATATAATAATATGTATCCCCCAAATGGTGGTCATATGTATAACATGCTGGACTGACTGAAATGCAAGTGTCCGAATTTTGGTCTAGAGGTCTGGACTGATGTAAAACGGACAGCACAATAACAACAAAAAACTTTCTTGCATGATGGTCTACACTGCATCACATTCTCCATCTATATCATGGTTCCCAGACTACCTTAATTGGAATAATACGGAAGGAACTTTCCGTGACCTTAATTTGATCTGGTCCATATACCAGTAAGACGGCAGACAAACAAACAAGGATGATCTGGACACTACACAGACGAAAAGACTCTCCTTCACTTAAATCAATTTAGGTGGGCGTGCACGAGGGAGGGACGTGAATAAGAAGGAGCCCGTGCACGCCAACTACACGTCCAGATGAAGCTACGCACATTTGTCCTGTGAAACGCGTCGACGTCACCGCGTCCGGACGTCACGCCCGCGGTCATCCCCCGTTGGGGCTAGCCGGCACATACACCGAGGGAGTATCCCGTTCCTAAGCCCGGAACAGCTGTGCGGAGGATAACAGGTGCACCTGTACGGACGGTCACAAACAACATAACAGCAGTATACTAGAAATATGCTATGGTATGCTGTGAATCACGAAGCACTACCCAGATCAGGATACGGAAGCATACAGGGTGACAGGAAGGTTTATTCACAATATCGGAGCCACGGCCACCCGGAAGTATCTGAGCAACCTTGAACGGGACCCGGGAGTGGTAACGTACCAGGCAACCCTTGTTGTTTCTTTATCTATACCTGCCACCAACCGATTTCATTACAGTACTTTTTGCACTGAGTTCACCTACTCTGGAGAACTGTATATATGATAACCAAGTATTCCGGAACCTGGGAACAGCGATTTCACAGCTTTACATAGTTACACGACCAATATCTAATTCCTACCTATAGGACCAGCTGTTTAGTTGACCACAGATCCTACACCAGCACCCCACCCCACAGCAGACCATCTCCCCCAGAGTTCCCAACCCTTTTCCCCCTCCCTCCCCTCCCCACATTTCCCCCGTCCACCGTCTCCGTCCCTTCCGCCATCCCCCCCTTCCACACCTCCTCCCCCTCTCTCCATTCCTTCCCTCTTCCCCCCCCCCCCCTCTCCCCCCTCCCCTTGCCGCCCCTCCCCCGGGGGAATTGATGTCTGCACCATACACCGTATTCAGCAATTGCTGCCCAATTTTTTAGGTGGTTTGTGCAGACATCAATAGCAAAGACGTCCGGACGCATCTGTTTTGTCATTGTTTATTTATACATGTTTTGTTTCCCAAGTCTGTGCATATTTTGTACTTGATCAAAAATAGATTTTTGATCAATTTTATGAGGGCAGTATACGATTATACTTTTTTCTGATCATGTTTGCGCACATATCTTCATGTACACCCATTTTGTACCAATAAATACGCATTTATACTTACTATAGATTGAGTGTGCCTTCCCTTGAGCCCCGCTTTTCTTTTTGGTCCCCCCCTGTTTGTGACAACTTGTTGCATTGGTTATGGGGGTTGGAAGGCAACCATAGGGTGATGGTACTGAATCTGTCTACATGATTAAAACAAGCCTCATTATACCCCACTCTTTGTTTCATGTAAAAGGAAACAAGTCTGTTTATACCCGCCGCTCCATAGAAGAGAATGGAGGTCCCAATAGAGTCTGCCTGAAAAACTGATAGGGGCCTAATCAGCCACTTCTAATTCCTTTGCCTACTCTTATTTACACTATGTGGTAGATTAATGTAGTAGGTACTTCTCATGAGAAGAACATGCAGATTGCCACTGCTGAGCCTTCCTTCTGAAAACGCTAGATTGCCATCGTAGTCCTTTGGCTTCAATACAGCCAGCAAGGGACCGGGAACAAGAATGCAGATGAGAACTTCTGACCTTTCTCCAACGTTGCCATTTTATTAAAAGTTACTCAGATCTTTCAGCACCCTTAAAAGATTACCGAGTTCTTACGTATGGCTGGGTCAGAAACCTTGTTGTTCCTATTCCACTATCGTAAAACACAAACTTGCAGGAGGTATGAGCTTCCCGGACACAAAAAAGATTATTATATGGCGGTGTTACTGGACCAAATCAGACATTGGTTTACGCCTTTGCTAAATAAACAATGGCAATTTATCGAGCAATCATTTGTACCTGAAGGCAATTTAAGCTGCTAGCCCAGAATAATCACTTGAGACCCAAAAAAACAGACTATCCAACGACATCGGCCGCAGTTGAGGTATGGCACTTCCTATTCCAAAACACGTCCCTGTCAGAACACACCCAAACAGTATCTCCCCCTGTGGAAGTATTGAAATTCATACTCCCAGACCTGTCACTCAAGCACTGGTTAAACATAAAAAGTCTCCCGCTGACAAATAAAAAAAAAAAATCCTACCCCAACAGTCACTATCCCCTCCAAGGCGTGGACCTTCTGGACTTCAACTCCCCCAAAGCAAAAGGAATAACCCTTATGTACAACCCATTACAAAACAAAGACTTATTAAGACATCAACATACAAGAGATGGGAGAGGGATCTTCAGGCCTCTCTCGGATTCCCAATGGCATGCAGCCATACAATACAACCACAAAGCCTCCAACTGTAATAACTATTGGGAACTGTAGCAAAAAATTCAATTGCAAACCTCGACAACGACTCCTGTTGGAGGGATTGCCCCTACAAGGGTTCCCTTATTCACATTCTATGGGAATGTCCGCACATTCACCCCTTCTGGAGAAGAGTATTCTCCTTAATCCCAGGCATCATTGGTGTTGTACCTAAACCCACTTCATCCCTAGCCATTCTTAGTATTGGTCTAAATTCCCTTCCACACGAATTCAGAACCATAACAATGCATATTCTATTTGCAGCTAGGTCACTCATTATGCGCAAATGGAGAAGCTCCTTGGTCCCAAACATTTCTGATGTTAAACATCAAATAAACTTAATAAAAAGAACATGAATACACCTCTGCCTTACAGAACGATACTCTTGCAAAATTTACCAACGCCTGGAAGTATTGACTGGAAACACAAGTGTGATTAAATATAGTATTCCATTATTTCCCCCCCCCCCTCTTCGGAATTTTACCCGGCTTGGACTGACGGACTGTAACCTACTGTTTAGTATTGTATGTTCACATGTTACTTACTTTTCAACAATGTGTTTCTTTCCCTGTATATGGAAAATTTAATAAAAACTATTTTGAAAAAAAAAAGGATCAGATCCTGCTGGTAGCAGTGGGTCAGCATAAGAGCCAGGAAACTAGATTTTTGAGAAGGTGGTCAACAACGGCAGCTCCCATATTTCTCTTATGAAAAGTTTCTTTTCTCTTTATTTTTTATTACAGAACTCCTGACACAGAAAAAAAAATAAAAAAAAATAAAAAAAAAAAAAAAAAAAAAAAAAAAGGGGGAAAGGCAGAAGAACACACACACACTTTTTTTTTTAAATATAAAGATTGTAACAGTAGTAGCTGAATCCATAATATCACAACAGCCAGAATTCTGGTCAGTGCTGGAATGTGGGTGCGCACTCCCATCAACCGCCATATACCATTCTAATGACATGACAGTCGGTCCTGCACGGAGCGGTCAGTGAGAGTGGTAGCAACAAGAATCATTGTTTCAGGAGACCAGTCATGACAACTGGAGCCAGCGAGGATGAACACAGAAAGCATGGATTAAAGTAATGCTAAACACAAAACTATTCCATTCAAGTATGCATTCTCAACCCAAAAAAAGTGCCTTCCATTGCGCTCAGCCCCTTTTTTTGCTACTGCGGTCCAACTTCCCGATAGAGGGTGGCTACGGTCGTTCTTCATGGTCTCACAGTATGTAGGAACATAGCCACCCTCTCTTGCTGGCTCATGAGATGAACTATAAATTATGGGATGTGAACCATCGAGTGTCCGCTGGGGAAACCCAGACCACCACATTGGAATCCAGAGTTCTATCCCTGGAACAAGCCCAAGAATCACACAATATGGAATTACAAGAAATGCAGCTGCATATCGAAGAAATGGAGGACCGTAGCCGACGCAACAACCTTAGGCTGCGGGGGATTCCAGAGGCAACGGGACCAGAGGACCTGGCAGAGACAGTAACAGCCATATTCCAGAGACTCCTGGAAAACCCCGCACCCTCTTTGGAAATTGACAGGGTCCACCGCACCCTAGGACCAAAATCCACAGACCCGGCTAGACCCCGGGATGTCCTATGCCGATTGCACCGGTACGCTCACAAAGAAACCATCCTACGCAACGCTTGGAGCAGCGGAGACATAGAATTTGACGGAGCACAAATCCAAATCCTACCGGACATATCCAGAGCTACCCTCCAACGCAGAGCGATGCTAAAACCCTTGTTGGAAGCTGCGAGGCAACATGGATACACTTACAGATGGGGGTACCCTCTGGCAGTGATTTTTCGATCCAACCAGTCCTCATTCACACTGCGGTCGCCGGCGGATCTCCCTGCCTGCTTCACTTTTATGGGGTTTGACCCTATCCCAATACCCAACTGGCTGCTGAAAATCCCGAGACCGACAGGCCGTACGGGACCTCCACCGCCTGGATCCAGTCAGCCACCCAGATCCCAGAGAAATCGGGGCCGTTCCAGAGTCACCAACAACAATGGTTCACGTGAGTCCTGACTGTTGTACATGATCGTTTAAAAAGATATGGGAAGCAGGCATAGTTATTGTTACACCTTTCTATGTTGTACCATGGGGGTTCTCCCCCGGTATCAAGTTATCCGGGACACTCACTCAACACCCACCTTGCTCACCACACAGACCTGGTTGAGGCGAGAGGCCAACACATTAAAGGCAGGGGAGAACGGAGGGGTTGGGGGCTGCCCCCCCTCAGTGCCATCTCCAATATGTGCACTGTAGGCCAAAACTCTGAATAATACCAACAGCCTCCTATTCCACTACCAGGTCACTCTGAACTACGAAAGGACCATGTGTATGTTGCTATACTAGGGCCAAGTTACAGTTTACGTTCAGCCTATGCAACCCCACACGGTCAGAAAGGGACGAGCAGGAGGGGTCCCCCCGTAACCTCTCCCACCGTAAGATACATCTAAAGATTGTCTCATGAGACACTGCACCTAGAGCAAGTACCCGCAGTCAACCAGTCAGAGGACTTTCCCCACCCCAACACGAACTACGCGTCAAGATAGTAATTTCAAAGGATGACATGCTCAAAGCGATCACGCTAACACACGAGGTATAACGGAGGGGCACAGGCGGAAGACCTGTCTTTTTCCACTCGGCAACTAACTCCGCACCCCACAACTTAATTGCAGACCATCCAGGAAGCCCCACGACTATTGAAAAAGAGAACCACCGAAGTTTGATCTCTGCACATACCATGCATGTATACGATGAGACGCTGGCAAGGTTTCAAACGGGAGAGTGGTGCTTCCATAGGGGGGTCATGTGTTGGAGGCTGATGGAGACGGGGGTGGCCGGGGGGGTTGTTCCAAGACATAATACCTCTACCCCGCCAATTGCCATCGATGCGTGGATTGCACGCTGCCAAGGGAGGGAGATGCCGGCGGGCGGTTGGTTGGGTTCCGGGGGGTGAGGGATATGAGATTCCCCACCGGAGATTTGTTCTAGTTACTGTTTTAACTGTATGCCCGAACTGCTTTCCTATATCACCACGCAAGTATTGCAGTCTGTATTAAGACATGTTAGCAATGTTATGTAGAAGTGTTGCTTTCTGAGGTTATGATACATGTTCATTTCTTGTCAAAGACATGCATGCCAGTGTTGCACCTGCCTACATTTGTTTATACACCACGGTGGGGGGAGGGCGGGCGGCACCCGGATACCTCCCAGGTCCCTCGCTGATCACACTCCCACTTAGGCACACGCTCAACAAGCAGGCTACCCTGCAGAGCGTATAAGCGAGTTTTTGCTATCTTAATTAGGAACTTGAGACGCTGATTGACAGTCTCCTACTCTCACTTCTATTTCTTCTCTGATTTCTTATACTTACCTGATTCCCCACTACCCCCTTTCTGCTCACAACCCCCCCATCTACTATCTTTTCCACCCCCCCCCCCCAATCCCCAGGATCATGGACGAACTCCACATTGTGACCTTAAACGCAAAAGGACTTAATGTCCCAGAAAAAAGAAGAATGCTACAAAATGATATGAGACGCATGAAAGCAGACATAGTTCTGCTACAAGAAACTCACTTCCGGGAAAATGCATTTCCCATCCTAAAACAGACACTATCCGACGGTATATCACTCCACATATTCGGAGGCCAAATCAAGAGGGGTATCCATTCAGATATCAGCCAAAATACCCTGGGCATTGACTGATATAAAGACAGACCCGGAAGGAAGATACCTCTTCCTCAAGGGCAAGATAGGTGACGTGAAGGTGACTATAGCCAACCTATACGCCCCCAACTGCCATCAAGACGTCTTTATCAGGAAACATTTGAAACTCCTCCAAAAATTTACAGAAGGCCAACTCATTGTGGGAGGAGATTTAAATGTCCCCCTCCTCCCCTCAGAGGACACCTCAACAGGAACATCTTCCACACACAAAAACACACGCAGAGCTATCTACTCGGCCCTACATGAGACCCAATTAATAGATACTTGGCGGCTCCTACATTCCGGAGAACGGGACTATACTTTCTTCTCCCGCCCGCACCAAACATACTCACGTATAGACTACCTTTTGATCCCCCATAGACAACTCCAAGCAGTCATAAACACCACTATAGGCTCCATAACATGGTCAGACCATGCCCCAGTCATGATGCGCTATGCTTTGACAGACTTCTGCAAAGGACAAAGGAGTCCTTGGAGACTGAACGAGAGCCTACTGCAAGACCAGGAGACGCTTTCAGCTGTCACCAAAAAGGGATAACACACTACTTCCAAGACAACCACACCACAGACAATAACAAGGGCCTCGTATGGGAAGCCCACAAGGCAGTGATAAGAGGTATCCTTATACAACATGGCTCACGAATTAAGAAGCAGAGGACTGAACAAATGACCCTACTGATAAAGAAATTACAGACGCTAGAGACTACACATAAACAGACCCAAACCAGACAAGTGGAGACTGAACTGAATACGCTTCGGACGCAGATCACTGACCTACTTTATTATAAAGCTAAAGCTGCAATGCAAATTACCAGGAAAAAAAAAAAAAAAAAAAAAAAAAAAAAAAAAAAAAAAAGAGTATACGAATCGGGTAACAAATGTGGCAGAATGCTGGCACAATCCCTACAGAATCAGAGAACGGCTTCCTATATACCACATATCTATACACACCTAGGCCACAAAATGACACTTCCTCAACAAATTACAAATGAATTCAAATCTTTCTACGAAAAACTATACAATATCCCCACGACAAGCCCACCGACAGAACGAATGAGAGAATATTTAACCAATTCCCTAATGCCCACACTGTCAAATGAAACACGCGACTTACTAGAAGACCCCATAACACTATCTGAACTACAAGCAGCAATAGGCAGCACCAAAACGGGAAAGGCCCCGGGCCCAGACGGACTAACAGTGCAGTACTATAAAACCCTTCTACCATCCTTGGGGACCCACATGGTGGAGCTGTTTAATAGCCACACAGAGGGGGGCGGGTATCATGACTCCACCTTGCAAGCCCAGATCTCGGTCATCCCTAAGGAAGGGAAAGACCCGACCCAGTGCGGAAGCTACCGACCAATCTCCCTACTCAATACGGATATCAAATTATTCACTAAGATCATAGCATCCAGACTACAGCTACACCTCCCGTACCTAGTACATCTAGACCAGGTGGGCTTTGTGCCCACTAGAGAGGCGAGGGACAACACCGCTAAGGTGTTGAACTTAATTCACATAGCCAACCGCACAAAAACACCGAGTGTCTTCGTCAGTACAGACGCGGAAAAGGCATTCGACCGTGTAAACTGGGCCTTTATGTTCGAAACACTCAGACACGTAGGGGTTGGGAGGAAGATGTTAAGTTGGATCATGGCAGTTTACACGTCACCGTCCGCCAGAGTCAGAGCTAACGGGATGTTGTCTGACCCGTTTCCGATCACCAACGGAACGAGACAGGGCTGCCCACTTTCCCCCCTCCTCTTTGCCCTATCGCTCGAGCCCTTTCTATGCCACGTAAGATTGAACCCCAACATTAAGGGGGTGGAGTTAAATCAAACCCAATACAAGGTATCCGCCTATGCGGACGACCTCATGTTCTCACTTACAAACCCAACCATTTCCCTACCCAATCTACTGAAGGAGTTCGAGCTATACGGCAATCTCACCAACTTAAAGATAAACTTCGCCAAATCGGAAGCTATGGGAGTTAGAATACCACACCCACAGTTGGAGCACCTTCAATCCAGTATTCATCTGAAATGGAATAACAAGTCCCTAAAATATTTAGGCACACAAATTCCCCATAATCTATCACAGCTTTACGAACTAAATTTCCCGCCACTGCTTAAAACGACAAGGGAACTCTTGAACAAATGGGGCGCAGGCTTACACTCCTGGGTGGGAAGGTGCAACATATTAAAAATGTCCATCCTCCCTAAATTCCTCTATCTTATGCAAGCGCTACCGGTGAACATTCCTGCACCTTATTTCAAAAAAGTACAATCGATGTTCTCAGAATTTGTCTGGGCTAAACAAAAACCAAGAATGGCCCACAAAATTTTAGTCCTCCCCAAACAGTACGGTGGTCTAGCACTACCAGACGTTCGCGCCTACTACCAGGCGGTCCATTTGGGCAGATTGATCGACTGGTGTCGACACCAAGAGACCAAATTCTGGACTAGCTTGGAACAAAACCAAAGCCAAGTCCCGCTCCGAAGAGCTCCTTGGTGCCATTCGGCCATACCAGCGGAGATTAAGAGACACCCATTGATAGGGAACACCATACTGGTTTGTGCTAGACTGCTTACAAGGACAAACTTGTCATCACTGAATTCCCCTTTATACCAAATACTAGGGAACCCGCTGTTCACACCGGGAATGCAGGACCAGGTGTTTGGAAACCTGATTAGGTTGGACCTTTACCAAGCCTCCCACTTTAGTGCGGGTGGGCGCTGGAAAACGACCGCAGAACTCACTGATCCTACAGGTACCTACAGACTAGACTTCCTGAGGGCACTCCAGCTGAGTCACTTCCTCCAAACCATTCAACCCCCAACGAACGAACGGACAGATACCCACCGAGTTCGAAGAAATATGTTCAACCCCGGGGGCTATACCACACACACTCTCCCTGACCTACAACATCCTTAACACTCCCCAGACAGATTTTGTCCCACCAGGACTGATCAAATGGGAAAAAGAACTGAACTTAACATTCAACCTAGCCAAGAAACAACAGATTCTGAAATTCACACACAAATCTTCTATATGTGCCAAAACTCAAGAGACGAACTATAAAATTCTATCACACTGGTACAGAACCCCAACACAGTTAAGTAGATTCTTCCCAGCAACATCTGACCTTTGCTGGCGATGCCAAAAGGAAAAAGGAACACTATTACATATCTTTTGGTCTTGCCCAGGCCTGACAACCTTCTGGCAAACCGTAAAACAGACCATACAAAAATTCACAGAATATAATATAACCGATGATCCGGCCTTCTTCCTCCTGCACGCGGCAAACATTCCCATGAAAACATATAAAAAGTCAGTCCTGCGACATCTTTTAGACGCAGCTAAGGCCTGTATCCCACTATATTGGAAATCCACAACTCCACCACCCATAACATTATGGATTAAAAAAGTAGAGGAGATCAAACATATGGAAGATCTCATCCATACAGCACAAAACAGACAAGAGAAATTTTCTAAAATGTGGCAGTTGTGGAACATGTTCATATTCTCCAGTGAAGGACAGGCCTTACAAACAACTATGCCGATATAACCCGATTTGCCGCGTGCTGGATGCAGGGAGTTCAGTGCTGCTGCTGCATTACATCAAATTCGATCCATGATCCTGGGGACTCTCCTTTTTTTGGAGAATAATCATATTGTTTAGTGCCACTTGAGTATTACTGGATGTTGTCCCCTATTCGTACAAAAATTATGTACAAATTGTACATGTGCTGTTTTGCACTTGAACTTCTAAGCATTTCATGGTAAACATTTTCTCAGACAATGCATTTGGAACGCTTGTGGTTTAAAAAAAAAAAAAAAAAAAAAAAAAATCAAGTTTGTTAAAGTGGTATTAAACTAACTTTTAAAGTTGCGTGTAGCAAGGTCCCAGGCCTCCTTAGGGCTAATGAAAACCTCCAGGACCAGAGATAGCTGACATCCTTGTGTATATGGCGGGTGCAAGGTGGTTAATCATTGGGTGCCAGACACTCCTTAAATGCAAGAGTCTTTTATTTCTCCTAAACTTTTGGGGGAAAGAAGGTTAGGGCCAGGACGCCCTTAAGTAGTTGCAAATTCAATTGTCAGACTCCGACTTCAATAGGTGGACAGCCAGGCAGGGAAGGGCATCCAGCAAGATGCCACATCTGCACGTGCAGGGATGCTGTCTCTTATGGCAACAATCTAACAGTTCCTAACACAAAAGCGTAAAAAATAAATTAAAAAAAAAGTTTTCACTTCCACCACAATCACTTCTTGTAGTTCTTCAGCCCACTGAGCTCCCAGTCTCTCAATAGACCTGCCGATTCACTGCCACTGTATCCCTTGAGCTTCTCCTATCTTGACGGTGGTATCTTCCTCAAGCATCACCCCCGCTTCTCTGCTAGGTCCCTAGCTTGGCACTCAAGATACCTCTCAAGCTTCACCCCACTGGCCTGCTCAGTCCCTGGCTCAACACACAAGGCTGCTCTGCAAGAGTCACCTCCACTGGCTGGGTCCCTGGCTTGATACCCGCTGAAGTTTGCTCCGGTACTTGCTTCAGTTACGCACAGTGGTCCCTGGTAAAAAAGGCGGTTGGCCTCTTAGTGGCGACAGCTTCCCTTCTAATCTACCTCTGACCACAACAGGTTCTCCGGCTGGCAAAACCGTCACTTTTTTTTGGACTGCAAGCTGCAGTCCCAACCCTGCGCTGCTCTCTCTTGCTTCTGGATAGGCCCTCAGACAGCCTAGCAGCCAGATGTGCCCGGGATAGGCCGAATCTCTGGCCTAGCAGCCCAGGCAGTGGTACAGAACACCTGACTCCACCTAAAAGATATAGACTCTCCCAGCAGGCCAAGGGATCCAAGAAAACTCCTGCCCATTGGCAGTGATACCCCATATACCCATAATCGGACCTTGCATTGCCCTTCTTGTACCACCAGGTACCCAGCCACCTAATGGTAGATAAGGAAAAGTGCAACAGGGCAAAACTTATGGAGAAATCAATGGATCTCTAACAATTATCCAAGATGACTATTCCTGGCAAGTAAGTTTTGAGGAGCAACCCTGACTAAACTCCAGGATGCTACATGCAGATAAGTAGGGTTATGACAGGAGGGACCTGGTCATAAGTGCTTTTCTTCCCTGTCTGCTGTATTGTACACTGAGCCATGCATGCGCAGCTCAGCGTGCATTAATGGCACCTGATCTGTGCTGTGATGATGAGCCTCCCATGCATATGTGCAGGAGCGACATCATCTTGGCCTGGGCATTCAAGTGGCCGAAGAGCTGGAACCCTGAAAGAAAGACCAGGTGAAGATGGAAACCCCCATGACCCACAGGATCGGTGACACTGCAGCACTGGAGGGCTGTGCATACTAGAACATTAAGGCATTAACCTGAAGGGGGGTATGATAACAAAAAAATTCAGAGTTTACTAACAAAATCACAAACTATAGTGTAAAAACGTTACATTAGCAATTTCCCCAACATGCAGTCATGGTGTATCCATGAAGAAACCTATACACTGTGGTATGAAACGCAGGAAGCCGCATTTGCGGAAGTTTTGAAAAGCCTTTTCCTTTCACCCACTCCTTCCTGTTAATTATCAGGGCTTCTTAACAGAAACATTCCAATTCACTAGCTGGGGACGTAACCACTGTTTATATAACCAAGCTACTTTAAAGTGGACCTTTACGCGAACCAAATAGTAACAAAAAAGTAGACATAAAAAAAATACACTACGAAAAGACATAAGCAAAAGATATTTACTCTAAAATTGCAGGCTTTGGTTTCTGAGAATTTTTTTACTTACCCCCCCAGTGCCCCAGTGCTTTTTTCCAACTACCGTATATACTCGAGTATAAGTTGAATTTTTCAGCACATTTTTTTGTGCTGAAAGTGCCCCCCTCGACTTATACTCGAGTCAAGCACTTTTCTGCAGCAAAAATGTCATTTTCCGAACCGAATTTGGGGCCCCGTATCTCAGGGCCACTTAGTGATAGAAACCCCAAATTTGGTATGCAAACCCAGTGGACCTGGTACCACAACATATCCAAAGCTAAAGTTCCTAGCACTAAGTGGCCCAGAGATACGGGGCCCCAAAATCGGTTCGGAAAATGTCATTCTTTGCTGCAGAAAAGTGCTTGACATTTTCTGAACCGACTTTGGGGCCCCATATCTCAGGGCCACTTGGTGCTAGGAACCCCAAATTTAGTGCGCACACCCAGTGGAACTGGTACCATAACATATCCAAAGCTGGGGTTCCTAGGACTAAGTGGCCCTGAGATATGGGGCCCCAAAACTGGTTCGGAAAATGTCATTCTCTGCTGCAGAAAAGTGCTTGACATTTTCTGAACTGATTTTTGGGGCCCTGTATCTCGGGGCCACTTAGTGCTAGAAACCCCAGCTTTGGAAATGTTATGGTGCTAGTTCCTCTGGGTTTGCACACCAAATTTGGGGTTCTTAGCACTAAGTGGCCCAGAGATACGGGGCCCCAAAATCGGTTCGGAAAATGTCATTCTTTGCTGCAGAAAAGTGCTTGACATTTTCTGAACCGACTTTGGGGCCCCATATCTCAGGGCCACTTGGTGCTAGGAACCCCAAATTTGGTGTGCAAACCCAGTGGAACTGGTACCATAACATATCCAAAGCTGGGGTTCCTAGGGCCACTAGTGCTAGTTCCTCTGGGTTTGCACACCAAATTTGGGGTTCTTAGCACTAAGTGGCCCCGAGATACGGTGCCCCAAATTCGGTCAACTGTGTCTATCTGCAGCAATGTCATTTCGGGACCCTTTGGGTTCAGAGACCCCAAATTTTGGCTGCAGCTAGGGGGCATCTAGGAACCCTTAACTACCGAGTTTGAAGTTCAGGGGACCTATGGCTGCAAATGGGCACAGTGAGGCATGCAAATGGGCACAGTGATGCTGCAAATGGGCATTGTTGACCCTCTTTTCCACTTACAGTAGCTGTGCATTTCTCACCCTCGTCTTATACTCGGGTCAATACGTTTTTCCCATTTTTTTTGAGGTAAATTAGGGCCTCGACTTATACTCGAGTATATACGGTAATTTAAAAAACGCAAAAGATTCTCCCTCTTGTTACTTCCTGGATTTCTAACCTGCACAAGAAGATGCACACGTAGACACCACCCAAGTAAAGAAGAAAAATAAAAAAAGAGAGAAGTCTTTGCCAAGAGATCTGGTGAAAACTTTCAGCGTTTACACAGGAATTCCCAGGAACACACTGGTGACGTAGCCTTCCTAGGAGGTATCTGTGAGGCCATGGCTGTGTCACCAGGACCTCTAAAATCCAGGAAGTGTGATTTAAAGCAGAGCTCTACCCAAAAGGGGAAGCGCATCTTGTCTGCCTACTCCCCCCCTCCACTGCCACATTTGGGGGTCGGGTACCTGGTTTTGACAGGTACCCGCTCCTTCTTCTGGGTGAGTTTGCAGCGGCAAGTTTGGGCCCCCTCCTTCCCCCACCGCCAGGCCATTCACAAAGCGCAGAGCACTTTGCACATGCAGAGTAGGGATCCACCTGTGAAGCCGCAAGGCTTCTCAGACACGCCCACACAATCTTCTTAAATTGGCCATACACTATACAAAATGAGTATACAATCCCCATTAGACTTAATAGAACAATGTAAAAGGGGGACACATCTAAACAATGCAGGGTGGATATAAATCAATTATTTTTTTAGAAAAAAAATAAAAAATGTTGGGATTAAAATGTGATTTTTTGGATTTTTATAAAATGCTTGGAGTAAAAAATCTATCTAAAGAAAGTTTTATATTTAAGATACATTAATAATTTACTTTATTCAGCATGAAATGGAGCTTGGTTATGTAGGAATAGGTTGTATATTCTGCAATTTTTACATTTTTGGTAAACTCATTCAATGAATCCAAGCTCTGCAAGCTGAGATAACATGCACTGCATTGATGCATTTACACAATTTCACAGTAACCATGAGATAAACCAAAGTTCAGGAATACTCTTATCCCATTGTTTTGCAAACCTACAGTATGTACACTACAAACTGTATGATTGAATTGGTTCTGACATCGCTGTTTTACGAACCTGACAGCTTATTATTCTAAATAGGAAACCTTCATTTTGTTTGCAAATATTAAAGATTCTGACTACCAGAAACAATAAGTCCTTACATTTAAAGAGCACCTGCCATTTCAGATCCATCATGGCAGCGCCTGTTAGCGGGCATCCACTCATCTGCTGCCGCCATGTCCCTCACCTTGTTGTGTCACTGCCGCATCACCAGCCGTCCCATTAAAGTGAATGAGACTGTCGGTGAGTCAACAGCAGGTCGGAGGAGAATCTACTGTGGGACAGAAATGACAGTTGCTCTTTAAAAATTATGCTTTAAAATTGAGTCGATTTAATTGAGCCTTTTTACTAGCGATTTAAGTCGCGATTTAAAAATCGACCCTGAAACAATCCATTCAAATTGTATCAAATCAGGCAGCCCCCTGCACTACATAGTTGATGGTAGATCTAAGGGCAGGTTCACACCGGGAACTGCACAGGATCGCACAGCGCACTTCAAATTTAGTTTCACATGCAGTGCACTACTTTTAGAAACTCACTGCAACCGCATTGCATAGTACTACTGCACCATGCGATCCAGTGAGGGCAAACGCACTGCGTTTACAACCTGCATTTCGGCTCCGCATCAGCGGAGCAGACACGGACCTATCATCCACCTGCTTAGCGGAAGATCAGGGGAGAGATCCCCTGCGGAGCAGGCAGATCCGGGTAGGCCTTAACACCCAGCCACCACATATATGTGTCACTGTCTTGTTGTGGGGGCACACTTCATCGGTATCCCCAAAACTGAATAAGCGGTCAACAGGGTGGATTTGATTGAAATCATTAAATCACTAGTAAAAAGGCTTGATTTAAATCATAATTTTTAAGGGGCAACTGTCATTTCTGTCCCGCTGTTGACTCACCGACAGTCCCATTCACTTTAATGAGATGACTAGTGATGCGACAGCAGGTGAGTGGTTGCCCGCTAACAGGAACTGCCATGATGGATTTGAAATGACAAGTGCTCTTTAAATGTAAGGAATTATTCTTGCTAGTAGTTAGAATCTTTAATATTTGCAAACAAAATTAATGTTTCCCATTTAGAATAATAAGCTGTACTGTGTCAGTCTAATAGGGCGTACACACGGTCGGACTTTGTTCGGACATTCCGACAACAAAATGCTAGGATTTCTTCCGACGGATGTTGGCTCAAACTTGTTTTGTCTACACACGGTCGCACAAAGTTGTCGGAAAATCCGATCATTCTAAACGCGGTGACGTACGTTGGGACTATAAACGGGGCAGTGGCCAATAGCTTTCATCTCTTTATTCTGAGCATGCGTGGCATTTGTCCGTTGGATTTGTGTATACACGATCGGAATTTCCGACAACGGATTTTGTTGTCGGAAAATTTTATCTCCTGCTCTCCAACTTTGTGTGTCGGAAAATCCGATGGAGCCCACACACGGTCGGAATTTCTGACAACACGCTCCGATCGGACATTTTCCATCGGAAAATCCGACCGTGTGTACGGGGCATAATGGGCAAAGCTGGCCATACACAGAGTGAATTTCAGCCGGTTCCTGATGAACCAGACAAAATTTGCCTAGTGGGTTGTCCTGTCAGCATCCTTCTGTCTGGTATTCTTTGGATGGGGGGGGGGGGGGGGGGGAGCCAGGCTGGAAATTTTTTTTGACTGCACAGCGCCTGCATCCAATCAGATGCAGGCATTGTCTGGGTATTTAAACTGCCAGTGAATTCAATAGCCACAGTGAAGATTCATCTGCTGCCTACCACTGGAACTATTGCCTTTGTGCGTTCGATATGCAATTTTACCTGCGACTTTTGTGAGTAGCTTTTACCTTGTTTTTAATCTAATAAACTTGCCAAGGATAATGCACTAGGCTGGTGCGCTCTCTTGTTTCTCTCTTTGTTTTTCACTATTAGGATAATCCCATCCTTTGAGAGCAGCAAAGCCGAAGTCCATAGTCCTTCTTGAACTTTTTTAGCTAACACACCAGTGCGCAAGAGTACTTTTTTCGTTTTTCTATAGAAGATTCATCCATACATGCCGCTAAAGGGGTCCATAGCTGATTTGGTTTTTCTTTGTTGAATGAAAGAATAAAAAAATTAAAAATAAATTAAAGAAAAAAGGAGGAGCAGCTGCAGTCACTGATCGTCAAACATTTCTCCAACATTCCACCCACACATTCTGCTGAACAGTAACAGTTTATGCATTGAAATTCGTCTGGTCCCTACTGAACCAGCCGAATTTCGTTCCAGCTGTGGGCAGCTTAAGTGTAGATTGAGAAATCTGTTGATTTTTTTTTGCTCAGTCAGCAGGCGATTCCTCCCACTGACACCAATGATGTGACACTATTCCTCCCACTGACACCAATGATGTGGCACTATTCCTCCCACTGACACCAATGGTGTGGCACTATTCCTCCCACTGACATAAAATCTATGTGTGTATGGTTAGCTTAACAGACCTGGAACAAGCATGCATGTGCTGCATTGTTTTTCCGGGGTAAAGTGTATATAGCAATATTTGCAACTTTTTTTTTGTCTGCTAGACAAACATAAGCGTTTTGAATTATCTGTTCGATGAGGCCCCTTTCACACTTGTGCGACTTGTCCTGCGATTTGGGACTGCAAAGTCGCATGACAAGTTGTACCCCATGTTTTCCAATGAGTACCATTCATATCTGTGCGGCTTCAAAAGTAGTCCGTGTACTACTTTGGTCCGACTTTGATGCGAGTTGAGATCCATAGACCTCAAGTTTACAAAGGCATTTCCTGAAATCGTGTCAAAATTGCGGCCGTGAAATCGCAAGTAAAATCGCGCGACTTTCAAGTCACGGCAGTGTGAAGGGGGCCTTAATGCAATAAATCCTGTTAATAATCCAGAGCTGCTGTGTGTCTTGTGCACTCTACAGGAAAACTGAGTACCCAGAGGAAACTCACGCAGGCACAGAAGGAACATCAATTTTATGGTTTTGTTAAACTTCCCATCATGTTTCACATGCACTGAAGTCATGCAGACCTAAGGCTCTGTTGGCAGCCCAAGAGTTTTTATAGAGCCTTGTGATCAGTGCAGACGGATTAATAAACAGAGCGATTACTGAAGAGATCAGAAAGGTCTTTGTACAATATCTGGGCTGTAGGCGATTGCCATGTTTTCACCGATCTGCTAGAAGAGGATGGTATAAACATATGAGAAGATTTTTCTTCCCTTTCAATCTTTGCAGCCTTGGCTCTAGATATCTTGTTAATTGTACATTTCCAACATCCTAAAACATGGCAGAGCTATGTCCCATCCACTGCCAGCCCACTATCCAGGGTGCCCTTGGTGAAGCAGAACTCTGCAGACGAGACGTGTTGGAAACAGAAGCAACCCATTTGGTGGCATAGTACACGTCACCTACACATTGTATACCCAATATACATACCCTACTAGCATCTGCAGACAAGTCCCAGCTAGCCTCACTAATATTTTGCCTGGCCCTGTAGAACGACCAGTCCCGGTTTATTATACCCGCGTTTCTCCTGCGTCTGCAAACCTACAAGTCCCAGCATACTGTGCATGCATTTGTCTTATCGTTGTAGTGCTCTAGATCCCAAATGGCTTCACTAACATGTCTCCTGCCTCTATTGCAGCTGTTTATACCTCCAGTTCTCTTGGACTTGTAACCTTGACATTGCAGCTACCTCCACTCCTGTTCCAACAAGAAATAAAATTCCCAGGACACTAGAATTGCATTTCCCAGTCTCTAGAGCTCTACAAATCCCAGCACATTAGATGCATTTTTCAGTTGTAGTTTTAACTCTGTAAAGCCGGCCATATACCGTTTGAATCTCGGCTGGTTCAGCAGGGACCATCCGAGATTTGAACCATGTACGGGCAGGCTGAATGTACCCAAGTTGAGTGAACAACTTGGGTACAACCAGCCTGTCAGATTCTACATGCGATTATTGCTAGCAGCTATTATAGCCGCTAGCAGTAATTACTGTGCTCACCTGGTGGGAGCGGCTTCCCATGCCCCCCCCTCCCTCTCGGGCGAACACAATGGCTGACACTGACTATGTTGATGGGGGGAAATGTGCGATTCTGCAGGAAAGAAAATCACTTCATCTATGGCCGGCTTAAAACTACAAAAACTCAGCTGGGTCCATTGATACTGGCCCTATAAAGGGTCACCATACCGGTTACAATCTGGCAATTAAAGTAGAACTACAGGCAAAACACTCTCTCTGTCACCAGAATTAGTGTCCCCATTGGAAGATTTCCCCTCTACTACTTTTCTGGGGACAACTCAAAATTTAGGATTTTAAAATTTTACTTTTAATGATAATGGTAAACAAAACAAATAGAGAGGGTGAATCTCATTAACGGGGACACAGACAGCAATAAAAACCGACAAGCATTCTAATCCCTCTCTACTTCATCCAAAACTAAAGTAAAAAAGTTTTGCCAAATTGATGTAAATAGGAACACCTACCTAAACTATCCAATCAGGCAGGCCATTCTACTACATAGTTCTTGGTAGATCTAATGAACCTTATACATAGATGTTGGTAGATAGAATGGTGGCCATACATGCAATAATAGAAATGAAAGCACCTGCAAGAAAAATTAAAATTAAAATGTATTTCAAAATTAATATATATATATATATATATATATATATATATATATATATATATATATATATATATATAAAAAAAAAATTTATATTATACACACAAATTTATTTTAAAAGAAAAAAAAATACTGCTTTTTCTCCCATGTAAACGTACCGAAATGCAACTGGTACGTAAAAGTACATGCAGAACTGAACGCAGGGATTGTGGTGTACACGAGCCCCTAAAAAAGTACTGCATGCTACATTTTTTTTTTTTTTTTTTAATAAAAACGTAGGTGTACGAGAACGCATGAAAACGCACATGAATGCACTGCAACTTGGTAAAAAATAAATATTGCCAAAAAAGCAACACCAATGCAAAAAAAGAGCTGCAAACTCATTATGAATGCATATGCCGAACTGCACACAGAAATTGCCATGTAAAACCCCTATTGTCTGTTGGAAAAAAATTGCTATTGTAATGGTCAACTTTCCAAATTTTTACCCTTCAGACAATTTTGATGGGATTGTTACATGTATGGCCACCATAAAGAAGAAGATTACAATTACAAACCAGACTGTGGAACATTTTAGAGCAACATGTACCAACAGGCTCTCTCCTTTCTCCGAAGAACTACAATTCCCAGGAGTCCCCACCAATGTCATCTATCTCTTTTAGAATCTGATCACAATATACTTTTCTTGCATTATATATATATATATATATATATATATATATATATATATATATATATATATATATATATATATACACACTTTTCTTGCATTATATATATATATATTATATTATATTATATTATTATATATATATATATAAATATAAAAATATAAAATTTATTTTTGTTTTAAAGCCAGCTCCATTCAAGTCACACTCAGCAAAGCAGATGTAAAATTTTAATTGTGAGAGTTAAAGAATAAATGTGATTAATTCTACAAGATACATAAATCTCCATCCACTATTTAATTGTCTTCCCTCCTATAGTAAGAGAGACACAATTCCCCCCTTTTTTTAATCAATGTATATTAGGCAAAGGCAGCCATGCAGATGCAGCCATGTTTTAGGGGAATGATCTGTCACTGATCGCTCCATATATAGACATATCTAGGGCTATCGTGTACATACCGATGACATGGACTCACCGTCCCTCCTGCCCAGATACATACCTGATCCCACCTTCACTGATCGCTATGTATCTATGGGGACTTGCACTCACCCAGTAAGTTTGCTCCTGTGATCTATAGGTGATTTCAGTAACAGGAAGCTCCGACACCCTGAGCTGGCTGCAGATCGATAGAAGAAAGCCAAGGAGGAAGAGAAAGCGCTATTCTTTGTGTAGGATGGAGTTAAAGGGCCGCCTCTATGGGGAGAAGCCTATAAGAAGAAAGGCGGGTGGAGAGAGGGAGGAGACAGCGGTGACAGCATTGTACTGGGAACAAGGTAACCTGGAATACATGGAACCTCATACAGACTGCAATGCCGATGCCGTGCTAACCCAGCACAATACACATTGTACTGTATACCTCCTATTTCTATACAACTAAACTTCCACCTATGGACATCAGGGGGCAGGGCAGTTCTGGGAGTTGCCCCAGTTCACTTTTCTAATCAACCAGCAATTGATTGGTTGCTAGGATGCAGCGCGGTCCTGGCAACCAATCACAAGTTGGTTAACAGAAAAAGTTGCAAAGCTCTGACCATTCCTTCACACCCCCCCCCCCCCCCATGTCAGCTCTGGGTCTGCCTTGGCTTTCTGACCCTAACCCTGTGTAAGGTAGGACAGGGAAGAGGGCTATGTCACTGCTGTGAAGGATGGGGGGGGGGGGGGGGGGGGTAGAGCTGCTCAGACAGACATATGGAGAGGGGGTGTTAGGAATATGAAGAGGGGTGATATAAAGGAAGGCTGAGGATAGAAATATGAAGAAGGACCATCCTTAATATTGATTGGACCCTGGGCAAACATTCTTTTGCCCCCCATGTATATTTGCACACACATAGACTTATGTATTGATTGTTATTTAACTGTACTCTTTGTCCTCATGTTGTAAAGCACTGTGCAAACTATTGATACTATATAAATCCTGTATAATAAGCTCAAAAAAACTTTAATAATGTAAACAAAATGAACTGGTCCACACTCACTGATTGGCCCAGCCTCACCGATTGGTTGCTAAAGGTTACTGCACCTCCTTACCGCTCACTTGTTTCTAGAGGTTACTGCACCTCCTTCCCACTCACTGATTGTTTTCTAGAGGTTACTGCACCTCCTTACCGCTCACTGATTGGTTGCTAGAGGTTACTGCACATCCTTACAGCTCACTGGTTGCTAGAGGTTACTGCACATCATTACTGCTCACTGATTGTTTGCTAGGTGTTACTGCACATCCTTACCACTAGCTGATTGGTTTCTAAATTTTACTGTGCATCCTTACCGCTCACTGATTGGTTGCTAAAGGTTACTGCACATCCTTACCGCTCACTGATTGGTTGCTAGAGGTTACTGCACATCCTTACAGCTCACTGGTTGCTAGAGGTTACTGCACAACCTTACCACTCACTGATTGGTTGCTAGAGGTTACAGCACATCATTACCACTTACTGACTGGCTCCTAGAGGTTACTGCACATTTTTACCACTCACTGATTGGTTGCTAGAGGTTACAGCACATCATTACCACTTACTGATTGGCTCCTAGGAGGTTAGTGCACATTTTTTTTACCACTCACTGATTGGTTGCTAGAGGTTACTGCACATCCTTATCACTCACTGATTAGTTTCTAGAGGTTTTTGCAGATCTTTACCGCTCACTGGTCGCTAGAGGTTGCTGCACTTAATTACCGCTCACTGATTGGTTGCTAGAGCGTACTGCACATTATTACTGCTCACTGAATGGTTGATAGAAGTTACTGTGCATCATTACTACTTATTGGTTGCTAGAGGTTGCAGCACACCATTACAGCACTTTGACTTTTTGCTAGAGGTTATAGCACATCATTACGGCTCACTGATTGGTTACTAAAGTTTACAGCATATCAACTCCTCACTGCCCAAAGGCCAAAGACTGGGTAGCTGAGGGGACCTACTAATAGACAGGAAACTCCTAGAACTTGTTATTAGCAACGAGCAGAGCAGGTAGGAACAGAGCCCAATGTGCGCAACATCCTCAAGCATGGGCTGCCAGGAATAAATGACTAGTTATGCCGCCTACAGTAGAAGGACTGGCCAGGCATTGAGAAGTCATACAGGACTGCTGCAAAGCTGGGTGAGGGCTGTAGTCCATGTCCCATTGACATCGATGCAATGTCCCATCATGCCCTTTTGGTCTTTCTGCAGCAGAGAGGGGAGAGACAGCGGGGGTGGCGAGCTGGGATTCATCACTTGTAGCCAGTGCTTTTATTATCAGAGAATAGGTGCAGGAGCTCACCTTCCCTTGTGGAGAGACATAGAGCAGAGCGCCAAATAATCTGCACATTGCACAAGAAGTAAGAGGCACAGAGTACTACACTCATTATTGCATGACACACAGGACTTGGGAGCATGTACTGTGCACTGCTGAGGTGTTTGTATCACACAGGGCACAGAAAAAAAATCAGCACAAGGGGCAGACATATCACTTCCCAAAGTAACCATCTATTGCTCATCTCTGCACACCTCTTTGCTTACCTCTGCACCCCCATCCACAGCTCATCTCTGTCCCTCCCTATCCACAGTTCACCTCTGTACATTCCCCATCCACACCTCATCTCTGTACCCCCCATCCACAGTTCACCTCTGTACCTTCCCCATCCTAGGGTTGCCACATCATCCCTTTAATCCAGGATACACATTAATTACACAGGTTTTGTGACTGATTAAGGTGGTAATTAAACTCACTTGATGCCTTATCTGCATTAAATCAGTCTCAGAACCTGTGTAATTAATATGTGTCCTGGATTAAAGGGATGATGTGGCAACCCTACCCCATCCACACCTCACCTCTGTACCCCCCATCCACACCTCACCTCTGTATCCCCCATCCACACCTCACCTCTGTATCCCCATCCACAGCTTACCTCTGTACCTTCCCCATTTACACCTCACCTCTGTACCCCTCATCCACACCTCACCTCTGTATCCCCATCCACAGCTCACCACTGTACCTTCCCTATTCACACCTCACCTCTGTACCCCCCATCCACAGCTCACCTCTGTACCCCCATCCACAGCTCACCTCTGTACCTCCCATCCACAGCTCACCTCTGTACCTCCCATCCACAGCTCACCTCTGTATCCCCATCCACAGCTCACCTCTGTACCTTCCCCATCCACACCTCACCTCTGTACCCTCCATCCACACCTCACCGATGTATCCCCGTCCACAGCTCACCTCTGTATCCCCATCTACAGCTCACCTCTCTACCTTCCCCATCCACACCTCACCTCTGTACCCCCTATTCACACCTCACCTCTGTACCTTCCCCATCCACACCTCACCTCTGTACCCTCCATCCACACCTCACCGATGTATCCCCATCCACAACTCGCCTCTGTATCCCAATCTACAGCTCATCTCTGTACCTTCCCCATCCACACCTCACCTCTGTACATTCCCCATCCACACCTCACCTCTGTATCCCCATCTACAGCTCACCTCTGTATCCCCACCCACAGCTCTCCTCTCTACCTTCCCCATCCACACCTCACGTCTGTACCCCCATCCGCACCTCACCTCTTTACCCCCCATACACATCTCACCTCTGTACCCCCCACCCACAGCTCACCTCTGTACCCCCCACCTACAGCTCACCTCTGTACCCCCCACCCACAGATCCCCTCTGTATCTCCATCCACACTTCACCTCTGCATCACCACCTTTGCAGTCCCACCCGTGCCTCCCTCACCTCCCATGCCTCCTGGTACCGAGTCGGTCAGTGAAGGTAAACCCATGCACTTGGGCTTCACGCGTCTCTCTGTGGATGAGAGAACCTTTAGAAGGAGGCAGAGATTGTGCCTTTATTGTGGCCTGGCAGGTCACTTTTTGAAGTCTTGTTCTACCCGTCCAGGGAACGCCCGAACCTTGAGGTCCTGTCCCCAGTTATCCAGAAGGATAAGCCCCTGGTTCCGGTTACCCTTTCTTGGGCTAAGTCGTCCGTCGAGATACAGGCTCTAATCGACTCTGGGCCTGCAGGCCTGTTCATTGATGCTGCCTTTGTATCGAAGCACTCGATTCCACTGCAGCTGCGTGACACTCCACTTGCCATTGAGGCTCTTGATGGGAGACCTCTACAGCCTGCCCATGTGACTCATGAGACGGTTCCATTGTCCATGGCCATAGGGGCTCTTCACCATGAGATAATCCAATTCCAAGTTATTTCCTCTCCTAAGTTTCCGCTGGTTATTGGTTATCCTTGGCTACAGAGGCACAACCCCTCTTTTGATTGTCTCCGTGCTGAGGTTCTCTCCTAGCCGCCACAATGAAGTAAGACATGCTTCCAGAAGGTAGCCAAGGTCCTGTGCACCTCTTCACTCTCCTTCCTGCCGGAGGCGTACCGCGATTTTAGCAATGTCATTGACAAAGATCAAGCTGGTAGTTTGCCTGCACACCGGTCGTATGATTGCGCAATTGACCTTCAACCTGGTGCCATACCCCTCGTGGCCGGGTCTACCGCTTGTCGGTCTTGGAGGATAAGGCCATGCAGACGCACTTTCTCGAGGTTTCATCCGCAAATCCTTGTCTCCTGCTGGTGCTGGTTTCTTCTTTGTGAAGAAGAGTGGTGAACTGAGACCTTGTATTGCTTATAGGGGTCCCAATCGTTTCACGATTAAGAATGCCTATCCGATTCCGTTGATTACGACGTTATTTGACCGCCTCAAGGGAGCAACGGTTTTCACGAAGCTTGATTTGAGAGGGGCACACAATCTCGTGAGGATTAAGGAGGGCAACGAGTGGAAAAATGAGTTTAATACCAGAACAGGCCATTATGAGTACCAAGTAATGCCTTTTGGCCTTTGTAACGCCCCGGCAGTTTTCCAGGAATTTATTAACGATGTCCTCCGAGATTTGTGGCAGTTGTGCGTGGTGGTTTATTTCGACGATATCCTCATATTTTCCAAGTCCCTGGAGAGCCACCACACAGATATCTGTCGTGTGCTTCAGAAACTAAGAGAGAAAAATCTCTATTGTAAATTGGAGAAGTGCGAATTCGATGGTGAACAGATTAAATACCTGGGTTAGGTCATTTCCACTGCTGGTTTTTCGATGGACCCAGAGAAACTTTCAGCTGACCCGTGGGTTTACGTCCTCTGTAGCATTTTCTGGGCTTTGCCAACTATTATCGGAAGTTTATTCGTAACTTCTCGTCTCTGGTCAAGCCCCTGACTGATATGACCAGAAAGAATGGTAACCCACAGAGTTGGTCTCCGGGTCCATTAAGGACTTTGAGAGTCTCAAGGCTGCTTTTGTTTCTGCTCCTGTGTTGGGACATCCTGATCCTACATTACCTATTATCCTTGAGGTCGATGCTTCTGAGACTGGTGTTGGCGCCCTGTCTCAACGTCCTACCTCTGAGAGCACTATGCATCCTATGTGGCTACTTTTCCAAGAAATTGTCACCTGCGGAGTGCAACTACGAGATTGGTGACAGAGAGCTGTTAGCGATATATTTTAGCCCTGAAGGAATGGAGACATCTCCTTGAAGGTACCACTGTGACGGTTCTCATTCTTATTGACCATAAGAATCTCACATTCTTGTCTGCGGCTAAACGCCTCTCTCCCAGAAGGGCGCGATGGGCTCTTTTCTTGTCAAATTTCAATTACCTTGTCTCATTCTTACCCGGTAATAAAAATGGAAGGGCTGACGCTTTGTCATGACAATTTTCCTCCACTTCAAAGATGGAGTCGGTTCCCGTTCCTGTGATTCCTCCTGATCGTATTCTGGCTACGGTTCGCACCAGTCTCACTTCTCCTTTGGGTGACAAAATTCTTGCTGCTCAGGTCCTTGCTCCTCCTAAGAAACCTTTTGACCACTGCTTTGTCCCAGAGGGTCTCCGTACTGCTCCAGACTTACCATTCTCCCAAGGCTGCTGGCCACCCTGGGAAGAATCAACTATTTTGGGCCATTTCCCAACAATTCTGTTGGCCTAGTCTACGTGCTGATGTAACCGCCTTCATAGCTGCCTATGTTCAGTGTGTGCTCAGAGTAAGACACCACGACACCTTCCAGTGGGCCTCCTACAACCTATACCCAATGGAGAGAGGCTCGGGACCCACCTGTCTATGGATTTCATTGTGGAGTTACCCAACTCCCAGGGCAACACAGTTGTGGTTGACCGGTTCTCAAAAATGTGTCATTGTATTCCACTTAAGAAGTTGCCCACATCTAAGGAACTGGCTTCTATTTTTGCTCGGGAGATCTTTCGCTTACATGGGCTACCCAAGGCGATTGTCTCGGACAGGGGTAGTCAGTTTGTGTCCCGGTTCTGGCGAGCCTTTTGTGCACAGTTGGGAATTCAGCTTGCTTTCTCCTCTGCGTATCACCCGCAGTCTAATGGGGCCACAGAACGAGCCAGCCAGTCCTTGGAGCAATTCCTACGTTGCTATGTTTCTGACCATCATAACAACTGGTCAGACCTATTACCATGGGTAGAGTTTGCTCACAATAGTGCCTTGAATTCTGCTGCCCGATTGTCCCCGTTTATGGCAAACTATGGTTTCCAACCTTCCATGTTGCCTGACTCTTTTTTTCCGCAGAGTATTACTGCGTTAGAGAAGCATCTCCGTGGTCTTCATTCCACTTGGGCACAAGTCCAGGAGGCTTTGTGACATGCTAATGATAGGTACAGACTCCATGCTGACAGCAGACGCCTGCCTGCGCCTTCCTACCAGGTTGGGGACAGGGTCTGGCTGTCATCTCGCAACCTCCGACTTCTTGTTCCCTCTCTGAAGTACGCACCTCTGTTTACTAAGCCTTTCCGTATTCTTCGCAGGATTAACCCAGTGGCTTACACATTAGACCTTCCTTCTAATATGCATATTTCGAATGTATTTCATGTCTTCTTATTAAAACCTTTTGTCTGCAACCTCTTTACCACCTTGGTGCCACGTCCTCACCCTGTACAGGATGAGAACCATGAGGAGTATGAAGTACAGTCCATTGTTGACTCCAGTAGGTTCCGTGGGCGCATACAGTACCTGCTGCATTGGAAGGGCTACGGTCCGGAGGAACGCTCTTGGGTCTCATCCTCGGATGTACATGCCCATGTCCTCCTCCGTGATTTCCATAGACATTTTCCCCTCAAGCCTGGTGGTCCTCCAGGGGGGAGGGGTCGTTGAGGAGGGGGTACTGTCAGGGCTGGGATCAGCCCTTTTTTCTCTGAGCTGGCCACTCAGCTGTAAGTTAATTGCCAGCTCCTATCTCTCCACAGTTACTCATCTGTTGATAATATCCTGCTCGTCAGTCCTGCCTACTTAAGCAGTCCAGCCCAGAGGATCTCTGCCTTCCACTTGGTCAACATCACAGAGACTATCTCCTGTGTTCCTGTTAAAGACTTGCTTGGCTGACATCCCTTCTGGCTCCAGATCCTGCTTGCTGTTCCACTACACTGATCCCTGACTTTCTGGCTTGGCTGACTATCCGTTCCGGTTACCGAACTTTGGCTATGTTTTGACTATGTTTGTTCTTTTTACTTTTATTATTAAACAAGTGTGATTTAACTGTACTTCTGTCTCAGTCTGATTCATGGTTCCTGACATCACACTCCTTTCCTGTACATACTGCCCACTGTCATACCCTCCACACTCCTCTCCTGTACATACTGCCCCATCATACCGTCCTCACTCCCCTCCTGTACATACTGCCAACTGTCTTTCTCTCCACACTCCTCTCCTGTACATACTGCCCCATAACACCTTCCACACTCCCCTCCTGTACATACTGCCCACTGTTATACCCACCACACTCCTCTCATGTACCTACTGCCCCCATCATACCCTCCACACTCCTCTCCTGTACATACTGCCCACTGGCATATCCTCCACACTCCTCTCCTGTACATAGTGCCCACTGTCAACCCTTCACACCCCTCTGCTGTGTTATCAGCTCTAGAATGGGCACACTTTTGTTATTCAACTAAAGGAAATCTTCTCAGTCTTTATATTTGTTCCGCCCATTATTAGAACTTATTTAAAGCGGAGGTTCGCTGAAAAAAAAATATTAAAAGCCAGCAGCTACAAATACTGCAGCTGCTGACTTTTAATATATGGACACTTACCTGTCCAGGGAGCCCGCGGTGTCGGCAGCCGAAGCCGATCCGTTCTTCGGCTCTCGGCTGCTGCCGCCCCCATCCTCGGTAAGAGAATAAGGAAGTGAAGTCGTGCGGCTTCACTTCCTGGTTCCCTACTGCGCATGCACGAGTCACGCTGCGCGTCCTCTCAGGTACCTGCTGTATTCTGTGTCTCACAGAATACAGCGGTGGAGGAGGACAGAGTAGGCGACGGAAGTGGCGTAGGTCACCGCAATCACCGCAGTGATCTATGCCAGGAAGTAGGAGCAAATACCTGTATTAGACAGGTATCTGCTCCCTCCTCCCCCCTGAAAGGTGCCAAATGTGACACCGGAGGGGGGGCAGGAATCCAAAAAGTGGAAGTTCCATTCTTGGGTGGAACTCCACTTTAAAGAGGAAGTAAACTCTCCCACTCTGATGCTGCTTTTCATTTAGTCCATTATAATAAGTAATTATCAAACTATAGCCACTGTAATCCAGCCCAAATCGCATATTACTTACTGTTTAAAGAAACTTAAAAAACTTGTTTCAGGGGTTAGGCAGCGCCATCTTAAGTATTTTTTCTGAGTCCACAGTAGAGTGTATTTCCGCCCTTACATTGAGCACTTCCTGTACTGTTAACCAAGACTCCTTCTCAATCCAACGTTTCTATGGCAACCCTGCTTTACTGCTCATAGCTGACTTGTATGATTTCATAGTATTTACTTGTGCCGATTATCTAGTGCTTGCCTTTGTCAGTCTTATCAGCTTCAGCTGATAAGGTTGCAGTTATTCTGTCCGATGGCCAGGTTTACACTGCATGTGATGTCACATGGTCACATGGGGTGTAGTAGGAAGCTCTGAGTGATTATGCAGTCTCGTGGGATTTCAGAGTTGTGCCGTAGGAAGATCTAAAAAATAGACAGACAAGTACACAGAGTGTGCCGTAAATCCGGGGAGATCTGGGCATGCTCAGTGAAGTAGTTCTAAAGAACAAAAAGGATTACAATACTAAGCAAGTAAGGAGATATCTACAAGCAGTGTTCATTAGGGTTTTTTATGCTGACTTACATGGGACAAAGTTGTTGGGGAGAGTTTACAACCACTTTAATTTTGTGATTACTATTGTGATGTATAGAGGAACATAGGGTATGTCAGCTACTCTAAATATACCACTGGTAAAAAAGTGTCCCTGAAAATATTTTTGAAATGTTGGCATCTATGCACTTGGGCACTGCCCAAGAGCCCCTGGGTCAGGAGGGGCCCCATGAGAGGCTCCTGGGATCCTGTGATAATAAAGAGGTAGTGAACTTCACTAACATTACTACTTTTTATAGGCCCTGAATTAGGTTATGCCCTAATATACAAGTATGCACAGCATATTAGCACATTAGAGTACACTTACCTCTCTGACTGAGCCCTCCAGCGCTGCGCTGTGATCAATCCGGCGGGTCCCGGGCGCTTCCACCTTCACCCGGTCTTCCTTCTGGGTTCTGTACCTTCGGTCACTTGCCTTGGCCGGACTGCGTTGATGTCACTCCCACGCATGCTCATGCGCATTTCTCTCTGATCCCCCCTCTCTCTCTTATCCTCCCTCCCTTACCCCTCACCCCTGTCCCATGCCCTTTCTCTCTCTCTCACCCCCCCCCTCTCTCTCTCATTCTCCTTCTTTATTTAATTTGTTATAACAAAAAATTGTTTGCATTTTTTTTTTTTTTTTTAATAAAAAGCCCCACCAAAATCCTCAGCACCAGGCCCATGATGTTCTTAATCCGGCCCTGGAAACAGGGTCCTGATTATCCCCATCTGAAATGTCGCGTAATGGGGTCTAGACATAGATTTTCAAATGAAGTATCAGAGCAGATTGTTTTGTATTCAGCAGGTGGAGATCTGAGGTTAGAGCAAAGCTGAATTCATCTCTTGAAGTCCAGCTCTGAAGTGAAAAGTCCAGTTCTATTTTTTTCCATGGGTCTGCCCTGTTGTGAAAAATGGATTAGTCTGAGCATCCCCTTCCTAAGGCTGGGTTCACACCTCCAACAGATGCGGCTCGCAGCAGGGGTCCGGTGCGTCACTGTTCTCCATTTCAGGGACGAATCAGGGACGAATTTTTGCCTGAATTCGGCCCCGAAACTGAGCTGAAGACGCACAGCGTTCCTGTGGAAGCTGCTCCACAGCCACAACAGAGATATGTGAACTGGCTCCGTAAGAGCCAGTCACAATCTCCTGTCATGCGAATTGGATGCGGGGAAACCCGTGTAGCGCTACCCTCGTAATGGCCGCTGATAGAATCTGTACCCCACTAGTTGCCCCGGCTCTGCAAATCCTCCATCACCTCTGACACCCTGGGTTCAGTCATTCTTACCAACCGTTATCAATAATAAGAGCAGGGCTGTTTTTCAGCTGGAACTTGGTGGAACTCAGTTCCACCACCTCTGGCTCAGGCCCTCCGCTCCCTGCTCACGATTGTCACTTGTAAACACAGAAGTTCAGCTTCTGTGTTTACAAGTGACCGCTTGCCTCCCAATGGCTCCCACAGATCTGATCTCCTGAGCGACTCCCACTGAGTGCAGGATGGGGACAAGGGAGATGCAGGTGCCTGGGGTGCAAAGCAGATGCCAACACACCAGCTGAATACAGCAACAAAAGTAAGACGTGGAAGATGGTGGAGCGTTTAAGGAGGGGGGAGAAGAGGGGATGGGGCAGTGGGGGGATTGCACGCCAAGGTCAGCAGAA
Source organism: Lithobates septentrionalis (assembly GCA_037952835.1). NCBI lineage: Eukaryota > Metazoa > Chordata > Amphibia > Anura > Ranidae > Lithobates > Lithobates septentrionalis. The sequence goes on along the minus strand of JBBDGP010001313.1, from coordinate 953,781 downwards.
GAGGAGTAAAAGTGAGATGTGGATGTGGTAAGCAGTTGTGGAAGAAGACTGAACACTGCACTGTGTGTGTAGTGCACCCCTGAACTCTGCACTATATATTCAGTGCACCCCTGAACTCTGCACAATGTACATAGCGCACCCCTGAACTCGGCACTCTCTGTGTAACCCTCCCCCAGAACTCTGCACTCTTGATATTTAATGCTCCTTTAAGACCCTCCCACATTGAAAGGTTTGAGCATGGGGAGAGTTTTTTTTTTGGGGGGGGGTCGTGGTTGGAGTTCCTGCACCCATTTTCTGCGAAAAAAAGCCCTGAATAAGAGACTTGCAGAATATCAATGAAACCGTTTAAGTTTGTTTACTGTAGAAAAAGGGACACCTAGAAGTATAAAACTTAACACTGTACATTATATAGGTATTATTATCTGAACAATATAACACTTTGAGAATCTTGCGGTAATAAAGGAAGTACAAAATACACAGTATGATCCAAATTTAGTCAAACCCTTATACGTTCACAGAGACCTATGTGAACAGGTCAGCAGAAGTGTAGGGAACTGACACTTTATTTTCTATGTCAGATTCACTCACTTCTGTCTCCTCGACCCACGGGCCATTAAAACAATACAACATAACCAAACACTTTGCAAAATAATGTATTTAAATTGTCTGGCTCCTTTAAGTAGAGTTCAGAGGATGAAAGTAGACCTTTTTGTGCTAAATAATTTTAGTCACGTGAGCAAATAAGGAGAGAATATAAAGCATAGTTGCCAACATTGTAAAAAAAAAATTATAGGGACACTGTCAAGAACAGGTGTGACCAGAACCATGTGATCTGCGACAGAGGACACCAAAACGTATATAAGTGAAAATATAATAATTTATTAAAGTAAGTGAATAATATAGTACAACCACCTCCAATATGACACAGTGCAATAACCAACCAACCAACAGACAGAGACCCACAAATAACAACAGACAGATAAGTACAATAAATTGCAAATACCAGGATCATAAACAATAGCCAGGCCAGGGTCATACACAGCAGATCAGCAGATGGACAGGGGATGTTCCAGAGACATAAACTTAAGCCAGGCCAAGGTCATACACAGGGAGATCAGCAGATGGGGTTAGGAACACAGGACAGGGAGAGGATGGATGGATCAGACTGCAGGCAGGGATGCAAGGTAACAGGTGGGACAGGATAGGGATCGGGACAGGGAGACAGGATCAAATACACGAGTCACAGGTTCAGGGCACAGGAACAGGTTCAGGATCAGGATCAGGATCAGATCACAAGCTAGCAGGTCAGGGCACAAGGAAGAAACCAAGGCAAACATGTGATTGCTTGCCGGGTATTTATAGGCCTGTGATTGGCCTCAAGTGACACCTGATTGTAGGAGGTACTGTCTGCTCCATACTGCCAGGATCCATCCGCTGGTGGAAGCCAGTACTGCGGCCCAAAGATGACATAACTTCAGCAGGGAAAAGCTCTACTGACAGTTCCAAACTGCCAGGAGACACCTGCTGGTGGACCTCAGTACTGCATGCCAAATGACAGATATTACCAGCGGATGGAACATTTCCTGACAGTACCCCCCTCAACGCTCCAACTGGTTGTAAATGTCCATAGTCTATGGCATCAAGCAGAACAACAGATGGGGGTACATCAGGCTGGGCAACAGGCACTTCAGGCTGGGCATCAGGCACATCAGGGCAGACAGCGGGCACCTCAGAGCAGACAGCAGGCACATCAGAGCAGACAGTAGGCTCCGGGTCGTCGAGCTGGGCAGCAGGCTCCGGGCCGTCGAGCTGGGCAGCAGGCTCTGGAATATTAGGTCCAAAAGCGAGCACCGTAAGGGCAGGCTGGATCACAGGCACCGGCTCAGCAAGCTGGGTAACGGGCCCCGGCTCAGCGAACTGGACACCGGGCACTGGTCCGGCAAGCCGAATAACGGGTACTGGCTTAACAGGCCGAGTGATGGACTCCGGTTTAGCAGACTGGGTAACGGGCACCGGTTCAGCAGACTGGGTAACGGGCACCGGTTCAGCAGACTGGGTAACGGGCACCGGTTCAGCAGACTGGGTAACGGGCACCGGTTCAACAGACTGGGTAACGGGCACCGGTTCAGCAGGCTGGGACACGGGCACCGAAACTTTAGGCTGAGACACGGGCACCGAAATTTCAGGCTGAGACACTAATTTCAAGACATCAGGCTGAAAGGCAGGCAAAGAGACACCAGGCTGGAAAGCAAGCACCAAGACATCAGGCTGGAAGGTGGGCACATTAGACCGGGAAGCGGGCACATCAGGCTGGGAAGCGGGCACATCAGGCTGGGAAGCGGGTACCGAGACATCAGACCAGGCAGCAGGCTCCGGGTCATCGAGCTGGGCAGCAGGCTCTGGAATATTAGGTCCAAAAGTGAGCACCGTAAGGGCAGGCTGGATCACAGGCACCGGCTCAGCAAGCTGGGTAACGGGCCCCGGCTCAGCGAACTGGACACCGGGCACTGGTCCGGCAAGCCGAATAACGGGTACTGGCTTAACAGGCCGAGTGATGGACTCCGGTTTAGCAGACTGGGTAACGGGCACCGGTTCAGCAGACTGGGTAACGGGCACCAGTTCAGCAGACTGGGTAACGGGCACCAGTTCAGCAGACTGGGTAACGGGCACCAGTTCAGCAGACTGGGTAACGGGCACCGGTTCAGCAGACTGGGTAACGGGCACCGGTTCAGCAGACTGGGTAACGGGCACCGGTTCAGCAGACTGGGTAACGGGCACCGGTTCAACAGACTGGGTAACGGGCACCGGTTCAGCAGGCTGGGACACGGGCACCGAAACTTTAGGCTGAGACACGGGCACCGAAATTTCAGGCTGAGACACTAATTTCAAGACATCAGGCTGAAAGGCAGGCAAAGAGACACCAGGCTGGAAAGCAAGCACCGAGACATCAGGCTGGAAGGTGGGCACATTAGACCGGGAAGCGGGCACATCAGGCTGGGAAGCGGGCACATCAGGCTGGGAAGCGGGTACCCAGACATCAGACCAGGCAGCAGGTACTGGAACTTCAGACTGGGCAGCAGACACAGGCGCTGGCACATCAGGCAGAACAGCAGGTACCGGCACAACAGGCTGAACAACAGGTACATCGGACTGGGCAGTAATCACTGAAGCGTCAGACAGGAACATGGACACTGGGATGGCAGGCTGAGCAGCAGGCACTGGGACCTCAAACTGGACAGCGGGCACAGGCATTGGTACAACAGGCTGAGTAGCAGACACTGGCACATCAGGCTGGGCAGCAGACAGGAGCACATCAGGCTGGGCAGCAGATGGTGGCACATCAGGCTGGGCAGCAGACGGTGGCACATCAGGCAGGGCAGCAGACGGTGGCACATCAGGCAGGGCAGCAGACGGTGGCACATCAGGCAGGGCAGCAGACGGTGGCACATCAGGCAGGGCAGCAGACGGTGGCACATCAGGCTGGTCAGCAGACGGTGGCACATCAGGCTGGGCAGAAGACGGTGGCACATCAGGCTGGGCAGCAGACGGTGGCACATCAGGCTGGGCAGCAGACGGTGGCACATCAGGCTGGGCAGCAGACGGTGGCACATCAGGCTGGGCAGCAGACAGGAACACATTAGGCTGGGCAGCAGACAGGAACACATCAGGCTGGGCAGCAGACAGGAACACATCAGGCTGGGCAGCAGACGGTGGCACATCAGGCTGGGCAGCAGACGGTGGCACATCAGGCAGGGCAGCAGACGGTGGCACATCAGGCTGGGCAGCAGACGGTGGCACATCAGGCTGGGCAGCAGACAGTGGCTCATCAGGCTGGGCAGCAGACGGTGGCACATCAGGCTGGGCAACAGACAGGAACACATCAGGCTGGGCAGCAGACAGGAACACATCAGGCTGGGCAGCAGACAAGAACACATCAGGCTGGGACACTGGCTGGATAGCAGGCAGAGATTTGGCAGAATCAGATGGGTTATCAGGTTCAGCTGGCATGCAAGCAGACTGGAGCAGGTTGGTTGGTGTGGAGGCAGGTTGGGTTACTGGCAGGATCGGGTGGGTTGGAAAGAACTTCCGTTTCTTCTTTGGCTTAACTGCTGGAGATCTGTAGGTGACTGCAGGACTGTAGGTAGGAGGTGAGGCATACTGAAGAGAAGGTCTGGGATATGGCAAGGAAGAGGGAACAGTGGCCAGAGGAAGTTCTTGTGGGGAAGTTGTAGGTAGCAGAGAAGAGGCAGGCAGGTTAAAGGCAGGATAAGTGCAGCGGGTAGAGACAGGGTATTGATATTTGGTGGGAAGCAGGGTATATTGGGCTGAAATGGAGGTTGCCATGGGTGAAGGGGAAAAAGACTCTTGGGCAGGCAGGTGTCTAATAGCAGGTCCGGGTTGTGAAGAGCTGACCGAGGCTGGAAATAATAAGTCTGACCATGCCTGTAGTACAGGTTGAACAAACGTGTGTTCACATACTGCCTGTCTAACCAGGGACTGCACCGAATCTATACAATCCACTAGCACATGTTTAGGACAAGCTGAATAATGATCCAGAAAGTATACAGCATCATCCTCCAACAGCCATACCAGAGACTCCACCTGATCACTACTGAAGGGGGGAGAAAAATCGTCACTTCCTTTAGGACTGCTAGACAAGGCTAGCTCAGCACACACCTGTATCAGGGGCTGAACGTTTTTAAACAGTAATCTACCCTGATCAACCAGAGAATGGGCCAGACGGATACACTCCAGGAGCTGATCCCTGGTCCACTCTTTCAATACCAGACGACAGTAATTGTTATCCTCCATCACCAGTGAGGCAAGGAGAACAACTGTTTGATTGCATTTTAGTAGCAGTAACAGCACTACAATGGTTCCTCTGTGCAGTCACTTCTGGTCAGAGATGGCCTTGGTTTACTGTCATGAACAGGTGTGACCAGAACCATGTGATCCGCGACAGAGGACACCAAAACGTATATAGGTGAAAATATAATAATTTATTAAAGTAAGTGAATAATATAGTACAACCACCTCCAATATGACACAGTGCAATAACCAACCAACAGACAGAGACCCACAAATAACAACAGACAGATAAGTACAATAAATTGCAAATACCAGGATCATAAACAATAGCCAGGCCAGGGTCATACACAGCAGATCAGCAGATGGACAGGGGATGTTTCAGAGACATAAACTTAAGCCAGGCCAAGGTCATACACAGGGAGATCAGCAGATGGGGTTAGGAACACAGGACAGGGAGAGGATGGATGGATCAGACTGCAGGCAGGGATGCAAGGTAACAGGTGGGACAGGATAAGAATCGGGACAGGGAGACAGGATCAGATACACGGGTCACAGGTTCAGGGCACAGGAACAGGTTCATGATCAGGATCAGGATCAGATCACAAGCTAGCAGGTCAGGGCACAAGGAAGAAACCAAGGCAAACATGTGATTGCTTGCCAGGTATTTATAGGCCTGTGATTGGCCTCAAGTGACACCTGATTGTAGGAGGTACTGTCTGCTCCATACTGCCAGGATCCATCCGCTGGTGGACGCCAGTACTGCGGCCCAAAGATGACATAACTTCAGCAGGGAAAAGCTCTCCTGACAGTTCCAAACTGCCAGGAGACACCTGCTGGTGGACCTCAGTACTGCATGCCAAATGACAGATATTACCAGCGGATGGAACATTTCCTGATAGACACTTATTATAATTAGGGGGTGGGGCATGCATTTGTAGAGTGGCATAGTAAAAAATAAAAATGTGACGAGCTAATGCGAAAAAAGGGCGTGGTTTATGTGAAATTGTGGGTGTGGCTTAATGGGCATGGCTCAAAGGGGGTGTGGATAGAGTCTGAGATGAATGAGGAATGGAGGGAGAAAGAAAGGGGGACAGATGGGGAGAGAGAGAGAGAGAGAGACTCCTACACCACAATGGAAATGTGTATTCCAGAGTTTAACAAATCAGCAGATAAAGATACTCCAAACACCCAGTGGCTTCAATCATCCCGGCACCATGGTTGTTATGGTGTCAGGATGATTGAAGCACATTATTTCCATTATTACATTGTAATATAAAATGAAATCATTCAACTCACCATATTGCATAATCAGTGGGACCCCTGAGCATGTCACCTGCCACCAGATGCCATCAGGCGCCCCCAGCAGAGTCCGTCCTTGCATCAGGTGCCCCAGCAGAGTCCATCCTTACATCAGGTGCCCCCAGCAGAGTCCATCCTTACATCAAGTGCCCCCAGCAGAGTCCCTCCTTACAACAGTTGCCCCCACCAGCGGAGTCCCTCCTTACATCAGGCATTCCCAGCGGAGTCCCTCCTTACATCAGGCATTCCCAGCGGAGTTCCTCCTTACATCAGGCATTTCCAGCGGAGTTCCTCCTTACATCAGGCATTCCCAGTGGAGTTCCTCCTTACATCAGGCATTCCCAGCGGAGTTCCTCCTTACATCAGGCATTCCCAGCGGAGTCCCTCCTTACATCAGGCATTCCCAGTGGAGTCCCTCCTTACATCAGGTGTCCTCAGCGGAGTCCCTCCTTACATCAGGTGTCCCCCCATTGGAGCCTCCTTAATCAGACGTCCCCCTATTGGAGCCCCCCTTACATCAGGCGTCCCCCCATTGGATCCCCACGTACATCAGGCGTCCCTCCATTGGAGCCCCCTTACATCAGGCGTCCCTCCATTGGAGCCCCCTTACATCAGGTGTCCCCCCATTGGAGCCCCCATTAATCAGGCTTCCCCAATTGGAGCCTCCCTTACATCAGTCCCCCCCATTGGAGCCCCCCTTACATCAGTCCCCCCCATTGGAGCCCCCTTACATCAGTTATAGCCATGTCTCCCCCGCCATTACGGTTTCCCCGTTCCCCGAGGGGGAACAAAATAGAGGCGGAGCTGGCCATGTGGCTACAAAAGAAATTAAACTGCGGCGCCTCCCTCCCCCCGCCCCTTTCCATAACAGGTCAGAGACAGAACGGTGGTGCCACAACTTAATTTCTATTGTAGCCACCCGTGTTCTTCTTCTGGTCTTCTTAAACATTGCGGCTGGCAGAGACATTGTCTCCGCCAGCTGCGGACCTCTAGCGGCGGTGGCGGGGAAAAAAAAAAATCAGGAAAAAAAAACAGATTTCCCGGGACACAATAAAATCTGGAAAAAGGTCTAAATCCCGGGAATGTCCCGGGAAATTCGGAACAGTTGGCAAGTATGATAAAGGTTGAAATGTTACTCCTTGGAATCCAGCAGTCTTCAGTTAGTTTTACAGTGTTATGAATAAAGTGATCATGGATAGTAAGATATAACAAAATTGGCAGATCTGTGAGGTATCAAAAAAGAGAGTCGCCCTGGGACTTTAAATGAGGTGGTCACAGTTAGCCACTGAGTAACAAGAGTAATAGCAGTATAAATGTTTATTAAAATTAATGTACATACATGGATAATGTAGCATATTAGCTCAACCAATGAATTTGCACATAATAAAGAGAATAAATAAAGTTGATACAAACATTATACAATGCAGTATATACAAATGCACGCATCAGAAAACCCGACACGCGTTTCGCGAGATCATTGCTCGCTCATCAGGGGTGGATTCGGATAAGATGTATCTAAATAGACAAAAAGATGTGTCACAGTGGTAAATGTAAGAACAATGGCAGAATGGGCGAGAGCAAAACGGCCCAATACTTACCAATGAACAAAACCAGAAAATCCATCGCTGAACCCCCAAATGGACGGCAGCAGCCAGAGTATGGCACGGGAGCTGAGGGGGAGAAGACGGACATGGGTACCCCCAGGGGGGATGCCAGGCGGCAGACATGGCGTAGGTGAAAGTGAATGGTCCTAATTGTCTTAGTATGTAGCTTGATAGATATCAGCTGTAAACATAGATGTATATGTCTCAATGATTTGCCAAATTTAGTAAAATGAACATCAAGTTATATAATGTAATAGTATTTTTGTATGAGAGCATGTGTACTTTAGCATAAGTATATGTGTCAAGCCTTACTAAAAAAGCAGAGTAGACAAAAGTTGTACAATTATTTGTATAAAAACATATGTGGACTAACCTGATCCAATAATGGAGCAGACATAGAGACCATGGGTAAGAAAGTAAATCCTGAAAAGATGTGCTTGTCTGGGAAAGAAAAGAGGAAAAGGTTGTGTGAAAGCAGTGTTATAAATGAAACAAAAAAGTGCAGGGAATGCAGATGAAGCACCAGGTGAGTGCTAGGGTAGGGAGAATGTATTTACCTTGGTATACAAACAGCTGAACAGAAATGGAAATCTCTGTGGTGTGCATAGTATTGGTGAGTGAAGGAAGTGATCTCAGCCATGTCTCACCTCTGACTTATATCCCTGAAGTAGTCCGGTCCGCTCTGCCCCCAATGCCATGCGAGGATGGATTGGTGCACCGACGCTGGGGTGTCAACTGGCAATGGATTGGTGCGCCAACGCTGGGGCGTCAGCTGGCAATGGGAATCCATCCTCGCATGGTGTTGGGGGCGGACCGGACTACTTCAGGGATATAAGTCAGAGGTGAGACATGGCTGAGATCACTTCCTTCACTCACCAATACTATGCACACCACAGAGATTTCCATTGCTGTTCAGCAGTTTGTATATCAAGGTAAATACACTATCCCCACCCTAGCACTCATCTGGTGCTTCATCTGCATTCCCTGCACTTTTTTTTGTTTCATTTATAACACTGCTTTCACACAACCTTTTCCTCTTTTCTTTCCCAGACAAACACATCTTTTCAGGATTTACTTTCTTACCCATGGTCTCTATGTCTGCTCCATTATTGGATCAGGTTAGTCCACATATGTTTTTATACAAATAATTGTATAACTTTTGTCTACTCTGCTTTTTTAGTAAGGCTTGATACATATACTTATGCTAGAGTACACACGCTCTCATACAACAATACTATTACATTATATAACTTGATGTTCATTTTACAAAATTTGGCAAATCATTGAGACATATACATCTATGTTTACAGCTGATATCTATCAAGCTACATACTGATACAATTAGGACCATTCACTTTCACCTACGCCATGTCCGCCGCCTGGCATCCCCCCTGGGGGTACCCGTGTCTGCCTTCTCCCCCTCAGCTCCTGTGCCATACTCTGGCTGCTGCCATCCATTTGGAGGTTCAGCGATGGATACTCTGGTTTCGTTCATTGGTAAGTATTGGGCCGTTTTGCTCTGACCCATTCTACCATTGTTCTTACATTTACCACTGTGACACATCTTTTTGTCTATTTTGATACATCTTATCCGCATCCACCCCTGATGAGCGAGCAATGATTTTACGAAATGCGTGTTGGGTTTTCTGATGCGTGCATTTGTATATACTGCATTGTATAATGTTTGTATCAACTTTATTTATTCTCTTTATTATGTGCAAATTCATTGGTTGAGCTAATATGCTACATTATCCATGTATGTACATTAATTTTAATAAACATTTATACTGCTATTACTCTTGTTACTCAGTGGCTAACTGTGACCACCTCATTTAAAGTCCCAGGGCGACTCTCTCATTTTTGTATATGTATATAGGGATGAGGTGTATCACTGGTGACTGCAGACCTTTCACTTTTTTGATCTGTGAGGTATCTGTATTTCACTTCAAACTTTTCCCATATGGCTTTGATAATGTTGTATCCAATAGGATTGCTGTTAATAAAGATGTGAATAGGATATAGATGTCTGCATACAGTGTTCATAGAGTGTAAAGACTGACTTCAATGGCACCACAAGTACCAGAAAGCTGGATTAAGTAGATGATGTCTATATGCAGTGGTCTAATGAATCTATATGGGCAAATGCCCGCTCACCACACTGGATACGGAAGCCTTTGGCAGCAATGCAGGTGATGGTGAAGAAAGCTCTTTGAGGAACTCCCCCTGATTCCTGGCCCTGGGAATGGCATCTGACTCCGTCACAACTCGTTGCGGCCTACTCGGATCTGAAGTGCAGGTGTCGCTGGAAGATCTGGAACAGTCTCCGGTCTGCTGTAGTGGAGAAGCCATGCTGTCTGCAGAGATCCCTCTGGATGCAGCTGTGTGACTCTTCGCTGTGCAGGCCACAAATTAGCAGCAGCTTACACTGACACAGAGCTCCTGCTGGCAGAATCCAAGCCAGCGTCCAAGGAGAGCGACATAGTTCGCAGCCAGCCCTTTTATATCCTCTCCGGGGCAGTCTGTTCGATCTCCTTAACATTCTGGTAGTGGTAGTTCAGTCCCACTGGAATTGAAACCTCAGCATGCTGAACTACACATCCCATGATGTTTTTGTAAGAGAATTAGTAAACCAGACTATGTGGACTGCACAGAGAAAACCAGAAATGTATATAAGTGAATAAAAATGGTGTTTATTTACATAAGTGACAAGTAAGTGAATATAACAGTGCACAACCAACCACGAGACCCACAAACAACAAAACAGTATACACAATAAAATGGGAGATACCGGAACCGTAAACAGAAGCCAGGCCAAGGTCATACACCGGGAGATCAGTAGATGGTAAGGATGGGAAACCAACAGGACAGGGAGAGGATGGATAGATGGGATGCAGGGCAGGGATCCAAGGTAACCAGGAAACAGAAGGGACAGGACCAAGAAGGGCTCGGGATAGGGATTGGATTAGATCAGGTCAGGTCTGGTCAGGACAGGGCAGATGCAGGCTCAAGGTCAAAATAACAGGCAGCAAGGTCAGAACGCAGGGAGAGAGACACCAAGGCAAGCATGTGAGGGCTTGCTGGGTATTTATCAGCCTGCAGTAATTGCCCTCACGTTACACCTGAACGCAGAAGGTGCTGTCTGCTCCATACTGCCGGAATACACCCATTGGTGGACACTGGTACTACAGCCCAAGGATGCAACAGTGCCACCAGCAGGTGAGTCCTCTTATTACAGGTCCTGGGTGATGGAAGACACCCGCTGGTGGACACTGGTACTGCGATCCAAGAGACCAACAGCGCCATCAACGGGTGAACCCTTTTATGACAGTCCCCTCCCCAAAGGAGCGGCCTCCGGAAGCTCAAACGAAATGAAATTGTCCAAAGTTAACCACTTGCCGACCGCCTAACGCAGATATACTGCGGCAGAATGGCACGGGCAGGCAGAATCACGTTCCCATACGTGATCTGCTTCCCGCGGGTGGGGGGTCCGATCGGACCCCCCCCCCCGGTGCCATAGGCGGTCGGCTCTTGTTCGCGGGCGATGAGAGGTGAGGGGGAGGCCATCCATTGTTGGCCACCCCCTCCCGATCGCTCCCGGCGAATGAAAACGCTTCCTTTCCCTCTGTAATGTAAACAGAGGGAAAGGAAGTGATGTCATCCCTCCTCGAGCCGGTCTTTTCGTCCCGGCGCAGAGGAGAGAAGACATCCAAGTAAGTGCACCAACACTACACTTACAGTAGAACACGCAGGCACACTTTTCACCCCCCAGTCACCCCCCGATCACCCCCGATCACCCCCCTGTACCCCCTGTCACTCTGACACCAATAGCAGGTTTTTTTTTTTTTGCATTGGTGTCAGTTTGTGTCAGTTACAAGTGTTAGGGCAGTTTGGTTAGCCCCCTTTAGGTCTAGGGTACCCCCCTTTAGGTCCAGGGTACCCCCCTAACCCCCCTCTAATAAAAGTTAACCCCTTGATTACCCCCCGTCGCCAGTGTCGCTAAGCGATCGTTTTTCTGATCGCTGTATTAGTGACACAGGTGACGCTAGTTAGGGAGGTAAGTATATAGGTTCGCTGTCAGTGTTTTATAGCGACAGGGACCCCCATATACTACCTGCTAAAGGTTTTAACCCCTTGATTGCCCCCTAGTTAACCCTTTCACCAGCGATCACCGTATAAGTGTTACGGGTGACGCTGGTTAGCTAGTTTGTTTTTTGTAGTTTATTATAGTTTATTATAGTTTATTATAGTTTATTATAGTTTTAGGGCACCCACCGTTTATTACCTTATAAAAGTTTAACCCCCTAATTGCCCGGCGGTGATATAAGTTAAGTTTTTAGGATCTGATAAGGTCTGCGTCGCCCCAGGCAGCATCAGGTTAGCGCCAGTACCGCTAAAACCCACGCACGCAGCATACACCTCCCTTAGTGCTATAGTATCTGAACGGATCGATATCTGATCCGATCAGATCTATACTCCCCAGCAGTTTAGGGTTCCCATAAACACAGTGTTAGCGGGATCAGCCCAGATACCTGCTAGCACCTGCGTTTTGCCCCTCAGCCCAGCCCACCCAAGTGCAGTATCGATCGATAACTGACACTTACAAAACACTAAGCACACATAACTGCAGCGTTCGCAGAGTCAGGCCTGATCTCTGCGATCGCTAACAGTTTTTTGGTAGCGTTTTGAATCAGTCGCTAACAGTCAGGAGCTTTTTTGCCTGTGAGTCTCACTAGTGTACCCCTAAATTTAGAGCCCAAAATGGCAAATCGAAGGTACACTAGTGAAGAGGCCTACACGTTTCTGAGCGTGACAGATAGTGAAGAGGAAGTCACTCATCTGTCAAGTTCAAGCTCAGAATACGATCCTGTAGAGGACAGCGGCTCCATGACAGATAGCTCTGACGACGGAGTTGTGGTCCCTGCTAGGGTCAGGCGTACCAGACCCCGAACTTCTTCTGTCCTTGAAGTGCAAGAACCGCAGGGCTCTCGTATGGAGCAAAGAAGTACTAGTGCCGCTATTCCTTCTGGTGAACTGGCAAGCACCAGCGGCCTAGTACACCCTGGTCGTACATCCAGCACTGCAGTATCACGTGGTGACGTGGCGAGTCCCATAAGTGCAGTTCAAGCTGGCGAGGTGGCAAGCACAAGTAGTGTCCCGCTGCCACCAAGAAGAAGACGAACACAGGCCCGTCGTGCCCATAGTGCCCTTCCTGCTGCATTCGCCAATCCGAATTGGGTACCCACCACTTCTGCAGCACCCGTACTTCCCCCTTTCACTGGCCAACCCGGAATTCAGGTGGAAACAGTTGACTTTACGCCACTGGATTTTTATTCACTGTTTTTCACCGAAGATCTCTATAGATCTATTGTGGACCAAAGCAATTTGTACGCTGGTCAACACATCGCCGCTAATCCCCAGTCCTCCCTTGCCAGAGATTGGAGACCAATTACAGTCTCCGAATTTAAGACCTTTCTGGGCCTTTCCCTCCTCATGGGCATAACTAAAAAGAGTGAGTTGCGGTCATATTGGTCCACTGACCCAATTCACCATATGCCCGTGTTCTCTGCCTCCATGACCAGGGCACGATATGAGCAGATTTTGCGGTTCATGCACTTCAACGACAATGAACTCTGTCGTCCTCGTGGAGACCCTGGATACGATCGGCTCTACAAAATTCGGCCCCTCGTAAACCACTTCAACCAGTGTTTTGCAGACTTGTTTACTCCCCATCAAGTTGTCTGCGTTGATGAGTCCCTGATTAAATTTTCTGGCCGCTTGTCATTCAAACAGTACCTTCCCAGCAAGCGTGCCAGATACGGGGTCAAGATGTATAAGCTCTGTGACAGGGCCACAGGCTATACATGTAGATTTATGGTTTACGAGGGCAAAGATAGTCACGTAGAGCCGATAAACTGCCCTGACTACATAGGAAGCGCTGGCAAGATAGTGTGGGACTTGGTGTCACCCTTATTCGGAAAGGGGTACCACTTGTACGAGGACAATTATTATACGAGCGTGCCACTTTTTAGTCACTTGTTTGATCATCAGATTGGAGCATGTGGCACCGTGTGATCTAATCGCCGGGGCTTTCCCCAGCGGCTTGTAGAGTCTCGTCTTAGGCTGGGGGAGAGAGCCTGCTTGAAGTATAATAATTTGCTCACTATGAAGTGGAGGGACAATAAGAATGTTTTCATTCTTACCTCCCTTCATGCAGACACGACGACCCAAATTCCTACGGCGACTGGTGTTGTGGGGAAACCCCTCTGTGTCCACGAATACAACCTTAATATGGGAGGGGTGGGCCTCAACGACCAGTTGTTGGCGCCGTACCTAGTTGCCCGTAAGGCCAGACGCTGGTACAAAAAAGTGTCTGTTTATTTATTTCAATTGGCTTTGCTGAATGCTCATGTGCTATACAGAGCTTCAGGACGGACTGGATCCTTCCTTAAATTCCAGGAAGAGATCGTCAGAGCCCTTCTGTTTCCAGATGGTGCTCCACCTCACCTTCCCAATCCAAATGCAGTAAGCCGGCTGCATGGGAGGCATTTTCCTTATGTCCTCCAGAGTACCCCTACCCAACGAGCCCCCCAAAAAAGATGTCGTGTCTGCAGCAAGCGCGGATTTAGGCGTGACACCCGGTATTGTTGTCCCTCCTGTCCTGACAATCCTGGTCTATGCATTGGTGAATGTTTTGAACGCTACCATACACTAGTGGAGTATTAGCGTAGGGTTCAGCACTGCACAGACTAGGCACACTAACACAGGGTCTCCCAAGATGCCATCGCATTTTGAGAGACCCAAACCTGGTACAGTTACAGTTAAAAGTTAAAGTTACTAAAAAAAGTGTTAAAAAAAAAAATAAATAAATAAAAAAATAAAAATACAAAAAAAATATAAAATAAAAAAAACAAAAATAGTTGTCGTTTTATTGTTCTCTCTCTCTATTCTCTCTCTATTGTTCTGCTCTTTTTTATTGTATTCTATACTGCAATGTTTTATTGTTATGTTTTTATCATGTTTGATTTATAGGTATGCAATTTTTTTATACTTTGTTTTTTTATTGTTAACCACTTTTTTGTTTTCAGGTACGCCATTCAGCTGCAGAGCGCATTTATTTATCTTGACAGCAACAGCGTTTGCTCCCACGATATATAAAGCCGTGACTCCAGCACTGTCGGAGGTGATTTCACCACCACAGTTACATACTTCAGCATATATGCCGAAGCGTGGTGGCAGCAGTGGGTGGAGGAGCAATTTGCTCCTGCCTTTTGCGGGAGGATGCCCCCATGCTTCGGCATATATATATTTTAGGTAGGCACAGGTTGCGTTAAATGTTTTATTTTTTACTATTTTTTTTTTTGTATTTGCTTTGCAGGTACTGTTATACTGTAATGTTACTTTGTTTTTTTGTTAACCATCATTTGCTTAGCAGGTACGCCATTCAGTTGCAGCGCGGATTTATTTATCTTGACAGCAACAGCGTTTGCTCCCACGATATATAAAGCCGTGACTCCAGCGCTGTCGGAGGTGATTTCACCACCACAGTTACATACTTCAGCATATATGCCGAAGCGTGGGGGCAGCAGTGGGTGGAGGAGCAATTTGCTCCTGCCTTTTGCGGGAGGATGCCCCCATGCTTCGGCATATATATATTTTAGGTAGGCACAGGTTGCGTTAAATGTTTTATTTTTTACTATGTTTTTTTTTGTATTTGCTTTGCAGGTATGGTAAGTATTACTGTTATACTGTAATGTTACTTTGTTTTTTTGTTAACCATCATTTGCTTAGCAGGTACGCCATTCAGTTGCAGCGTGGATTTATTTATCTTGACAGCAACAGCGTTTGCTCCCATGATATATAAAGCCGTGACTCCAGCGCTGTCGGAGGTGATTTCACCACCACAGTTACATACTTCAGCATATATGCCAAAGCGTGGGGGCAGCAGTGGGTGGAGGAGCAATTTGCTCCTGCCTTTTGCGGGAGGATGCCCCCATGCTTCGGCATATATAAATGGTGCATGTATGCCCATCATTAGAAGTGGGCGGATGAAGGGAGGTATTCTAATGGTGGGCATACCCACCGATCAATATCTTTTTTTCGTTCAGCCCACAGGCTGCATGAAAAAAAGTTTACAATACAAGGACCAGCAACGTACTGGTATGTTGCTGGACTTTGAGTGGTTATACCAGAATGATGCCTGCAGGTTTAGTTATCATCTTGGTATCATTCTTTTCAGCCAGCGGTCGGCTTTCATGTAAAAGCAATCCTAGCGGCTAATTAGCCTCTAGACTGCTTTTACAAGCAGTGGGAGGGATTCCCCCCCCCCACCCCCACCGTCTTCCATGTTTTTCTCTGGCTCTCCTGTCCCAACAGGGAACCTGAGAATGCAGCCGGTGATTCGGCCAGCTGACCATAGAGCTGATCAGAGACCAGAATGGCTCCAATCATCTCTATGGCCTAAGAAACCGGAAGCTACGAGCATTTCATGACTTAGATTTCGCCGGATGTAAACAGCGCCATTGGGAAATTGGGAAAGCATTTTATCACACCGATCTTGGTGTGGTCAGATGCTTTGAGGGCAGAGGAGAGATCTAGGTTCTAATAGACCCCAATTTTTTCAAAAAAGAGTACCTGTCACTACCTATTGCTATCATAGGGGATATTTACATTCACTGAGATAACAATAAAAATGCAAAAAAAAAAAATAAAAATGAAAGGAACAGTTTAAAAATAAGATAAAAAATCAAAAAATTAATAAAGAAAAAAAAAAAAAAGCACCCCTTTCCCCCCCTGCTTTCGCGCAAAGGCGAACGCAAGCGTCGGTCTGGCGTCAAATGTAAACAGCAATTGCCCCATGCATGTGAGGTATCACCGCAAAGGTCAGATCGAGGGCAGTAATTTTAGCAGTAGACCTCCTCTGTAAATCTAAAGTGGTAACCTGTAAAGGCTTTTAAAGGCTTTTAAAAATGTATTTAGTTTGTCGCCACTGCACGTTTGTGCGCAATTTTAAAGCATGTCATGTTTGGTATCCATGTACTCGGCCTAAGATCATCTTTTTTATTTCATCAAACATTTGGGCAATATAGTGTGTTTTAGTGCATTAAAATTTTAAAAAGTGTGTTTTTTCCCCAAAAAATGCGTTTGAAAAATCGCTGCGCAAATACTGTGTGAAAAAAAAAAATGAAACACCCACCATTTTAATCTGTAGGGCATTTGCTTTAAAAAAATATGTAATGTTTGGGGGTTCAAAGTAATTTTCTTGCAAAAAAAAAAATTTTTTTCATGTAAACAAAAAGTGTCAGAAAGGGCTTTGTCTTCAAGTGGTTAGAAGAGTGGGTGATGTGTGACATAAGCTTCTAAATGTTGTGCATAAAATGCCAGGAGAGTTCAAAACCCCCCCAAATGACCCCATTTTGGAAAGTAGACACCCCAAGCTATTTGCTGAGAGGCATGTCGAGTCCATGGAATATTTTATATTGTGACACAAGTTGCGGGAAAAAGACAATTTTTTTTTTTTTGCACAAAGTTGTCACTAAATGATATATTGCTCAAACATGCCATGGGAATATGTGAAATTACACCCCAAAATGCATTCTGTTGCTTCTCCTGAGTACGGGGATACCACATGTGTGAGACTTTTTGGGAGCCTAGCCGCGTACGGGACCCCGAAAACCAAGCACCGCCTTCAGGCTTTCTAAGGGCGTAAATTTTTGATTTCACTCTTCACTGCCTATCACAGTTTCGGAGGCCATGGAATGCCCAGATGGCACAAACCCCCCCAAATGACCCCATTTTGGAAAATAGACACCCAAAGCTATTTGCTGAGAGGTATAGTGAGTATTTTGCAGACCTCACTTTTTGTCACAAACTTTTGAAAAAATACTCACCATGCCTCTCAGCAAATAGCTTGGGGTGTCTACTTTCCAAAATTGGGTCATTTGGGGGGGGGGGGGGGGGGGTTTGTGCCATCTTGGCATTTTATGGCCTTCAAAACTGTGATAGGTAGTAAGGAGTGAAATCAAAAATTTATGCCCTTAGAAATCCTGAAGGCGGTGCTTGGTTTTCGGGGCCCCGTACGCGGCTAGGCTCCCAAAAAGTCCCACACATGTGGTATCCCCGTACTCAGGAGAAGCAGCAGAATGTATTTTGGGGTGTAATTCCACATATGCCCATGGCATGTTTGAGCAATATATCATTTAGTGACAACTTTGTGCAAAAAAAAAAAAAAAATGTCACTTTCCCGCAACTTGTGTCAAAATATAAAATATTCCATGGACTCAACATGCCTCTCAGCAAATAGCTTGGGGTGTCTACTTTCCAAAATGGGGTCATTTGGGGGGTTTTGTGCCATCTGGGCATTTTATGGCCTTCAAAAATGTGATAGGTAGTGTGGAGTAAAATCACAACTTTACGGCCTTAGAAATCCTGAAGGCGGTGCTGGGTTTTCGGGGCCCCGTACGCGGCTAGGCTCCCAAAAAGTCCCACACATGTGGTATCCCCGTACTCAGGAGAATCAGCAGAATGTATTTTGGGGTGCAATTCCACATATGCCCATGGCCTGTGTGAGCAATATATCATTTAGTGACAACTTTGTGCAAAAAAAAAAAATTGTCACTTTCCCGCAACTTGTGTCAAAAAATAAAATATTCCATGGACTCAACATGCCTCTCAGCAAATAGCTTGGGGTGTCTACTTTCCAAAATGGGGTCATTTGGGGGGTTTTGTGCCATCTTGGCATTTTATGGCCTTCAAAACTGTGATAGGTAGTAAGGAGTGAAATCAAAAATTTATGCCCTTAGAAATCCAGAAGGCGGTGCTTGGTTTTCGGGGCCCCGTACGCGGCTAGGCTCCCAAAAAGTCCCACACATGTGGTATCCCCGTACTCAGGAGAATCAGCAGAATGTATTTTGGGGTGCAATTCCACATATGCCCATGGCCTGTGTGAGCAATATATCATTTAGTGACAACTTTGTGCAAAAAAAAAAAATTGTCACTTTCCCGCAACTTGTGTCAAAAAATAAAATATTCCATGGACTCAACATGCCTCTCAGCAAATAGCTTGCGGTGTCTACTTTCCAAAATGGGGTCATTTGGGGGGGTTTTGTGCCATCTTGGCATTTTATGGCCTTCAAAACTGTGATAGGTAGTAAGGAGTGAAATCAAAAATTTATGCCCTTATGCCGCGTACACACGGTCGGACTTTCTATCCTACTTGGTCCGGCACACTTTCCGTGTGCGCCGGACTTTAAAACGGACGGACTTGCCCACACACGCCGGGACTTTCCGGCGGGCTAAGTCCGCCCGTCTTTCCGACGGACTTTCGCCGGAGTTCCGGCGGACTTTCAGAATGAACGGACTTGCCCACACACGGCCAAGTCTGTTCATTTTGAACGTGACTCAGGTGCGACGGGACCAGAAAAGGATGTCAATTGTCGACCACGCCCCCTAAAACGTCACAGTCCCATCATGCCCAGGGACTGTGACATCATATGGGGGCGGGGTCTCCGCCTATATAAGTCACAACGCAGCCCTCGGAGACCAGTCCAGCCGGAGAGAGCGTCGTGTCAACATCTGGGGGAAGAGAAGAGAAGAGAAGAGAAGAGAAGAGAAGAGAAGAGAAGAGAAGAGAAGAGAAGAGAAGAAGCCCAGCAGCTCAGAAGTCCGGACCTCTGCTGGCAAGAGAGCTACCTGAACACAGCAGAGGAGCCGGCCGAAGAACTGGAACACCGGGAGAAGAGAGCGGAGAAGAACCAACCGGACGCCGGGAGAAGATGAAGCGGAGGGACCCCCGAAGACGGAAGAAGACCCCCCCCGGAGCAGTTTAATAAATTATTTTAAAAACCTGTGTTGTGTTTTATTATTAACACTTTTTACCTAGGTGAATGGGTAGGGGTACCATGTACCCCATATTCATTCACATAGGGTGGGGGGGCCGGGATCTGGGGGCCCTCTTATTATAGGGGGCTCCCGGATTCCGATAAGCCCCCCGCCCGCAGACCCCGACAACCAACGGCCAGGGTTGTCGGGAAGAGGCCCTTGTCCTCATCAACATGGGGACAAGGTGCTTTGTGGTGGGGGGGCACCGTAAGGCGCCCCCTCCCCCAAAGCACCCCCCATGTTGAGGGCATGCGGCCTGGTACGGTTCAGGAGGGGGGGGCGCTCGCTCGTCCCCACCCCCTTTCCTGACCGGCCAGGCTGCGTGCTCGGATCGGGGTCTGGTATGGATTTTAGGGGGGACCCCACGCCGTTTTTTCGGCGTAGCGGGGTTCCCTTTATAATCCATACCAGACCTAAGGGCCTGGTATGCTCCGCGCTCGCCGCAATAGGAAAATTAGTTTTTCCTATTGCAGCGAGCGCGAGATGCAATACCCTGCCCTCGTGTCGCATCTGGTCCGTCGGACCAGCATACACACGAGCGGGCTTTCCGTCGGACCAGCACACACACGAGCGGACTTTCCGCCCGAAACTGAGTCCGACGGAAAGATTTAAAGCTTGTTTCAAATCTAGGTCCGGCGGGCTTTTGGGAAAAAGTCCGCCGGAAAAGTCCGCCACCGCCTACACACGGGCGGATTGTCCGGCACACTCTGGTCCGCCGGACCAAGTATGCCGGAAAGTCCGACCGTGTGTACGCGGCATTAGAAATCCTGAAGGCGGTGCTTGGTTTTCGGGGCCCCGTACGCGGCTAGGCTCCCAAAAAGTCCCACACATGTGGTATCCCCGTACTCAGGAGAAGCAGCAGAATGTATTTTGGGGTGTAATTCCACATATGCCCATGGCATGTTTGAGTAATATATCATTTAGTGACAACTTTGTGCAAAAAAAAATAAAAAAAATAAAAAATTGTCACTTTCCCGCAACTTGTGTCAAAATATAAAATATTCCATGGACTCAACATGCCTCTCAGCAAATAGCTTGGGGTGTCTACTTTCCAAAATGGGGTCATTTGGGGGGGTTTTGTGCCATCTTGGCATTTTATGGCCTTCAAAACTAGGTTGGTAGGTAGTAAGGAGTGAAATCAAAAATTTATGCCCTTAGAAATCCTGAAGGCGGTGCTTGGTTTTCGGGGCCCCGTACGCGGCTAGGCTCCCAAAAAGTCCCACACATGTGGTATCCCCGTACTCAGGAGAAGCAGCTAAATGTATTTTGGGGTGCAATTCCACATATGCCCATGGCCTGTGTGAGCAATATATCATTTAGTGACAACTTTGTGCAAAAAAAAAAAAATTGTCACATTCCCGCAACTTGTGTCAAAAAATAAAATATTCCATGGACTCAACATGCCTCTCAGCAAATAGCTTGGGGTGTCTACTTTCCAAAATGGGGTCATTTGGGGGAGTTTTGTGCCATCTTGGCATTTTATGGCCTTCAAAACTGTGATAGGTAGTAAGGAGTGAAATCAAAAATTTATGCCCTTTGAAATCCTGAAGGCGGTGCTTGGTTTTCAGGGCCCCGTAGGCTAGGCTCCCAAAAAGTCCCACACATGTGGTATCCAGGGCCGTCTTTACCGCGGGGCAAAAGGGGCATCTGCCCAGGGCCCTGTCATTGTTGGGGGCCCTGCGCTGCCCGTCCCTTAAACCCTGCACACTGCCCGCCGGAGTTCGGCCACCTCCGGTGCTGGTCGCATAGTGGCTGCTCGCTACTGTCACTTGGAAATACACAAGCATGGCTTGTGTTTTTCCAAGTGACAGCGCTTCTCTTCCGGCGGCTGTTCTCATCCCTCGGGTACACACACGATCTATGAGAGCAGAGGAGGAAGGGGGCGGAGACTCTGCACAGAGGAAGCTGCTTCTGGGACTGGCAGGCTCCACGGACATCGGAGGACAACATGCTGTGAGTACACAGAGTTTTCCTCTGTACTGGAATGGGGGGGGGGGGGGGGGGCTTTGTGGGAGGACAGCCTTGTACTTAGGGAGAGTGGAGCTCTGTATTGAAATCTGGGTGGGAGGAGAGCTGTGCACTTCTGCACTCTGCACCCACCTCACTCTGCACCCACCTCACTCTGCACTCTGCACCCACCTCACTCTGCACCCACCTCACTCTGCACTCTGCACCCACCTCACTCTGCACCCACCTCACTCTGCACCCACCTCACTCTGCACCTACCTCACTCTGCACCTACCTCACTCTGCACCCACCTCACTCTGCACCTACCTCACTCTGCACCCACCTCACTCTGCACCCACCTCACTCTGCACCCACCTCACTCTGCACCCACCTCACTCTGCACCTACCTCACTCTGCACCCACCTCACTCTGCACCTACCTCACTCTGCACCCACCTCACTCTGCACCTACCTCACTCTGCACCCACCTCACTCTGCACCCACCTCACTCTGCACCCACCTCACTCTGCACCTACCTCACTCTGCACCCACCTCACTCTGCACCCACCTCACTCTGCACCCACCTCACTCTGCACTCCGCACCCACCTGACTCTTCACCCACCTCACTCTGCACCCACCTCACTCTGCACTCATCTCACTCTGCACCCACCTCACTCTGCACCCACCTCACTCTGCACCCACCTCACTCTGCACCCACCTCACTCTGCACCCACCTCACACTGCACCCACCTCACACTGCACTCTGCACCCACCTCACTCTGCACTCTGCACCCACCTCACTCTGCACCCACCTCACTCTGCACCCACCTCACACTGCACCCACCTCACACTGCACTCTGCACCCACCTCACTCTGCACTCTGCACCCACCTCACTCTGCACCCACCTCACTCTGCACCCTGCACCCACCTCACTCTGCACCCACCTCACTCTGCACTCTGCACCCACCTCACTCTGCACCCACCTCACTCTGGACCCACCTCACTCTGCACCCACCTCACTCTGCACCCACCTCACTCTGCACCCACCTCACTCTGGACCCACCTCACTCTGCACTCTGCACCCACCTCACTCTGCACTCCGCACCCACCTCACTCTGCACCCACCTCACTCTGCACCCACCTCACTCTGCACCCACCTCACTCTGCACCCACCTCACTCTGCACCCACCTCACTCTGCACCCACCTCACTCTGCACCCACCTCACTCTGGACCCACCTCACTCTGCACTCTGCACCCACCTCACTCTGCACTCCGCACCCACCTCACTCTGCACCCACCTCACTCTGCACCCACCTCACTCTGCACCCACCTCACTCTGCACCCACCTCACTCTGCACCTACCTCACTCTGCACCCACCTCACTCTGCACCCACCTCACTCTGCACCCACCTCACTCTGCACCCACCTCACTCTGCACCCACCTCACTCTGCACTCTACACCCACCTCACTCTGCACTCTGCACCCACCTCACTCTGCACCCACCTCACTCTGCACCCACCTCACTCTGCACCCACCTCACCCCACACTCTGCACCCACCTCACTCTGCACCCACCTCACTCTGCACCCACCTCACTCTGCACCCACCTCACTCTGGACCCACCTCACTCTGGACCCACCTCACTCTGGACCCACCTCACTCTGCACCCACCTCACTCTGCACCCACCTCACTCTGGACCCACCTCACTCTGGACCCACCTCACTCTGCACTCTGCACCCACCTCACTCTGCTCTCTGCACCCACCTCACTCTGCACCCACCTCACTCTGCACTCACCTCACTCTGCACTCTGCACCCACCTCACTCTGCACCCACCTCACTCTGCACTCACCTCACTCTGCACTCTGCACCTACCTCACTCTGCACCCACCTCACTCTGCACCTACCTCACTCTGCACCCACCTCACTCTGCACCCACCTCACTCTGCACCCACCTCACTCTGCACCCACCTCACTCTGCACCCACCTCACTCTGCACCTACCTCACTCTGCACCCACCTCACTCTGCACCTACCTCACTCTGCACCCACCTCACTCTGCACCCACCTCACTCTGCACCCACCTCACTCTGCACCTACCTCACTCTGCACCCACCTCACTCTGCACCCACCTCACTCTGCACCCACCTCACTCTGCACTCCGCACCCACCTGACTCTTCACCCACCTCACTCTGCACCCACCTCACTCTGCACTCATCTCACTCTGCACTCTGCACCCACCTCACTCTGCACCCACCTCACTCTGCACCCACCTCACTCTGCACCCACCTCACACTGCACCCACCTCACACTGCACTCTGCACCCACCTCACTCTGCACTCTGCACCCACCTCACTCTGCACCCACCTCACTCTGCACCCACCTCACACTGCACCCACCTCACACTGCACTCTGCACCCACCTCACTCTGCACCCACCTCACTCTGCACTCTGCACCCACCTCACTCTGCACCCACCTCACTTTGGACCCACCTCACTCTGGACCCACCTCACTCTGGACCCACCTCACTCTGCACCCACCTCACTCTGCACCCACCTCACTCTGCACCCACCTCACTCTGCACTCTGCACCCACCTCACTCTGGACCCACCTCACTCTGGACCCACCTCACTCTGCACTCTGCACCCACCTCACTCTGCACCCACCTCACTCTGCACCCACCTCACACTGCACCCACCTCACACTGCACTCTGCACCCACCTCACACTGCACTCTACACCCACCTCACTCTGCACCCACCTCACTCTGCACCCACCTCACCTCTGCACCCACCTCACCCTACACTCTGCACCACCACACTCTGCACCCACCTCACCCCTGCACCCACCTCACTCCTGCACCCACCTCACTCCTGCACTCTGCACCCACCTCACTCTGCACCCACCTCACTCTGCACTCTGCACCCACCTCACTCTGCACCCACCTCACTCTGCACCCACCTCACTCTGGACCCACCTCACTCTGGACCCACCTCACTCTGGACCCACCTCACTCTGGACCCACCTCACTCTGCACTCTGCACCCACCTCACTCTGGACCCACCTCACTCTGGACCCACCTCACTCTGGACCCACCTCACTCTGCACCCACCTCACTCTGCACCCACCTCACTCTGCACCCTGCACCCACCTCACTCTGCACCCACCTCACTCTGCACCCCCCTCACTCTGCACCCTGCACCCACCTCACTCTGCACCCACCTCACTCTGCACTCTGCACCCACCTCACTCTGCACACACCTCACTCTGGACCCACCTCACTCTGGACCCACCTCACTCTGCACTCTGCACCCACCTCACTCTGGACCCACCTCACTCTGGACCCACCTCACTCTGCACTCTGCACCCACCTCACACTGCAGTCTGCACCCACCTCACTCTGCACTCTGCACCCACCTCACTCTGCACCGACCTCACCTCTGCACCCACCTCACCCTACACTCTGCACCCACCTCACTCTGCACCCACCTCACCCCTGCACCCACCTCACTCCTGCACCCACCTCACTCCTGCACTCTGCACCCACCTCACTCTGCACCCACCTCACTCTGCACTCTGCACCCACCTCACTCTGCACCCACCTCCCTCTGCACCCACCTCACTCTGGACCCACCTCACTCTGGACCCACCTCACTCTGGACCCACCTCACTCTGGACCCACCTCACTCTGCACTCTGCACCCACCTCACTCTGCACTCTGCACCCACCTCACACTGCACCCACCTCACACTGCACTCTGCACCCACCTCACACTGCACTCTGCACCCACCTCACTCTGCACTCTACACCCACCTCACTCTGCACCCACCTCACTCTGCACCCACCTCACTCTGTACTGACCTCACCCTACACTCTGCACTCACCTCACTCTGCACCCACCTCACCCCTGCACCCACCTCACTCCTGCACTCTGCACCCACCTCACTCTGCACCCACCTCACTCTGCACTCTGCACCCACCTCACACTGCACTCTGCACCCACCTCACTCTGCACCCACCTCACACTGCACCCACCTCACACTGCACTCTGCACCCACCTCACTCTGCACTCTGCACCCACCTCACTCTGCACCCACCTCACTCTGCACCCACCTCACACTGCACCCACCTCACACTGCACTCTGCACCCACCTCACTCTGCACCCACCTCACTCTGCACTCTGCACCCACCTCACTCTGCACCCACCTCACTTTGGACCCACCTCACTCTGGACCCACCTCACTCTGGACCCACCTCACTCTGCACCCACCTCACTCTGCACCCACCTCACTCTGCACCCACCTCACTCTGCACTCTGCACCCACCTCACTCTGGACCCACCTCACTCTGGACCCACCTCACTCTGCACTCTGCACCCACCTCACTCTGCACCCACCTCACTCTGCACCCACCTCACACTGCACCCACCTCACACTGCACTCTGCACCCACCTCACACTGCACTCTACACCCACCTCACTCTGCACCCACCTCACTCTGCACCCACCTCACCTCTGCACCCACCTCACCCTACACTCTGCACCACCACACTCTGCACCCACCTCACCCCTGCATCCACCTCACTCCTGCACCCACCTCACTCCTGCACTCTGCACCCACCTCACTCTGCACCCACCTCACTCTGCACTCTGCACCCACCTCACTCTGCACCCACCTCACTCTGGACCCACCTCACTCTGGACCCACCTCACTCTGGACCCACCTCACTCTGGACCCACCTCACTCTGGACCCACCTCACTCTGCACTCTGCACCCACCTCACTCTGGACCCACCTCACTCTGGACCCACCTCACTCTGGACCCACCTCACTCTGCACCCACCTCACTCTGCACCCACCTCACTCTGCACCCTGCACCCACCTCACTCTGCACCCACCTCACTCTGCACCCCCCTCACTCTGCACCCTGCACCCACCTCACTCTGCACCCACCTCACTCTGCACTCTGCACCCACCTCACTCTGCACACACCTCACTCTGGACCCACCTCACTCTGGACCCACCTCACTCTGCACTCTGCACCCACCTCACTCTGGACCCACCTCACTCTGGACCCACCTCACTCTGCACTCTGCACCCACCTCACACTGCAGTCTGCACCCACCTCACTCTGCACTCTGCACCCACCTCACTCTGCACCGACCTCACCTCTGCACCCACCTCACCCTACACTCTGCACCCACCTCACTCTGCACCCACCTCACCCCTGCACCCACCTCACTCCTGCACCCACCTCACTCCTGCACTCTGCACCCACCTCACTCTGCACCCACCTCACTCTGCACTCTGCACCCACCTCACTCTGCACCCACCTCCCTCTGCACCCACCTCACTCTGGACCCACCTCACTCTGGACCCACCTCACTCTGGACCCACCTCACTCTGGACCCACCTCACTCTGCACTCTGCACCCACCTCACTCTGCACTCTGCACCCACCTCACACTGCACCCACCTCACACTGCACTCTGCACCCACCTCACACTGCACTCTGCACCCACCTCACTCTGCACTCTACACCCACCTCACTCTGCACCCACCTCACTCTGCACCCACCTCACTCTGTACTGACCTCACCCTACACTCTGCACTCACCTCACTCTGCACCCACCTCACCCCTGCACCCACCTCACTCCTGCACTCTGCACCCACCTCACTCTGCACCCACCTCACTCTGCACTCTGCACCCACCTCACACTGCACTCTGCACCCACCTCACTCTGCACTCTGCACCCACCTCACTCTGCACCCTACACCCACCTCACTCTGCACCCACCTCACTCTGCACCGACCTCACTCTGCACCGACCTCACCCTACACTCTGCACCCACCTCACTCTGCACCCACCTCACCCCTGCACCCACCTCACTCCTGCACTCTGCACCCACCTCACTCTGCACCCACCTCACTCTGCACTCTGCACCCACCTCACTCTGCACCCACCTCACTCTGCACCCACCTCACTCTGGACCCACCTCACTCTGGACCCACCTCACTCTGGACCCACCTCACTCTGCACTCTGCACCCACCTCACTCTGCACCGACCTCACCTCTGCACCCACCTCACCCTACACTCTGCACCCACCTCACCCCTGCACCCACCTCACCCCTGCACCCACCTCACTCCTGCACTCTGCACCCACCTCACTCTGCACCCACCTCACTCTGCACCCACCTCACTCTGCACCCACCTCACTCTGGACCCACCTCACTCTGGACCCACCTCACTCTGCACTCTGCACCCACCTTACTCTGGACCCACCTCACTCTGGACCCACCTCACTCTGGACCCACCTCACTCTGCACCTACCTCACTCTGCACCCACCTCACTCTGCACCCACCTCACTCTGCACCCACCTCACTCTGCACTCTGCACCCACCTCACTCTGCACCCACCTCACTCTGGACCCACCTCACTCTGGACCCACCTCACTCTGGACCCACCTCACTCTGCACCCACCTCACTCTGGACCCACCTCACTCTGGACCCACCTCACTCTGCACTCTGCACCCACCTCACTCTGCACCCACCTCACTCTGCACTCTGCACCCACCTCACACTGCACCCACCTCACACTGCACTCTGCACCCACCTCACTCTGCACTCTACACCCACCTCACTCTGCACCCACCTCACTCTGCACCGACCTCACCTCTGCACCCACCTCACCCTACACTCTGCACCCACCTCACCCCTGCACCCACCTCACTCCTGCACTCTGCACCCACCTCACTCTGCACCCACCTCACTCTGCACCTACCTCACTCTGTACCCACCTCACTCTGCACCCACCTCACTCTGCACCCACCTCACTCTGCACTCTGCACCCACCTCACTCTGGACCCACCTCACTCTGGACCCACCTCACTCTGCACTCTGCACCCACCTCACTCTGGACCCACCTCACTCTGGACCCACCTCACTCTGGACCCACCTCACTCTGGACTCTGCACCCACCTCACTCTGCACCCACCTCACTCTGCACTCTGCACCCACCTCACTCTGCACTCTGCACCCACCTCACACTGCACCCACCTCACACTGCACTCTGCACCCACCTCACTCTGCACTCTACACCCACATCACTCTGCACCCACCTCACTCTGCACCAACCTCACCTCTGCACCCACCTCATCCTACACTCTGCACCCACCTCACTCTGCACCCACCTCACTCTGCACCCACCTCACTCTGCACCCACCTCACCCCTGCACTCTGCACCCACCTCACTCTGCACCCACCTCACCCTACACTCTGCATCCACCTCACCCCTGCACTCTGTACCCACCTCACTTTTCACTCTGCACCCACCTCACTCTGCACTCTGCACCCACCTCACTTTGCACCCACCTCACTCTGCACCCACCTCACTCTGCACCCACCTCACCCCTGCACTCTGCATCCACCTCACCCCTGCACTCTGCATCCACCTCACTCTGCACTCTGCACCCACCCCACTCTGCACCCACCTCACTCTGCACCCACCTCACTCTGCACCCACCTCACTCTGCACTCATCTCACTCTGCACCCACCTCACCCGACACTCTGCATCCACCTCACCCCTGCACTCTGTACCCACCTCACTCTTCACTCTGCACCCACCTCACTCTGCACTCCGCACCCACCTCACTCTGCACCCACCTCACCCCTGCACTCTGCATCCACCTCACCCCTGCACTCTGCATCCACCTCACTCTGCACCCACCTCACTCCTGCACCCACCTCACTCCTGCACCCACCTCACTCTGCACCCACCTTACCCCTGCATTCTGCACCCACCTTACCCCTGAACTCTGCATCCACCTCACCCCTGCACTCTGCACCCACCTCACTCTGCACTCATCTCACTCTGCACCCACCTTACTCTGCACCCACCTCACCCCTGCATTCTGCACCCACCTTACCCATGCACTCTGCACCCACCTCACCCCTGCACTCTGCACCCACCTCAGTCCTGCACTTTGCACCCACCTCACCCCTGCACTCTGCACCCACCTCAGTCCTGCACTCTGCACCCACCTCAGTCCTGCACTCTGCACCCACCTCAGTCCTGCACTCTGCACCCACCTCACTCTGCACCCACCTCACCCCTGCACTCTGCACCCACCTCACCCCTGCACCCACCTTACTCCTGCACTCTGCATCCACCTCAGCCCTGCACTCTGTAGACACCTCACTCTGCACCCACCTCACCACTGCACTCTGCACCCACCTCAGTCCTGCACTTTGCACCCACCTCACCCCTGCACTCTGCACCCACCTCAGTCCTGCATTCTGCACCCACCTCAGTCCTGCATTCTGCACCCACCTCAGTCCTGCATTCTGCACCCACCTCAGTCCTGCACTCTGCACCCACCTCAGTCCTGCATCCTGCACCCACCTCAGTCCTGCATCCTGCACCCACCTCAGTCCTGAACTCTGCGCCCACCTCACCCCTGCACTCTGCACCCACCTCACCCCTGCACTCTGCACCCACCTCACCCCTGAACTATGCACCCACCACACCCCTGCACTCTGCACCCATCACACCCCTACACTCTGCACCCACCTCACCCCTGCACTCACCTCACTCTGCACCCACCTCAGCCTTGCACTCTGCACCCACCTCAGCCCTGCACTCTGCACCCACCTCAGTCCTGCACTCACCTCACCCTTGCACTCTGCACCCACCACACCCCTGCACTCTGCACCCACCTCACCCCTGCAATCTGCACCCACCTCACCCCTGCACTCTGCACTCACCTCACTCTGCACCCACCTCAGTCCTGCACTCTGCACCCACCTCACCCCTGCACTCTGCACCCACCTCACCCCTGCACTCTGCACAAAGCGCACCCCCAACCCTGCACTCTGTACATAGTGCACCCCTCAATGCTAGTGCAGTTTGGCCACACCCGCAATTTGCACTGAGAGGTTATGATGTGTAGTAACCTCTAGCAACTAATCTGTAAGCTGTAATGATGTGTTGTACTCTCTGGCAGCCAATCACAATCGTTGCCTGATCTGCTGCAGTAAACTCATTTTGAGTCTAGCTGGGGGGGCCCCAATAAAATCTTTGCCCAGGGCCCAATCAATATTAAAGACGGCCCTGGTGGTATCCCCATACTCAGGAGAAGCAGCTAAATGTATTTTAGGGTGCAATTCCACATATGCCCATGGCCTGTGTGAGCAATATATCATTTAGTGACAACTTTTTGTAATTTTTTTTTTTTTTTGTCATTATTCAATCACTTGGGACAAAAAAAATAAATATTCAATGGGTTCAACATGCCTCTCAGCAATTTCCTTGGGATGTCTACTTTCCAAAATGGGGTAATTTGGGGGGGGGTTGTACTGCCCTGCCATTTTAGCACCTCATGAAATGACATAGGCAGTCATAAAATAAAAGCTGTGTAAATTCCAGAAAATGTACCCTAGTTTGTAGACGCTATAACTTTTGCGCAAACCAATAAATATACGCTTATTGACATTTTTTTACCAAAGACATGTGGCCGAATACATTTTGGCCTAAATGTATGACTAAAATTGAGTTTATTGGATTTTTTTTATAAATTAAAGTAGAAAATATCATTTTTTTGCAAAATTTTCGGTCTTTTTCCGTTTATAGCGCAAAAAATAAAAACGGCAGAGGTGATCAAATACCATCAAAAGAAAGCTCTATTTGTGGGAAGAAAAGGACGCAAATTTCGTTTGGGTACAGCATTGCATGACCGCGCAATTAGCAGTTAAAGCGACGCAGTGCCGAATTGTAAAAAGTGCTCTGGTCAGGAAGGGGGTAAAACCTTCCGGGGCTGAAGTGGTTAATGGCCTCACACCAAACAACAGATGAGGGCACATCCGGCTGGGCATCGGGTACTTTAGACTGGGTAACAGATACGTCAAACCGGACAGCGGGCACATCAGAGCAGACAGCAGGCACATCAGAGCAGACAGCAGGCACATCAGAGCAGTCCTCTTATTACAGGTCCTGGGTGATGGAAGACACCTGCTGGTGGACACTGGTACTGCGATCCAAGAGACCACCAGCGCCATCAACGGGTGAACCTTTTCATGACAGTATTGCTCTGCTCTAAGTTTAGTCTGAAAGGAAATGACACGTAGAGTCCAAGCCAACACTAGAGGGAGACAACCCCACATTAATTAACACTGTACACTGTCCCTGAATTGCAGGCATAATAGCCAGCTCCTGGCTACGTTCTCCCCCCACTTAAGTGCTTTGGTCCCCAAAGAGGCGGATACATTAAACTTATTCAACTTTATGGAAGGAAAACATTATTAACAGGTCTATAATGACATTAATCACAATCTGAACTCAGAAAATATTGACACACATCTAGATTTTGCTGAAACCACTTATATACTAACAGGAACCATGACTCAGACCGAGACAGAAGTAAAGTTAAATCACACTTGTTTATTAATAATAATAATAATAATAATAATAATAAGATAAACAGAGTAAACGTAGTCAAAACAAGCCAGAGTACAGTAACCGGATCGGGTAGTCAGCCAAGCAAATGTCAGAGAGCCAGAGATAAACGTAGTAGTACAGCAAGCAGGATCAGAAGCCAGAAGGAATGTCAGCCGAGCATATCTTCAACAGGAACACAGGATAAAGTCTCTGTGATGTTGACAAAGGCGAAGGCAGAGATCAAGTGAGCTGGACAACTTTAAGTAGGCAGGACTGACGAACAGAATCAACAACAGCTCGGTAACTGTGGTGAGAGATGGGAGCTGGCAATTAGCCGACAGCTGAGGAGCCAGCTCAGAGAAGGAAGGACTAAGCCCAGCCCTGATAGTACCCCCTCCTCAACGACCCCTCCCCCTTGGAAGATCAACGGGCTTGAGGGGAAAACGTCTATGGAAATCACGGAGGAGGACAGGGGCATGTACGTCCGAAGATGAGACACAAGAGTGTTCCTCCGAACCGTACCCCTTCCAATGCACCAGGTACTGTATGCGCCCACGGAGCCTACGGGAGTCAACAATGGATTGTACTTCATACTCTTAATGGTTCTCAATCTGTATAGGGTGAGGACATGGCACAGAGGTGGTAAAGCGATTGCAGACCAAAGATTTCAATAAGGAGACATGAAACACATTTGAGATGCGCATACTAGGAGGAAGGTCCAAGGCGTAAGCCACTGGGTTAATAATGTAGCCACACGGATGCCTAGCGCTCTCAGAGTTAGGACGTTGAGAAAAAAGGGCGCTAACTCCAGTCTCAGAAGCATCAACTTCTAGGATAAAAGGCAACGTAGGATCAGGATGTGCCAACACAGGAGCAGAAACAAAGGCAGCCTTGAGACTCTCAAAGGCCTTAATGGACTCTGGAGACCAACTCTGTGGGTTACCGTCCTTTCTGGTCATATCAGTCAGGGGTTTGACCAGAGACAAGAAGTTACGAATAAACTTCAGATGATAGTTGGCAAAGCCCAGGAAACGCTGCAGAGGACGTAAACCCATGGGTCAGGGCCACTGTAGGACTGCCGAAAGTTTCTCTGGGTCCATCGAAAAACCAGAAGTGGAAATGACATAGCCCAGGAATTTAACCTGTTCACGATGGAACTCGCACTTCTGCAGTTTACAATAGAGATTGTTTTCAATTCGTTTCTGAAGCACACGACAGACATTTGTGTGGTGGCTCTCCAGGGACTTGGAAAATATAAAGATATCATCGAGATAAACCACCACACATAACTGCAACAAATCTCGGAGGACATCGTTAATAAATTCCTGGAAAACTACCGGGGCGTTACAGAGGCCAAAAGGCATTACGAGGTACTCAAAATGGCCTGTTCTGGTATTAAACGCAGTTTTCCACTCGTCGCCCTCCTTAATCCGCACAAGATTGTATGCCCCTCTCAAATCAAGCTTTGTGAAAACCGTTGCTCCCTTGAGGCGGTCAAATAACTCTGTAATCAACAAAATTGGGTAGGCATTTAATCATGAAACAATTGAGACCCCTATAATCAATACAAGGTCTCAGTTCACCGCTCTTCTTCTTCACAAAGAAGAAACCAGCACCAGCAGGAGACGAGGATTTGTGGATGAAACCTCAAGGAAGTGTGTCTGCATGGCCTTATCCTCCAAGACCGACAAAGGGTAAAAATGGCCACGAGGGGGTATGGCACCAGGTTGAAGGTCAATTGCACAATCATAAGGGCGGTGTGGGGGCAAACTACCGGCTTGACCTTTGTCAAAGACATTGCTAAAATCGTGGTACTCCTCCGGCAGGGAGGAGAGTGAAGAGGTGCACAGGACCTTGGCTACCATCTGGAAGCATGTCTCACGGCATTGTGGTGACAAGGAGACAACCTCAGCAGGGAGCCAATCAAAAGAGGGGTTGTGCCTCTGTAACCAAGGATAACCAATAACCAGCGGAAACCTAGGTGAGGAAATAACTTGGAATTGGATTATCTCATGGTGAAGAGCCCTACGGCCATGGACAACGGAACCGTCTCATGAGTCACATGGGCAGGCTGTAGAGGTCTCCTGTCAAGAGCCTCAATGGCAAGTGGAGTGTCACGCAGCTGCAGCGGAATCAAGTGCTGTGATACAAAGGCAGCATTAATGAACAGGCCTGCAGCCCCAGAGTCGATTAGAGCCTGTATCTCGATACACGACTCAGCCCAAGAAAGGGTGACCAAAACCAGGGTCTTATCCCTTTGGATAACTGGGGACGAAACAACTGGCCACAAAGTCAGGGTAACTCAAGACAACAGGTTTTTGCGTCTCCCATAGAGGGTTTGCCCAGGCCAAGGCTCTCTCAGAAAGCAAAGATATCATGAAACCTACTTTGCTTCTGTCCGTAGGAAACGCCTGGGACAGCATCTCAAAGTTAATCTCAACCTGGTTGAGAAACCCTCTGCATTGAACTGGATCACCCCCAAATCGCTGGGGAAACAGAGCGGAACCAGACATACCTCTTGTAGAGGTAATACTCGAGGCAGGTGCCTGCACAGAGACTGGCGCAGCAGCAGGGATGGCCTGCAACTCAGGTTGTACCAGAGCAGCCACAGTGGAAGTTTCCAGGTGAGCCTTGCGACTCAGGAGTGTTTGTAACGCTATGACAAACTGATCCATGCGGTGATCTTGCTCATCTAATCTGGAAAAAATATTACCAACAAGTGGATTGACTGTATCTTCTGAATTCATGGCCTTTGCCTACTATCAGGAACCATGAATCAGACCGAGACAGAAGTAAAGTTAAATCACATTTGTTTAATAATAATAATAATAATAATAATAAAGTAAACAGAGTAAGCGTAGTCAAAATAAGCCAGAGTTCAGTAACCGGATCGGGTAGTCAGCCAAGCAAATGTCAGAGAGCCAGAGATAAACGTAGTACAGTAAGCAGGATCAGGAGCCAGAAGGAACGTCAGCCAAGCAAGTCTTCAACAGGAACGCAGGATAAAGTCTCTGTGATGTTGACAAAGGCGAAGGCAGAGATCGAGTGAGCTGGACAACTTTAAGTAGGCCGGACTGACGAGCAGAATCAACAACAGTTGGGTAACTGTGGAGAGAGATGGGAGCTGGCAAATAGCCGACAGCTGAGCGGCCAGCTCAGAGAAGGAAGGGCTGAGCCCAGTCCTGACATATATACCTTCAGTTGATTCAAAATCAGTTTTTGAACAGGCCAGGGTGTCACGGACCCCCATACTCAAGATGAGTCTGTCGGCCATAAATGCTTCTTATGTCCGGTACCAGCACAATCCAAGACCCTTAGCCCACCCAGTCACTTTGTCGAAGCATCAGTGTACAAAAAAAAAACCAAGAGAAATAGCCCTGGGACTTTAGATGAGGTGAGAGAGGTTTAGCCAATGTTCACAGCGAACAATGAGACAAAATCAATTTATTTTTTTCAAAATGTTATGTAACGGAGCGGCAACAACAATGATTTGAGTTACCCGGCATAATAGCCAATATACACAACACAGATGAAAGTAAATATATAAAGATTTATTACAAATGTTATACATCAATGAGTAACAATAAAACTTGAAAGTTGCTGGGTCAGTAAATACACATACACAATAGGAAAATAAAATGTACATACATATGGACAGGGAAGTATGTAAACATGCAGACATCAATTATACCCAGCATGTAACGGCATAAAATAAGCATCAATAAAGCATTACGCGTTTCGCAAGACCCTGCTCGCCTCTTCAGGGGCCGATGCATGAATGTTGTATCTGCAATGTAAATGATAAGATCAATAGATGTATGTTGTTGATAAATGGGGGCAGGCAGGGGGCGTGGCCACGGCATGCAGGAGTGAAGACGTGCTCTCCTTGAGCTCCGTGCGGCCCGCTCTATACAAAGCCTGATCAGCAGCATTAAAGGGGGTCCTAACACCCACGACGATGCCCCCGAAACGCAAGACCTCTCCGCAGCCACAGCGGACCCCTCGAGGCCGGTCGGAATCGCTGGAAAATTACTTTTCTGGGACTCGCAGAGGAACGGCAAGTACAGCCAAGATGGCGCCCGGAGGCCACGCTTCCAGAGCTACCTGGCCTATCAGCTCCCCACGCATACCGCTACCTTCCCTGCCTCCCCCCTCCTCTCCCTCCGGGTCAGACAGATCAGAAAGGCTCCCTGATGGAGGTGATGCCTGGGGGGATAGAGACATTCGCTCCCATATTCTCTCCTTACCCACTAAAGATGATCTGGAGAAGTTTGTGCACAGGGTGGAGAAGGCCATATGGCAGGACATAGAGGATTTATAAGCTGATACAGCACATCTAGGGGAAGAGTGGAAACGCTGGAGACACAGTGGGAAGAGACTGCTCCCACATTACAAGCCCTTACAGACCACTGCAAATTACAAGATCGCAGGATTGAAGCCCTGCTTGACCAAATGGATGATGCTGAGAATAGGAGCCGAAGGGTTAACATACGCATCAGAGGCCTACCTGAGGCCACAGGCCAGAGAGACATTGTACCTACCCTGCAGGGGGTCTTTAAACAAATATTAGACCGCCAGGCGCCAGAACATATTGAGATAGACCGGGCTCATAGAGCCCTGAGACCTCCATCTGAAGATCCTGACAAGCCCAGAGACATCATCTGTAAACTGCACAAATACTCTCTTAAGGAACAGATCATGACTCAAGTCCGCGGAATCAGACATGTGGATTTTGATGGAGCCAAAATATCTTTTTTTCCCAGACCTCTCCAGACGCACGCTGATGCAGTGTCGCGCTCTCAAACCATTGCTGGCGGCCTTACAAGATGCTCAACTGCCCTATAGGTGGGGATTCCCCTTTAGCCTATCTGCAACTAAGGACGGTAAACAATCTACCCTGCGGAGCAAGGCTGATTTACCCCATTTTTTGGAGTCTCTTGGACTGCCGCAAGTGGACATTCCGGATTGGAGGACCTCGCCGGAGATACCCCTCCCAACTCGCCCTGAACAGTGGCAAGCGAATCGCCGCAGACGCCGTCGGGGATCCAGGAGAGGCCCCCCTACTCCGGCACCTCACCCTTCGTCTCCTCAAGGAGAAACCTAAGAAGCAGAACTTTATATAATGGGTACCCCAAATGTCCCCTGGGCGTTTTTTCATTTTTTGTCACTTTTTGACATTCCCCCGGCTGCTGATTCATCATTTGCACTTAGAATTGAGGTGCAATTTTTGTACCCAACACTATGAGCGGGTTTCACCACGGTTTAACCCCCCGTGCTGTACCACTTACCTCCGATAGGTCAACTCCTCAGAGTTTTGTTCCCTTATTGGGAATTGGCACTGCTCGCTGATCCTCACTGCTCCTTCTTACTGAGGGAGGGGTGGGAATCCCCGACCGGTGGCAAGGTTGCACTTTGCCCTACTTTCAGGGCTTTTGGTTTTTCTATGTTTTTTTCTATGACTGTTTTTTTTCATATGTTTTCTGTTATTTACACCTGCAATAACCATGGTTTGTCTCTTAGGCATATATTTGCGCTTAATGTGTCCCTCGAGCTACATCCTGATAATAAGATTACGCTTTGGACCAATCCCCCTCTTGCTTGCAGAATGGTGGCCCTTCCCCATGTTTTTCTACTATGGCTGATCTGAAAATCGGGTCCTACAATGTGCGAGGCCTGGGATCACCCTCCAAAAGGGGTAAGTTGTGGCTTGAGATGAAACGTTCAGGGGCACATGTAGTTTTTTTGCAGGAAACTCACTTCAATACTGACTCGGTCCCCCGACTCCCCATACACCTATATAAGTCTTGGTTTCTCAGCAACTCCCCACGACCCAAATCCGGGGGTGTTGCCATTGCGATTCATAAAAATTTTCCCTTTATCCTACAGATCAACTAACAGACCCCCATGGCAGATTTGTATTTGCCAAGGGCTCCATTTATACCCGTAGGTTCACGTTTGCAACTGTGTATGCCCCAAATAACAAACAACTTACTTTCATAGACTCTGTCTTAGATACCCTGTCCTCCTTTAAAGAAGGCCAACTTATAGTGGGAGGGGATTTTAATGTCAGTCCTGACCCACAGATAGACACTTCTTCCAGTCACTCAGCCCACTCGTTTGCCTTTCTGAAACACTTTCGGAAATCACTACAAGCACACCACCTGGTGGACTGCTGGAGGCTACTACACCCGGTAGACAGGGACTATAGCTACTTCTCAGCCACACACAATGTCTACACTCGTATAGACTTACTGCTAATGGATCAATACTCCCTGGACTCCCTGTCCGGTGCCTCAATTGGCTCCATCACATTGTCGGACCATGCCCCGGTCTTCATCTCCCTGCGGCCCTTGTCTGTGGAAGCTCGGACATGGAGCTGGCGCCTAAATGAATGCATTTTAGATGATGCGGTAGCACACAAACAGGTGCTAGATACCATCTCCCTATACTTTGCTGAGAATAAAACAGGTGAGGTGGGCATGGGCTCGGTATGGGAGGGACATAAAGAGGTTGTCCGAGGAGAGCTAATATCTCAGGGATCAAGATTAAAGAAGGCTAGGGAAGGGGAGTTGCAGGAATTATTAAGGAAGATTCAGAAAGCAGAACTGATACACAAGCGACACGTAACCCCTACGGTAACTTCAGAATTGCAGGCCCTCAGGCAGAATTTATCCAGATTGCTGGATACTTGGATTAGGACACGAATGCGGCATGTAGCACACAAATTCTATGAATTTGGTAATAAGTGTGGGCGGCTATTGGCGAGAGCTCTCAGGCCCCAAAGGGTTTCAGGCCATGTACACAAACTGACTTCGACAACAGGCGCACCGGTTGTGCACTCTTCAAAAATAGCCCACGCCTTTAAGGAATACTATGCCCAGCTATATCACCTCCCGAACACAGTATCTGGTCTAACAGATGCCCAACGGACTGACCGCATCGCACAATACCTCACAGAGGCCCAATGCCCGCAGCTGGCGGCCTCCATTAGTAAACAGCTGGATATACCTATCTCCCTTTTGGAAATTAAGACTGTGATTAAGGATCTTCCCAATGGGAAAAGCCCGGGTCCTGACGGCTATACAAACGCATACTATAAGAAGTACTCCAGAAGTGCTCTCGGAACCCATGTGTGCATATTTCACAGCTTTGGCTTCCGGTACGGTGATGCCTAAGGAGGCTCTGATGGCACATATCACAGTCCTTCCAAAAGAGGGAAAAGATCATACCATGCCAGGGAGCTATAGGCCGATATCCCTTTTAAACACCGATGTCAAAATATTAGCAAAAATTCTGGCCAATAGATTCAAACCGATCCTTCCATCACTTATACACCCTGACCAGACGGGATTCATAATGGGCAGGGAAGCCAGGGACAACTCCAACAGAGCACTCCAACTAATCCACTGGGCAGAATCTCGGACCACAACACATCCCTATCTCTTGCTTTCCACCGATGCCGAGAAGGCATTCGATAGGGTTGACTGGACCTACATGAGAGCGTTGTTGACCAGGCTTGGCCTGGGTCCCAGCATGCTCTCATGGATATCCTCCCTATACAGTTCCCCAACAGTTAGGGTAAAGGTAAATAGTCTACTGTCAGATGCCTTACCAATACATAATGGTACACGCCAGGGGTGCCCTTTATCCCCTTTAATTTTTGCCCTGACGTTGGAACCCCTGCTAAACAAAATCCGCCTTAACAGGGATATCAGCGGCTTCACCGTAGGACCAACTGAACATAAGCTCTCTGCTTATGCAGATGACGTCTTATTCTACGTCTCGGAACCCTCATATCACTACCCAACATCTTGGCAGAGCTGAAGGAATTTCACTTATTATCCAACTTTAAGATCAATTACAACAAATCTGAGATTCTGTCCTTAAACATCCCCATGGCCTTACGTACACAGCTGCAGACTGCTTTCTCATTTACATGGTGCCAGACCTCCCTGAAGTACTTGGGGATATATCTGCCCACACGGTGTTCCCAACTCTTTACATGTAATTACTCACCACTGCTCACTAATATCAGAACGGACTTAAAATCTTGGAACAAATCTGCATTTTCATGGATGGGCCGAGTCAGTATTCTGAAGATGAAAGTGCTACCCCGTATTTTATTTTTCCTGCAGATGGTGCCCATTGCTCTGCCCAGGACTTTCTTCTCGACCCTCAACAGCCTGTTCATACAATATATATGAAGTGGGAAGTGCCCCAGACTAGCCCTTCGCACGATACAACGCCCCAAAGCAAGAGGGGGAATGGGGGTTCCAATAGTACGCAGGTACTATGAGGCTATAGCTTTACAGCGTATTCTAGATTGGTACCACAATGTTTCCCTCAAACTATGGGTCCCTCTTGATAAGTTC
Organism: Lithobates septentrionalis; assembly: GCA_037952835.1. Classification (NCBI taxonomy): domain Eukaryota; kingdom Metazoa; phylum Chordata; class Amphibia; order Anura; family Ranidae; genus Lithobates; species Lithobates septentrionalis. Next base: position 913,437 of record JBBDGP010001313.1, on the reverse strand, counting down.
TTTGCTGGCCGAAACCTGTCACATACACCATGGGTTCCCAGGGAGAACAGGGGCCTCTCAACGCTGGTTTCTCCTATGGCTTCACACGCCTTAAATGTGTGGGATGCATTGAATAGGAAGGGGAAGCTCGCTTCGCCGACTTCCCCCCTGGAACCCCTAGGTGGCTTCCCCTGGTTCGCTCCAGGGGAACACCCATCTTTTTTCCGGACGTGGACAGCCGATGGAGAAACCAGATGCGGCAGATTCGTTCAAGATCAAGGTTTGCTACCACTGGCCAAACTAAGGGAACTTTTCGGCCCATTCCCGATGGACGAATGGCGATATAGACAGCTTAAACACTTTATTGACAGCTTACCACAGGGAGTTCATTCCCCCACGGTGGCATCGCCCTTTGAACGTTTATGTATGTCATCCTCTATCACCCCCCATGCAATCTCAGTATTATATGAACTCCTGCAATCTACATAGGTAGAGGAAAAATTGGGATTTATTAAGGAGTGGGAGAAAGACCTCAACCACAACTTTACAGAACCCCAGCTAGATCATCTTTTCCGCCTTACCCACTCGAGCACAGTTGATACCAAAATGCAAGAGAACAGCTATAAGGTCTTGACCAGGTGGTACAGGGTTCCCGCTAAGCTCACTAAGATCTATCCGTCTCTTTCAGCCGCATGCTGGAGGGAATGCGGGCTTAGGGGTTCATTCCTCCATATTTGGTGGGAATGCCCCAAGTTACGACCATACTGGTTAGACATACATGCTCAAATTAAACTCATTTTAGATGTGGAGCTTCCAGACTCACCACTGGAATCCTTATTGCACTTCCCTACCATTCCTCTCGGCCAGTATCGAAAGTTAATCTTGCCACATTTACTTAATGCAGCCCGAAGGCTGATCCCTATACATTGGAAAAAGCCTCAAATACCCACACGTACCGAATGGATAGGGTTGGTTGATAATATTATGGCTGCAGAGGAATGGATGGCGAAGTGTAAAGACAAATGTGAAAAATTTTACTCAATATGGACCACATGGATGCACTACACCGGGCAAGGGAGAATGCCCGCCACGGGATCTTCTCAGGTACAGAACCTCCCTTGATCCTTGTATCGTGGGGTTGACTTTGACAGATATTGAAATAATTATCAGCAGGTAGCAGAAGCACAGATGAGCTTTAGTAGGCCCAGAGCGGCTTAATATGGTTGAATATGTTATGAGGTGTAACATTTTCCTTTTCTTTTCCTTTTATTTTTTTTTCTTTTTTCCTTTTCCTTTTATTCTTATTTTTATTAAACGAATAATTACAGTTTGTTATGGTTTACATCAAGATTTATGACTTGGCGCTCGGCCTGGTCCTAAGTACTATGGGTTCCAGTTAAAACCCATACATTTGATTGAAGGTTATAGTCTTTTTCAGGGATCCACCATCTGGGTGCAATAGGGGAGATCCATGGATGTGTGAATTTATAAGTGTTGATTAGATGACAATAAATATCCCCCTATAATATTGCCCCTGATGTGTGTAAGACTCTGGTTAATATATACATTTATTTGACCCAAACTAGCCTCCTATGTAAATCGTACATACTTCATATGTGTTAACCGTTATACTATGTCTCTCTGTATGTTTTTCACTGAAATATCCTTAAAATAAAGATTATATAAAAAAAAAAAAAAATGGGGGCAGGCAGGATGATTGGCAAGAGAGGTCTGAAGCAGAGACCTCATACTTACCGAAGGGCTGAGGTAAATCGCCAAATGCTGGATATCAAGATGGCGGCAGTTTAGTGCATCCAGTTCGGGAGCTGAGGAGGCGGAGCAAACAAAAGCCACAACAGGGGAACAACCGGAGGATCAGCACGGTCTGGATAGGGGTATTTTTCACTGCAAAATCAGCTTAATGTATAAGGTTCTAATAGGTAAAATTTAATTTATATATAAAGATGTAAATAAATGAATTAAGCTTATTAGAGTATGTTGGTATGAAGGACTAACTGAGATATGGAATATGGTAAATACATGAATGCAGACCAACATGGTTATAAAGCTAGTATTGGCAAGGAGACTATGGAGCAATATAGAAATGATAGTATTACATGTGTATAAGGACAATGTAACAAACTCAATAGGTGTCAAGAAAGTAAAAAAGTTGTACCTCAATGGAGTGAAAAACATCCAAAGGTTGTAGGTTGTAGGTAGCATCAGTGTAGGGTAAAACATCAGACTGATTATTCAAACACATGTACAGAGAGGCAACACTCAGGGACAATCCCCCCTCCCTTTGCACAATGATTCAGGGCGGGGTAAACTGTCCAATCAGCAATAAGAGACACACAGTTATTTAAACATTTCACCAATAGACCACCTTATCAGCAGGGAGGCTGTTGGAGGAATTCCCCTCTCCCCTCTCCTCCCTGCCCCCGGTCTTCATGCAAGAAACACATAATACAAACAGTAAAGAGGAGCTGGGCATGGTAACAATGGTGGCAGATAATAGTTCCACAAGCCTGGCTGGGAGAAGTGTAAGTGCCTGGTAACGTAGGAACATGGCACAGCAGTCACACTTTAAACAACCTAGTAAAAAGACTACAACAGTTTATGAGACCAAGCTCATACAATAGTCCAGCAGTTGAAAAGTTGACATTTATCTTAATATATTCCTTGAGGGATTTGCTCAGAAATATTACTGCCCAAAGTGAAAAATCCCCTTCATTCCTTAAGCACAAACCATACACACAGAATCCAGGACAACAGAGTCAAAAGGAAATGCTGAGTCCGGTGTGGTTGTATGGTGAGTTGGGTTAGGCAGACCCAACTGGGGTTCTCAGTAACCCTGTTACACATAGGAGGGGCCAGGGGAGCTGGACAAGGAGCTTCCAGTGCTCTCCAAGGTAAGCTGGGTTCCACCAGCCCCCCGCCCAAAATGACTCCCGTGTCACATCTCCCCTTTCAGCAGGGGACTAACCCCAGATGGGTTGATTTCGAAGTTAGTCAATAGTTCCAGTCCCCCAATGCAGGAATCCACAGAGTACCCCAATTAAATTGTGCCTAACATAGTATTACTCAACCAGCCAACCTCTGCCTCTCTCAGAGAGCATAACTGTTGCTGGGGAGAAGTGCAGACTGGCCCTTCTCCCTGGAGTCCTTTCAGCCACTGGAAAGAAGACAGGGTGGCTGGGCTCACTTCATCATGCTGTTGGGGATCTGGGCCAACTGCCCAGCATCCCTGGAGTATACAGGTGATTACAGCATCTTTTGTTAGTTGAGGGCAGAGGCCAACAGCACTCTGCTCTGTTGCCAGCTCTTCTGCTGGGTTGGTAGCATCATTCTGGGGTGCTGTCTGCTGCTGTGAAGGGAAGCTGGCTGCTCCATCTCCCTTACCCTCATCTGGCTGCTGGGACGACATGTCTCTGGTACTGTCTCCCAGGTGCACGGATCTTTGCTGGGGAGGAAAGATCGCTTCCTCCACCCTGGCCAACTGTTGGGAAGGGAGGATGAACACCTTCTCTCCCTTCCCCCTCTGGATCTTAATCTGCTTCTGGGGAGTGACCTCCGCCTTCTCGCCCTGGGCCTCCAGAACTGCTGCAGGTGTGGAGCAGAGGCCTTGGACCCTCTGTCCAGTTGTCAGCGCTTCAGCAGGAGAAGTTTCTGGTAACTCCACAGATGCTGCTGGCAGAAAATCCCATGTCAGTGTTGTGGGAGAAAGGCCGACTGCCTCTTCTCTCGGGGAGGCTGAAGCTGCTGTTGGTGCTGCTTGGCAGAGCTCAGTGATGTTTGGCCCGGATGCCAGCTCTTCTGCTGGAGGCTTACCAGGTTGTTGTTCCTCAGTAGAGAAGTCTATTAAATCCCCAGTCTCTGGAACTGGTATCTGGGGATAGAAGTTCACCATCTCCTGTCCGTAGAACCCAGATGATGTTATCGGTGCTGGGCAGAGGTTAGCAGAGCTCTGCCCTGTTGTCAGCACATCAGCTTTGGGGACGGCAATCTCCAGAGTTTTCACTGCCGATTCTCTGGCATGCTGCTGAACGTGTTCTAGCAGTTTCCTGTATGCCCTTTCCAGATGCTGTTCCTTCCTTAGCAAATATTCCAGGTCCAGTTTAATCTCTGAGACCCCTGCAAGACCGAGCATAGCCTCTCTATAATCTCACAGGTCCTCAAGGGTAGGTTCCCCTTCATTGCCAAACACAAAACCATCTGTAAGACTCTCCCACAGCAATCCAGGGCTGCCAAAGTCATATCCCTCCGGAGAGCCTTCTGTTGGCTCCCCTAAATATTCCTGCTCTGTGTGCCATTGCACAGCCCAATACCGATTGTCCAGCTCTATCTCCTGCTGGACCAGCCTCTCCAACTCGGTCACCCATTGGTCTTGGGGCCGCTCTCCCAGGAATGGCATCCATAACTCTTGTTGGTCACTGGACCGTTGATCTGCTGCCTGATCTCCAGGTACTGATCCGCAGACACAGTCCTGGGGATTGCTGAAAAGGCACTCCGCTGCAGTCCTTGCAACTCTGATGCCAGATCCATATCTTTCTTTTATCCCGACCTTAGATCCCGGTGGTGGTTTGGACGTGTTCACAGCCAGGAAGCATAGTCCCAATGTCACGGACCCCATACTCAAGATGAGTCCGTCCGCCGTAAATGCTTCCTTTGTCCGGACCCTTAGCCCACCCAGTCACTTTGTCGAAGCATCAGTGTAGGGTAAAACAACAGACTGTTTATTCAAACACATGTACAGAGAGGTAACACTCAGGGACAATCCCCCTTCCTTTTACACAATGATTCAGGGTGGGGTAAACTGTCCAATCAGCAATAAGAGACACACAGGTATTCAAACATTTCAACAATAGACCACCTTATCAGCAGGGAGGCTGTTGGAAGAATTCCACCCTCCCCTCTCCTCCCTGCCCCCAGGTCTTCATGCAAGAAACACATAATACAAACAGTAAAGAGGAGCTGGGCATGGTAACAATGGTGGCCAATAATAGTTGCACCAGCCTGGCTGGGAGCAGGGGCGGATCCAGGGGGGGCAACGGGACAATTGCCCCCTCCGAGAAATTAGTGATGGACAGGTCAGTCAAGGCCCAGCTACGAGTGTGCGGGTGGGCCAGTCAGCGGGAGTTGGCAGGTGAGTGAGCGTAGCATGGGGGATGCCGTTGCCCCGGGCGAGACATTTAGGGGGGCGCCAGTATGTGTCACTGGCGGCCTCCTCCTAATTTTAACTTCCTGTGTCCCCGGGCTCCGGCCGCCATGTTCAGTGTCCGGTGCCCTGTGATTGGGCGTATGGGGGTCACGTGAGGCGTAGAGCTGGCCTGTCCGTAATTGCTCCTGAATTGCTCCTGAAGTCCCGCCTCCGCAAATGACCCCCATACGCCCAATCACAGCGCCAGACACTGAACATGGCAGCTACAGCGCGGGGGAGAGAAGCAATGTGAGCCGCCGCTGTCTTCTCCTCCCCTGGACTGATGCAGGCCAGCCAGACACGAAGGTGAGTGAGACTCCCTCGTGACAGTCGTGTTACTGGCCCCAAGGGGGGGGATAGAAAGAGAGTGAGAGAGAGAGAAGGTCAGTTAGTGTATTATGGGGGTCAGTTAGTGTAGTATAGTGGTCAATTAGTGTAGTATGGTGGTCAGTTAGTGTAGTATGGTGGTCAGTTAGTGTAGTATAGTGGTCAGTTAGTGTAGTATGGTGGTCAGTTAGTGTAGTATGGTGGTCAGGTAGTGTAGTATGGTGGTCAGTTAGTGTAGTATAGTGTTCAGTTAGTGTAGTATGGTGGTCAGTTAGTGTAGTATGGTGGTCAGTGTAGTGGTCAGTGTAGTGTAGTGGACAGTATAGTGGTCAGTGTAGTTCTCAGTGTAGTGGACAGTATAGTATAGTGGTCAGTGTAGTATAGTGGTCAGTGTAGTGTAGTAGACAGTATAGTGTAGTGGTCAGTGTAGTAAAGTCATCAGTGTAGTGGTCAGTGTAGTGTAGTGGACAGTATAGTGTAGTGGACAGTGTAGTGTAGTGGACAGTGTAGAGGTCAGTGTAGTTCTCAGTGTAGTGGACAGTATAGTAGTATAGTATAGTAGTGGTAACAGTGGTAAAAGTCAGCAGGTTAGGGGGCGCAAATTACTTGCCTTGCCCCAGGTGCTGACAACCCACGCTACGCCACTGCTCCTGAGCAGGCAGGTCGGCAGATGAGTGAGGGGAGGTCGGCAGGTGAGTGTGCAGGCAGACTGGTTGGCAGCTGAGCAGAGGTGCTGGCCAGTCAGCGGGGTTGGCAGGTGAGTGAGCGCCTGAGTGGGCCATGCAGGTCGGCGGATGAGTAAGGGGGGGTTAGTAGGTGAGTGTGCGGGCGGGCAGGGCAATCATCGAGTAAGTGGGCAGGCCGGTCGGCATGAGAGTGGAGGTGCTGGCCAGTCAGAGAGCCAGCGGGTGGGGAGCAGAGAGATGATATCATCTCTCACCGCCCGCCCTGCATCACTGCAGTTCCGCCCTCACTGTGCAGCCGCAGGCAGCAGAGAGATTACATCATCTCTCTGCTGCCTGCCTTCCCTCTGGCAAGTGACAATCTGCATCTTAGCAGGCCAATGACAATCTGCAACATGTGGCAGGTGACGTGGTAAGTGACAATCCGCAACGTGTGGCAAGTGACAATCTGCATCTTAGCAGGCCAATGACAATCTGCAACATGTGGCAGGTGACGTGGGTAAGTGACAATCCGCAACGTGTGGCAAGTGACAATCCGCAACGTGTGGCAGGTGATGTGGCAAGTGATAATCAGCATCCAGAGGCAGGGACATGGCAAGTGACACGCTCAGGGCTCCCACTGATTCTGCATTATGGTGAGTTGAACCATTTCATTTTATATTACAATGTAATAGTAGAAATAATGCGTTTCAATCATCCTGACACCATAACAACCATGGTGCCGTGATGATGAAAGCGATAACACCAGCCACTGCCCCGATAACTTTCCAGCAAAAAAAACATATTTTCTGCCAGTTCCCCTCCCGAGACTAGGCTCTGGATCCGCCCCTGGCTGGGAGAAGTGTAACTGCCTGGTAACTTAGGAACATGGGACAGCAGCGACACTTCAAACAACCTAGTAAAAAGACTACAACAGTTTGAGACCAAGCTCATACAATAGTCCAGCAGTTGGAAAGGTGAAATTTATCTTCATATATTCCTTGAGGGATATTCAGGAGTATTACTACCCAAAGTGAAAAAGCCCCTTCATTCCTTCAGCACAAACCATACACACAGAATCCAGGACAACAGTGTCAAAAGGAAATGCTGAGTCTGGTGTGGTTGTATGGTAAGTTGGTTAGGCAGACCCAACTGGGGTTCTCGGTCACCCTGTACCCCTAATAGACACAGGGTAGCTTACACATAGGAGGGGCCGGGGGAGCTGGACAAGGAGCTTCCAGTGCTCTCCAAGGTAAGCTGGGTTCCACCAGCCCACCTGCCCAAAGTGACTCCCGTCACACAGGGCAATTGCTGTGTCCCACACATCGGTGTCAGAGGTCAGAGCAGAGTCGCCCCCTACCCAATTAACAGTAGGGAGATAAGGCGTGGGAACTTGCCTTTTAATGGTAGGAATCAGTTCGTCAGAGTTTTCTCCTAAAGTATCATAAGTAAGTCTCTTTGGAGGATGTATATTTCGCCTTAGCCGGATGGGAGAATACTTCTCAGGAGGTTGAACAGAGATCTCTACTGGACTTCCGGCATGAAAAGGCTGCTTGGCTCCAAAGGGAAATCCGTAACTACAGGCTCAGAGTTCAGTCGAGGAGGGGAAAGATGGACTTCCTCAGCGAGTTCAGGGAAAGGCACTTGACATTCCCTGTTTTCTCCACCCATAAGGGGGGCTTCAGCCTCTGGGGAGCAATCTGGTTCAGGCAATATCAAAGGCTAATCAACAAAACTAATCAAGTCTTCTGTCTCTCTCTCTCTCAGAGTTTATACTGGTGCTTTCTACCTTGATCCAATCAGATCCAATTGATCCCTAAAAGATGGTAGGATTTCAACTTCTGGACCAGGTAATCTCTTCATTGTTTTAGTCAGCTCTCCTCTTCTGCTCATTCCCATAGTATTTGCATCAGTCTCTGCTTCTGTAAGCCACACCTGATAAGGCACTATTTCCTCATTCTCAATATCTTCCTCTTCCTGTGACACAGTGAGAGCCGAAGCTCGGCGATGTGAACGAGTCCTGGGTGGAGTTGGTTTCTGAGGAGGTGAAGGGGTCAGTTGAGGTACCCTGACTGCATCAGACAATGGAAGCAAATGATTTTGATGCCACATCTTCAACAGCCCTTGTTTTCTTTCAGGTCAGATCTGATAGACCAGTAGCCCAGGAAGCTGTTTACAGATGATAAGGTTGTGATCGTCATCGATCAGCCAGCTTATGTTTTCCTGGTACCCCCAAGTTCTTCAGCAGCACACGATCTCCAGGCTACAAATCCTGCACTCTCACTTTTGAATCAAAATTCTTTTTGTTCCGTAATTCTCTGGTGGAGGCATGTTCCATAGTTTTTTCATATGCTTGCTGCAGATTCTTTTGTAACCTTTCAACATAACCCCGGTGAGAAATCAAAGTAGTATTGTCCACAGATGTTCCAAAAGCTAAATCGATAGGAAGGCGAGCTTCTCTTCCAAACATGAGTCAGTATGGAGAATACTGTTGTAGGCATGATCAACAGCTGCAATATGATTTCCCCAGTGCTGCTTCTTCTCTGTAGGCAGAGTCCCCAGCATATTAAGTTCTGTTAAACCTCTCAGGTTGAGAATCCCCTTGCGGGTGGTAAGGTGTGGTCCGAGACTGCTTTATGCCTAACAAAGTGCACAGCTGATGGATTTATTGGCTTTCAAAGACTCGTCCTTGGTTAGAGTGGATTCAGACAGGCAGCCCATAATGCATGAAAAAATTTTCAACAAGGTCTTTGGCCACTGTGGTTGCCTTTTGATGTTTAGTGGGATAGGCCTTCGCATAGCGGGTGAAATGGTCAGTCACCACCAGAACATTACTTCTTCCACCTGTATCAGGTTCTAGGCACAGGAAGTCAATGCAAACCAATTCTAGAGGCTCCTGGCTCTGCAAATGTCCCATGGGGCAGCCAGAACTGGTAATGTCTTGCACTTGATACATGCTAAGCAGGAATGACAATAACTCTCTATCTCTCCTCCCAAGGTTGGGCAAGTAGAACCTATCCCTGACTAGACGAAAAGTTCTCTCTGCCCCTAAATATCCATGGTCATCATGCAAAGCTTTCAGGATTGTTGCACAGTGTTTCCCGGGAAGGAATAGCTGGCACTTTTCTTCCATGCCCTCAGACGGCCCTAGCCTATACAGTACTCCATCCTTCAGCTGCAATCTATTCCATTCCCGATATGGAATCTTTGCGCAAATCACAGAGTTCTTCATTAACAAGCTTTGATCCTGCTTGCTCAGGGCTTAGATAGCCAGATGGCATTGTGGATCCTGATCCCGGTCCTTTCTCAAATCTCCTTTAGACAATCGAGGAAGGCCCTCTCCTCCTACTTGTGTCAGCCCACAATAGCATTTGGGTATCTCCGAGGGGTGAACTCTGATGGACTCGGGTCCAACACTTCCCTTCAATCTCCTGGCCATGCCTTGACACAAGGCCGCACACCTTCTGCAGGGACATAAGCCCAATATCCTGGCTCTTCCGCCTGTCGATAAGGTCTACGAGATAAGGCATCTGCATCTCCATTTTCTGCCCCAGATCAGTATGTTAAACTGAATTGGAATCCAGCAAGGGCAGCTACCTACCTGTGTCCTGTTGCATCCAATTTGTCAGAAGATAGGTCAAAGGATTATTATCCGTCTTTACCACAAACACTGCCCTATACAGGTAATCCTTCAATTCATCTACTATGGCCCATTTTAGCGTCAGAAACTCCAACTTGTGGATGGGATCATTTTACTCTGACGGAGTGAGACTGCGACTCACATAGGCCACTGGTCTGAGACCACCATCTTGTTCCTGATAGAGAATTCCTCCCAGCCAGGACCGTTTTTAGGGTGGGGCAAAAGTGACAGCTGCCCTGGGCCCCATCATTGTCGTGGGGCCCAAAGCAGCTGCCTTATACTTGCCAACTATCCCAGTTTAAAATCCCTAATCCCTTGAAGTTTTAGTCCTGTGCTGTGTCCCGATATCTCAGTGTAAAGTTCTGTTGCTGCTGCCCAGCTCTGCTTTATTGGCATGTACAGATGACTCACCTGCAGACCCTGTGTTTACATGTAAATAACCTGCATTGATATGTAAATAGTGGCGGCAATAATATGTAAATAGTCATGGACTGCGGCATTAATATGTAAATATGTAGAAGCCCCCTTTAAATTGGTGGTGAGTGTAAATCCCCCTTACATTGGTGGCCAGTGTAGAAATCCCCCTTTATCGGCTGTTGATGTAAAATCCCCCATTTCATTGACACTATATAGAGAGGGCTGTGACCTGACACAACTAATAATGGCAAGCCTCCATCGCTATGGTTTTGAAACAAAAAAAGGAAAGGGGTACTGGGACTTTATATGAGGCTTGTCATTAGGAATGGTGATGCATAAAAAATAAAATTATTATAATTTATTTGGACAATTACATTGGGCATTCCATATCTTATAAAACATGTTTAATCAATGAACAGTGATGCAAAGCAATCAATACAATACTCACATATTGAATATAACTGATTTAATAAGCATTATAATTAATCAAAGAACATGATTTGTATAGTGAATGCACAATGGACAATACAGATCATCAAATAAACATATTTAAAAAAAATTAATGACTTAAACATACAGTTAGGTCCATAAATATTGGGACATCGACACAATTCTAATCTTTTTGGCTCTATACACCACCACAATGGATTTGAAATGAAACAAACAAGATGTGCTTTAACTGCAGACTTTCAGCATTCATTTGAGGGTATTTACATCCAAATCAGGTGAACGGTGTAGGAATTACAACAGTTTGTATATGTGCCTCCCACTTTTTAAGGGACCAAAAGTAATGGGACAGATTAACCACTTGAGCCCCGGACCATTATGCTGCCTAAGGACCAGAGGTATTTTTCCAATTTGGCACTGCGTCGCTTTAACTGCTAATTGCGTGGTAAAGTAAATGCTGTACCCAAACGAAATTTGCATCCTTTTCTTCCCACAAATAGAGGTTTCTTTTGATGGTATTTGATCACCTCTGCGGTTTTTATTTTTTGCGCTATAAAAGGAAAAAGACCGATAATTTCGAAAAAAAATGATATTTTCTACTTTTTGTTATAAAAAAAATCCAATAAACTCAATTTTAGTCATACATTTAGGCCAAAATGTATTCGGCCACTTTGGTAAAAAAAATGTCAATAAGCGTATATTTATTGGTTTGCGCAAAAGTTATAGCGTCTACAAACTAGGGTACATTTTCTGTAATTTACACAGCTTTTAGTTTATGACTGCCTATGTCATTTCTTGAGGTGCTAAAATGGCAGGGCAGTACAACCCCCCCCCCCAAATGACCCCATTTTGGAAAGTAGACACCCCAAGGAAATTGCTGAGAGGCATGTTGAACCCATTGAATATTTATTTTTTTTGTCCCAAGTGATTGAATAATGACAAAAAAAAATAAAAATATTTACAAAAAGTTGTCACTAAATGATATATTGCTCACACAGGCCATGGGCCTATGTGGAATTGCACCCCAAAATACATTCTGCTGCTTCTCCTGAGTATGGGGATACCACATGTGTGGGACTTTTTGGGAGCCTAGCCGCGTACGGGGCCCCGAAAATCAATCACCGCCTTCAGGATTTCTAAGGGTGTAAATTTATGATTTCACTCTTCACTGCCTATCACAGTTTCGGAGGCCATGGAATGCCCAGGTGGCACAAAACCCCCCCAAATGACCCCATTTTGGAAAGTAGACACCCCAAGCTATTTGCTGAGAGGCATATTGAGTCCATGGAATATTTTATATTTTGACACAAGTTGCGGGAAAGTGACACATTTTTTTTATTTTTTATTTTTTTTGCACAAAGTTGTCACTAAATGATATATTGCTCACACAGGCCATGGGCATATGTGGAATTGCACCCCAAAATACATTTAGCTACTTCTCCTGAGTACGGGGATACCACATGTGTGGGACTTTTTGGGAGCCTAGCCGTGCACGGGACCCCGAAACCAATCACCGCCTTCAGGATTTCTAAGGGTGAAAATTTTTGATTTCACTCTTCACTGCCAATCACAGTTTCGGAGGCCATGGAATGCCTAGGTGGCACAAAACCACCCCAAATGACCCCATTTTGGAAAGTAGACACCCCAAGCTATTTGCTGAGAGGCATGGTGAGTATTTTGCAGCTCTCATTTGTTTTTGAAAATGAAGAAAGACAAGAAAAAACTTTTTTTTTTCTTTTTTCAATTTTCAAAACTTTGTGACAAAAAGTGAGGTCTGCAAAATACTCACTATACCTCTCAGCAAATAGCTTTGGGTGTCTACTTTCCAAAATGGGGTTATTTGGGGGGGTTTTGTGCCACCTGGGCATTCCATGGCCTCTGAAACTGTGATAGGCAGTCAAGAGAGAAATCAAAAATTCACGCCCTTAGAAAGCCTGAAGGCGGTGCTTGGTTTTCGGGGTTCCGTACGCGGCTAGGCTCCCAAAAAGTCTCACACATGTGGTATCCCCTTACTCAGGAGAAGCAGCAGAATGTATTTTGGGGTATAATTTCACATATTCCCGTGGCATGTTTGAGCAATATATCATTTAGTGACAATTTTGTGCAAAAAAAAAAAAATTTGTCTCTTTCCCGCAACTTGTGTCGCAATATAAAATATTCCATGGACTCGACATGCCTCTCAGCAAATAGCTTGGAGTGTCTACTTTCCAAAATGGGGTCATTTGGGGGGGTTTTGAACTGTCCTGGCATTTTATGCACAACATTTAGAAGCTTATGTCACACATCACCCACTCTTCTAACCACTTGAAGACAAAGCCCTTTCTGACACTTATTGTTTACATGAAAAATTTATTTTTTTTTTGCAAGAAAATTACTTTGAACCCCCAAACATTATATATTTTTTTAAAGCAAATGCCCTACAGATTAAAATGGTGGGTGTTTCATTTTTTTTTTCACACAGTATTTGCGCAGCGATTTTTCAAACGCATTTTTTGGGGAAAAAAACACACTTTTTTAAATTTTAATGCACTAAAACACACTATATTGCCCAAATGTTTGATGAAATAAAAAAGATGATCTTAGGCCGAGTACATGGATACCAAACATGACATGTTTTACAATTGCGCACAAACGTGCAGTGGCAACAAAATAAATACATTTTTAAAAGCCTTTAAAAGCCTTTACAGGTTACCACTTTAGATTTACAGAGGAGGTCTACTGCAAAAATTACTGCACTCGATCTAACCTTCGCGGTGATACCTCACATGCATGGTGCAATTGCTGTTTACGTTTGATGACAGACCGCCGCTTGCGTTCGCCTTAGCGCGAGAGCAGGGGGCGACAGGGGTGCTTTTTTTTTTCTTTATTATTTTTTTGCTTTTTTATCTTATTTTTAAACTGTTCCTTTCATTTTTATTTTTTTTTTAATCATTTTTATTGTTATCTCGGGGAATGTAAATATCCCCTATGATAGCAATAGGTAGTGACAGGTACTCTTTTTAGAAAAAATTGGGGTCTATTAGACCCTAGATCTCTCCTCTGCCCTCAAAGCATCTGACCACACCAAGATCGGTGTGATAAAATGCTTCCCCAATTTCCCAATGGCGCTATTTACATCCGGCGAAATCTAAGTCATAAAATGCTCGCAGCTTCCGGTTTCTTAGGCCATAGAGATGTTTGGAGCCACTGCATTTTCAGGTTCCCTGTTGAGACAGGAGAGCCAGAGAAAAACAGGGAAGACGGTGGGGGGGGGGGGTCATTCCCTCCCACGGCTTGTAAAAGCAGTCTAGAGGCTAATTAGCCGCTAGGATTGCTTTTACATGAAAGCCGACCGCTGGCTGAAAAGAATGATACCAAGATGATACCTAAACCTGCAGGCATCATTCTGGTATAACCACTCAAAGTTGTGAATGGCGTACCTGAAGACAAAAAAATGGTTAACAATAAAGCACAGTAAACAGTAAAGTATAAAAAATTGCATACCTGAAAAGCAAACGTGATAAAACATAATAACAATAAAACATTGCAGAATAGAATACAGTAAAAAAGAGCAGAACAATAGAGAGAATAGAGAGAGAGAGAACAATAAAACGACAACTATTTTTTTTTATTTTATATATATTTTTTTTTTTTTTTACACTTTTTTTTGTAACTAACTTTTATAACTGTAACCGGTTCCAGGTTCGGGTCTCTCAAAATGCGATGGCATCTTGGGATACCCTGTGAAAGTGTGTCCTAGTCTGTGCAATGCTGTACCCTACGCTAATACTCAACTAGTGAATGGTAGCGTTCAAAACATTCACCAATGCAAAGACCAGGATTGTCAGGACAGGAGGGACAATAATAGCGGGTGTCGCGCCTATATCCGCGCTTGCTGCAGATACAACATCTTTTTTGGGGGGTTCGTTGGGTAGGGGTACTCGGGAGGACATAAAGAAAATGCCTCTCATGCAGCCGACTGCATTTGGTTGGGGATGTGAATGGGGGAAGTACGGGCGCTGCAGAAGCGGTGGGTTCCCAATTAGGATTGGCGAATGCAGCAGGAAGGGCATTATGGGCACGACGGGCTGTGTTTGTCTTTTTGGTGGCAGCGGGACACTACTTGTGCTTGCCACCTCACCAGCTTGAACTGCACTTATGGGACTGCCACGTTACCAAGTGTTACTGCAGTGCTGGTTTGACTACGACCGGGGTGTACTAGGCCGCTGGCGCTTGCCAGTTCACCAAAACGCTACCAAAAAAACTGTTAGCGATCGCAGGGATCAGGCCTGACTCTGCAAACGCTGCAGTTATGCGTTTAGTGTTTTGTAAGTGACAGTGATACTGCACTTGGGTGGGCTTGGCGGAGGGGCAAAACGCAGGTGCTAGCAGGTATCTGGGCTGATCCCGCTAACACTGCTTTTTTGGGAACCCTAAACTGCTGGGGACGCTAGTATAGATCTGATCGGATCAGATATTGATCCGTACAGATACTATACCACTAAGGGAGGTGTATGCTGCGTGCGTGGGTGTTAGCGGTACTGGCGCTAATCTGACGCTGCCTGGGGCGACGCATATCACCGCCGGGCGATCAGGGGGCTAAACCTTTATTCGGTAATAAACGGCGGGTGCCCTGACACTATAAAAAATAAGCGAACTAACCAGCGTCACCCGTAACAGTTATACGGTGATCAGTGGTGAAAGGGTTAACTGGGGGCCATCAAGGGGTTAAAACATTTATTCGGTAGTATATGGGGGTCCCTGACGCTATAAAACGCTGACGGCGAACCTAAATATTTACGTCCCTAACTATCGTCACCAGTGACACTAATACAGCTATCAGAAAAATGATCGCTTAGCGACACTGGTGACAGGGGGTGATCAAGGGGTTAAAACTTTATTAGGGGGGTTAGGGGGGTACCCTAGACCTACAGGGGGCTACCAGTAACTGTCCCAACACTGTAACTGTCACAAACTGACACTATGCAATAATCAGGAAAAAAAAAAAAAAAAACTGCTTGGTGTCAGTTTGTGACAGGGGGGGGGGGGTGATCGGGGGGGGGGGGGATCGGGGGGCGATCAGGGGGGATCGGGGTGTTTAGTGTGCCTGGCATGTTCTACTGTGTGTGTGTAGTGTTGTGCACTCACTCACATGTCTTCTCTCCTCGGGCCGGAACGGAAATTACCGAGCCGAGGAGAGATGACATCATTTCCTTTGCTGCTGTTTAGCATACAGCAGCAAAGGAATAATTCGATTGGCCGGCGGCGATCGCGAGTGGGGGGCCACGAACGGATGGTCTCCCCCTCAGCTCTGATCGCCGCTGGACAATAGACGACCGCCTCGGGCACGGGGGGGTCCGATCGGACCCCCCACCCGCGGAAGGCAAATCACGTACATGTACGTGATTTTGCCTGTCCGTGCCACCTTGCAGACGTACATCGGCGTGAGGCGGTCGTTAAGTGGTTAACAATCATCCATCAAACTTTCACTTTTTAATACTTGGTTGCAAATCCTTTGCAGTCAATTACAGCCTGAAGTCTGGAACACATAGACATCACCAGACGCTGGGTTTCATCCCTGGTGATGCTCTGCCAGGCCTCTATTGCAACTGTCTTCAGTTCCTGCTTGTTCTTGGGGCATTTTCCCCTCAGTTTTGTCTTCAGCAAGTGAAATGCATGCTCATTTGGATTCAGGTCAGGTGATTGACTTGGCCATTGCATAACATTCCCCTTCTTTCCCTTAAAAAACTCTTTGGTTGCTTTCGCAGTATGCTTCGGGTCATTGTCCATCTGCACTGTGAAGCACCGTCCAATGAGTTGTGAAGCATTTTGCTGAATATGAGCAGATAATATTGCCCGAAACATTTCAGAATTCATCCTGCTGCTTTTGTCAGCAGTCACATCATCAATAAATACAAGAGAACCGGTTCCATTGGCAGCCATACATGCCCACGCCATGACACTACCACCACCATGCTTCACTGATGAGGTGGTATGCTTTGGATCAGGAGCAGTTCCTTTCTTTCTCCATACTCTTCTCTTCCCATCACTCTGGTACAAGTTGATCTTGGTCTCATCTGTCCATAGGATGTTGTTCCAGAACTGTAAAGGCTTTATTAGATGTTGTTTGACAAACTATAATCCGGCCTTCCTGTTTTGAGGCTCACCAATGGTTTACATCTTGTGGTGAACCCTCTGTATTCACTCTGGTGAAGTCTTCTCTTGATTGTTGACTTTGACACACATACACCTACCTCCTGGAGAGTGTTCAGTTACAGTTACAGTTCCTGTGCAATATATGTGCACTTGTCGTACTACAAAAAATGTGTAAAAAAAGGGGGGATGAATAATAGGGGGGGGGGGGGAACTAAACGAAATGAAAATTAAAAAATATTGAATCTAAGTGAACCACCTTGGTATTCAAACAAGGGGCGGGGGAAACAACTGGCATGTATGTAAAAGAAAATGTGTGACTCAAAACAACAGTAGTGCAAGCCAATTAAAGTGCTGAGAAGTACTCCAGGAGGGGTGCTAGAGGAACAATCACCAACATGTGTGAATAGAGCCATACACTGACCCCTAATTACCTGAATGTGGAATAGCATAGGTACTGCATAAATGATATTTTTCTCCTAGAGGGCATTGTGACAGACCTAGCCCAGACAGAGGCTTTTGGAGAGGACTGAATGCAAGCCTCTTGCCTTTTGATTATGGGCCCTGGATTTTCAAGGGAACAATACTTTTTGCGAGGTGAATGAGAAATCCAGTCTGATCTGTACTAGTCAGACTCATTGCCATCCCCAAACCTGAAGTGCTGACAACAGCACAGAGCTCTGCTAACCTCTGCCCAGCACTGATAGCATCTTCTGGGTTCCATGGACAGGAGATGGTGAACCTCTATCCCCAGACATCAGTTGCAGAGACAGGGGATTTGATAGACTTTTCTGCTGAGGAAGAACAACCTGATGAGCCTCCAGCAAAAGAGCTGCTATCAGGGCCAAAGTTTACTGTGCTCTGCCCAGCACCAACAGTGGCTTCGGCCTTCTTGAGAGAAGAGGTAGTCGGCCTTTCTCCCACAACACTGACAGGGACATGTGATTTTCTGCCAGCAGCATCTATGGAGTTACAACAAACTTCTCCAGCTGAAGATCTGGTATCTGAACAGAGGGTCCAAGACCTCTGTCCCACACTTTTAGCAATTCCAGAGACTGGGGATTTAATAGACGTTTCTGTAGAGGAGGAACCACCTAGCAAACCCCCAGCAGGTGGTGGTGGCAACCGGACAGAGGGTCCAAGACCAGTCTATCGCGAGCTGCAGATCAGGATCCAAGGAGAGAATGCAGTCGTCACCTCACAACTGCAGCTTGATCTGGTGTTGGTGGATGGGGCTTCAGTCCTCACCTGTATACCCCAGGGATGCTGGGCGGTCGGCCCAGATCCCCAACAGCATGACGGCGTGAGCCCAGTCCCCCTGTCTTCTCTCCAGCGGCAGAAAGGACTCCAGGGAGAAGGGCCAGTCCAGGCCTCTCCCCAGTGGCGGATATGTTCTCTGAGAGAGGCAGAGATTGGCTGGGTGAGTAATACTCTGTTTGGAACAATTTGTTTGGGGTACTGTGTGGATACCAGCATTAGAGGACTGGAACTACTGACTAACTTCGGAGTCAACCCGTCTGGGGTCTCCTCCTGTGTTAGTCTCCTGCCGAAAGGGGAGAAATGTGACAAACCTAGCCGAGACAGAGGCTTTTGGAGAGGACTGAATGCAAGCCTCTTGCCTTTTGATTATGGGCCCTGGATTTTCAAGGGAACAATACTCTTTGCAAGGTGAATGAGAAATCCAGTCTGATCTGTACTAGTCGGACTCAGTCGTGTATATATGTGTATGTTGTGTGTTGTCTCATTCTGTTGTGGACTCTTTGCTGTGATCATTTGGGATGTGTGTTTCTGTGGAGGGAGGGTGGATTCCTCCAGCAGCCCCCCTGCTGATAAGACTGTTTACTGAGGAGAAGTTTGAACACACCTGACCTGTGTGTCCATTGTCTTTGGACAGTTTACCCACCCTCTTTTCCAAGGGTGGGGGGGAAGAGTCTCTGAGTTATTTTATCTGTTGTGTCCATGCGTGATAATAAAACAGTCCATGTTAGCATCTAAGCAATTCTCGCCTTGTTTTGTGCTTGGAAACAGTTGGGATATCTGATATCTGTATCCAGACTGGGAAGAAGTGGTATACTGATGGAAACACTCAAGCGGAGTGTGGGATAGGTTCCGTGACAGGCATCATATACTAATAGTTATATATCAATCTATTTTTAGTATACTTTTGCATTATACTTCTGATGAGTGGCTGCAATGCCATGAAACGCGTCAAGTTTTTTTAATCCAAGGGTCCCAAAAAGTCCGGCTTACTATCATATATCATAAATAATTGTTTATAATCAATATAATTGATGTATGTTTAATTCATGAATTTATTTTATTAAATATGTCTATTTGATGATTTGTATTGTCCATTGTGTGTTCACTATACGAATCGTGTTCCTTGATTAATTGTAATGCTTATTGTATTAGTTATATTCAATATGTGAGTATTGTATTGATTGTATTGCATCACTGTTCATTGATTAAACATGTTTTATAAGATATGGAATGCCCAATGTAATTGTCCAAATAAATTATAATAATTTTATTTTTTATGCATCATCATTCCTAATGACAAGCCTCATATAAAGTCCCAGTACCCCTTTCCCTCTTTTGTGTAAATTCTTCTGGTGATCAGTGTACATTTCCCTTGACATTGGTGGTAAGTGCAGAATTGCCCTTACACTGGTGGTCAGTGTAAATCCCCTTTACACTGATGGTCAGTGTAAATCCCCCCTAACACTGGTGGTTGGTGTAGAAGTGTCACCTTACATTGGTGGTCAGTACAAATCTCCTCAACAATTGTTATCAGTGTAAATTCCCCCTTACACTGGTGGTTGGTGTAAATGCTCCTATTGCATTGGTGTCGGTGTAGAAATCCCAGCATTGCCACTGATCCCAGGAGTCCTAGGATTCCTAGGAGTTTTTCTGTCTATTGATGGGTCCCCTCACCTCCCCAGTCCATTGTGTGCATGCAGTGAGGAGATGTTGTGCTGTAACGTTTACCAACCAATCAATGAGCAGTAATGCTGTGCACTAACCTCTTGCAACCAATCATTGAGTGATAAGGTTATGCAGTAACCTCTAGGAACCAATCAATGAGCAGTAATGCTATTCATTAACCTCTTGCAACCAATCATTGAGTGGTAAGGATATGCAGTAACCTCTTGCAACCAATCATTGAGCAGTAAGGATATGCAGTAACCTCTAGGAACCAATCAGTGAGCAGTAATAATGTGCAGTAACCTCTAGCAACCAATTAGTGAGTGGTAAGGATGTCCAGTAACCTCTAGCAATCAATCAACGAGCAGTATTGATGTACAGTAATCTCTAGCAACCAATCAACAAGCAGAAATCATGTGTTGTAACCTCTAGAAAATAAACAGTGAGCCATAATGTCTGCTGTAACCTCTAGCAGCCAGTCAGTGAGCAGTAATGATACACCATAATTTCTGGCAACCAATCGCAATCACTGCCTGATCTGATTTAGTAAACTGATTTTGAGTCTAGCTGCTATTTATTGTATGTCTCAAAGCATGTGGAGAGCGAAATTGCATGGAAGAGGGGGCCCAAGAAAATGTTTGCCCAGGGTGCAGTAAACATTAAAGACGGCCCTGCTCCCAGCCCATCTCTACTGGCATCTACACAAAATTCGTAGGGCCTAGCAGGGTTAGCGTAAGCCAATACTGGAGCTTCAGTGAGACTCTTCTTCAGATGCCAAAACGCCTCTTCGCACTGGGAAGTCCATTAATCTTGTATTGATTCTCCCTTCTTGTGACAACCAGAATTCTTCATTTTATACTCATTCTCTCCCGTGGCTACTTGCAACAGCTCATTAGGAGACCGAGCAATCCTAGAAAAATTTGCCACAAACCTCCAATAGTAAGAGCAGAACCCCAGGAAGGATCTCAATTCAGTTACAGTCCTCGGCCTAGGCCATGTGGTAACAGCGTCCAATTTCTTTGGGTATGTGACTACCCCTCTAGCAGAGACGACATGTCCCAAGTTTGTAACAGAAGTGCTGTAAAACTGGAACTTTTCTAATGACAGTTTCAGCCCTTCTTCATGGAGCCGTGCGAAAACCTTTTCCAACCGAGCTTCATGCTCTTCCAAAGTCTTCCCAAACACAATGATGTTGTCTAGGTATACAAGTACTTCTATGAGATTCATGTCTCCTACTGTTCTTTCCATCAATTGCTGGAAGGTCGCTGGGGCCTCTGACAATCCTTGAGGCATCCGACTGAACTCGTAGAATCCCAAGGGGCAAATGAATGCGGTCTTTTCCCTGTCTTCCGGGTGCATGGGGATTTGGTAATACCCACTCTTCAAGTCGAGTACACTGAACCATTTAGCTCCAGTAAGACACTGGAGGGCATCTTCAATACGAGAGGTCATGTTCTGATCTGGAACAGTACGGCGATTCAGAGTCTGGTAGTCAATGCACATATGCAGTGACCCATTCTTCTTCCGCACCACCACAATGAGAGAGGCATACAGGCTTCTGGACTCTTAAATGACCCCAGATCTTTTCAACTCAGCCAACTGCTCCCAAAGATCTTCCAAGTCGCTGAGAGGTATTTTCTGGCCTCGCTCTTGAAAGGGCTTGTCTTCTTGTGACCAGATTTGATGCTGGGCGCTCTTAGCATATCCCACATCAAAGTCATCCTTCGAGAAAATCTTCTCCCATCTAGCCAGTTGTGACTTCATTCTTCATTGCCATGAAGGGGGTAAAGCTTCAGTACAATGCTGGATTTCCTTCTGCATCTTCTGACAATCTTCTTTCCAAGCAGCTTCTTCAGGAAGTACAGGGGTGGCTGCACTCACTCGTCCCACCAACATACGTGCCCCTAAAGTAATTGGATGATCTGTAACATTTCAAAGACTGATCGGCACCTTCTTTCCAGTTCAGGACAGGTCTTTAGTAGGAACTAACTCAGGGACCATCTCAATTCCGGCAGCTTGAGCCTGTTCATCGGTCTCTAACACAACGAAAGTGCCAGGTTGTTCCCAGGTCAACTTGACTGTAGCCTTCAGGCAAGCAATTCCTCCAGGCTGCAACACTCTCTACCTGGCTTCCAATTTCCACAGACGTCCTACTCCCGGCAGGGGCACTCTGTTCCTTGGCCACACGTCGGCAGGCTTGAAGTAACTTAGGATGTATCTTATTGGGAATGGAACCATCTTTTCCAAGCACAGACGACAACCACCTCCTCACCAAGTCTGTGTTTTTCCCACTCAGAATAGAATTCCACCCAGCCCCGGGCGGCCTGGGGCACACGACTGCTAGTGTGTCAAACACTTCTGCTTTCCCAACAGCTGCTGGTCCAAATACTAGCTGGAGGGGGATGTATCCATCATACGGGCATTTGGAAGTTCCAATCCCCCATATCTCTAGTTCTTCAAGCTTGTGTAAGGGAATGTGTTTCAGGTGTTTGTCATAAAAGTCTCTGTATAAAAGCATGACCTGCACTCCAGTCTCCAACAGGGCCCTAGTGTAGATGCCCTCCACCCGTACAGAAACTATTGGGGATGGCCCCACTAACCTTTCTGGTAGACTCTCTGTGTTATTTTCAGTAAAGATTTTCTTGTTATCTCTCCTGGCCTTACGCTGAGGAGACCTAACAATGACCCTGGGTTGTGGTGAGACATTGACCTCCTGTGTCCCCAACCCCGTGACGGGTTACTTGACTGTGAGGGTGACACAAGTGTCGACCCCAGGCCTTTCTTCTGGCATCTCCTCTTAACCTTCCTCCTTTTATCCACCTTGGAGCTCTGTTTCTTATCGGAGTTCCCAGCTGGTTCCTTCACTGAGACCCCTGAAAGTTGCCCGCCTTCTCTTTGAAGAATAGCTTCTGTAACACTTTCAAAAGTTCTGAAAGAAGTTCTGCATTCCCTTGCTTCTGTGGGCACTGCACCTTAAAGTGTCCTGGTTCCCCACACTGGAAACACTTCCAAATATCAGTCTTCTCGGCCTGAGCTATCGCTTAGCTAAGCTGAGCTGAGCTTCTATAACGTACATCAAGGCCTGTTGTATCGGATCTTAGCTTGGACCACTTGTGCCGGCAGCTTGACGGGGGGTAGCTTTGGGTGTAGATTGTGCTATAGGAGACTTTGGGCACTCCCCCCACTCTGATTCCTCATCGCTTTCCTCCTCCTGCACACCGGTATCCACTTGAGCTAGTTGAGCAGTTACTTTCTCTGCCTTTGAAGAGACCTTCGTCACACCTCGCGACCCTTGATTTTTCTCATCCAGCAAAACTTTTTCTTCTCTGACCAGCTTCATCAACTCTGGATACGTTGGGGCCCCTTGTGTTCCCTTCAGCAACTATCAGAGCATAATTGTGTGATTTGGCCTAGCCCCTTGCAGAAACCTTTCAAGTCTGACTTTATCAGCTTCCCGAGGATCAGTCCCCTTTTTCAGGATAATCTGATGCAGAATTCAATCCACTCTGACGACATAATCGGACAACCTCTCTCCTCGACACTTGTGGGTATGTTCAAACTTGTACATCAAATCAGGTAGCTTCTCCACTCTCCCATAAACTGTACTCAATGTAATCCATAGTCACACAATCTGGTTTTCTCCTCTTTAGCCTCCGGATAACATCAGCTACTGAGGCTTTCACCGATCTGCTGTCTTTTTTTACTGCCTCAGGCACATTGCACTCTTCTAATGCTTGCATAGCTTGGTCCATCCAACTGTCAAACTTCCATTCCAGGAGAACGGAAGTGTAATCGTCATCATTTTAGGTCTAGGAGATAAGACCCATGCTCCGGGACAGCCTTCCTCATCAACTGTCGCATCTCTTTGTCAGTCTTCCCCACACCGAGCACTCTCAGGACTGTGGTTTGCTCCAGTCGGCTCCCATAATCTCGACCCCAGTCAGTGACGGCAACCGAGTCCATCTTCTCTTCTACCCTGGACATGTCGCATGACTTACTCGAGCATTCCAGATGGGGTATCCCAGATGAGCCCCCAAATGTAGCGTCGCTACCCTTGTAAGGGCTGTTGATAGAATCTGTACCCCACTGGTTGCCCCGACTCTGCAAATTCTCCATCACCTCTGACACCCTGGGTTCAGTCATTCTTACCAACTGTTACAAATATTAAGAGACTTGCACAATATCAATGAAACAGTTTAAGTTTGTTTACTGTAGAAAAGGGGACACCTAGAAGTGTAAAACATAACACTGTAGATTATATAGGTATTATTATCTGAACAATGTAACACTGTGATAATCTTACAGTAATAAAAGAAGTACAAAATACACAGTATGATCCAAATTTAGTCAATTTTTTTCTGTCAGATTCACTCACTTCTGTCTGCTTGACCCACGGGCCATTAACATCAATACAACATAACCAAACACTATGCAAAATAATGTATAGAAATTGTCTGGCTCCTTTAAATAGAGTTCAGAGGATGAAAGTGTCAGGGCTGGGCTCAGCCCTTTCTTCTCGGAGCAGGCTGCTCAGCTGTCGGTTAATTGCCAGCTCTAATCTTTCCACAGTGACTCACCTGATGATGATATCCTGCTTGTCAAGTCCTGCTGGTTACTTAAGATGTTTAGCCCAGATCCTCTCTGCCTTCGCCTTGTGAACACATCCAGAGACTCTCTCCTGTGTACCTGTTAAAGACTTGCTTGGCTGACGTCCCTTCTGGTTCTTGATCCTGCTTGCTGTTCCACTATGCTGATTCTCTGGTTACCTGATTTCCTGGCTTGTCCTGAAGTATGCTAATCCCTGGCTCTCTGACGCCCTGGCCTGTCTGACTATCCGTTCCGGTTACCGAACTCTGGCTATGTTTTGCCTACGTTCACTCTGTTTACCTTTTACTATTATCATTATTAAACAAGTGTGATTTTTACTGCACTTCTGACTAGGTCTGATTCATGGTTTCTGACAGTAGGCGAAGGCCATGAATTCAGAAGATCCACTCAATCCACTTGTTGGTAATATTTTTTCCAGATTGGATGAGCAGGATCACCGCATGGATCAGTTTGCCATAGCGTTACAGATGCTCCTGAATCACACAGCTCACCTGGAATCTCCCACTGTGGCTGCTCCGGTACAACCTGTGTTGCAGGCCATCCCTGCTGCTGCTCCAGTCTCTGTGCAGGCACACGCCTCGAGTATTACTTAAATAAGTGACTCGATCGCCCCCAGCGATTTGGGGGCGATCGAGTCCAATGCAGAGGGTTTCTCAACCAGGTTGAGATATACTTTGAGATGCTGCCCTAGGCATTTCTCAAGTAGTTTTCATGATATCTTTGCTTTCTGAGAGAGCCTTGGTCTGGGCAAACCCTCTATGGGAGACACAAAAACCCATTGTCCTCAGTTACCCAGAGTTTGTGGCTTCTTTTAAAAGGGTATTTGATGTTCCCGCACGCTCCGCTTCTGCTGCCAAGTGCCTCATGTCCATCAAACAGAGTACGAGAACTGTTGCTGATTATGCCATTGAATTCTGTACTCTAGCAGCAGAGGTTGTTTGGAACAATGAGGCACTCGTTGCTGTTTTTTCTCATGGTCTCTCAGATATAGGGATGAGCCGAACACCCCCCTGTTCGGTTCGCACCAGAACATGCGAACAGCAAAAAAGTTCGCTCGAACACGCGAACACCGTTAAAGTCTATGGGACACGAACATGAATAATAAAAAGTGCTAATTTTAAAGGCTAATATGCAAGTTATTGTCATAAAAAGTGTTTGGGGACCCGGGTCCTGCCCCAGGGGACATGGATCAATGCAAAAAAAAGTTTTAAAAACTGCCGTTTTTTCAGGAGCAGTGATTTTAATAATGCTTAAAGTCAAACAATAAAAGTGTAATATCCCTTTAAATTTCATACCTGGGGGGTGTCTATAGTATGCCTGTAAAGCGGCGCATGTTTCCCGTGTTTAGAACAGTCTGACAGCAAAATGACATTTCGAAGGAAAAAACATTTAAAACTGCCCGCAGCTATTGCATTGCCGACAATACACATAGAAGTTCATTGATAAAAACGGCATGGGAATTCCCCACAGGGAAACCCCAAACCAAAATTTAAAAAAAAAATGACGTGGGGTTCCCCCTAAATTTCATACCAGACCCTTCAGGTCTGGTATGGATTTTAAGGGGAACCCCGCGCCAAAAAAAAAAAACGGCGTGGGGTCCCCCCAAAAATCCATACCAGACCCTTATCCGAGCACGCAACCTGGCAGGCCGCAGGAAAAGAGGGGGGGGGACGAGAGTGCGGCCCCCCCCCTCCTGAACCATACCAGGCCACATGCCCTCAACATTGGGAGGGTGCTTTGGGGTAGCCCCCCAAAACACCTTGTCCCCATGTTGATGAGGACAAGGGCCTCATCCCCACAACCCTGGCCGGTGGTTGTGGGGGTCTGCGGGCAGGGGGCTTATCGGAATCTGGAAGCCCCCTTTAACAAGGGGACCCCCAGATCCCGCCCCCCCCCCTGTGTGAAATGGTAAGGGGGTACTTACCCCTACCATTTCACTAAAAAACTGTCAAAAATGTTAAAAATGACAAGAGACAGTTTTTGACAATTCCTTTATTTAAATGCTTCTTCTTTCTTCTATCTTCTTCTTCTGGCTCTTCTGGTTCTTCCTCCGGCGTTCTCGTCCAGCATCTCCTCCGCGGTGTCTTCTATCTTCTTCTCCTCGGGCAGCTCCGCACCCATGGCATGGTGGGAGGCTCCCGCTGTGTGACGGCATCTCTTCGTCTGACGGCTCTTAAATAACGGGGGGCGGGGCCACCCGGTGACCCCGCCCCCCTCTGACGCACGGTGACTTGACGGGACTTCCCTGTGACGTCACGGGAATGCCACAGGGAAGTCCCGTCATGTCCCGTGCGTCAGAGGGGGCGGGGTCACCGGGTGGCCCCACCCCCGTTATTTAAGAACCGTCAGATGAGGAGACGCCGTCACACAGCGGGAGCCTCCCACCATGCCAGCATGGGTGCGGAGCGGCCCGGAGAAGAAAATGAAGAAGAGAAGAAGAAAGAAGAGAAGAGGATGAAGAAGAAGATGAAGAGAAGAGCGGGAGCCTCCCCTCATGCCATGGGTGCGGAGCGGCCCGAGGATAGAAGACGCCGCGGAGGAGAAGCTGGACGAGAACGCCGGAGGAAGAACCAGAAGAGCCAGAAGAACCAGAAGAAGATGAAGGAAGAAAGAAGAAGCATTTAAATAAAGGAATTGTCAAAAACTGTCTCTTGTCATTTTTAACATTTTTGACAGTTTTTTAGTGAAATGGTAGGGATAAGTACCCCCTTACCATTTCACACAGGGGAGGGGGGCCGGGATCTGGGGGTCCCCTTGTTAAAGGGGGCTTCCAGATTCTGATAAGCCCCCCGCTCGCAGACCCCCACAACCACCGGCCAGGGTTGTGGGGATGAGGCCCTTGTCCTCATCAACATGGGGACAAGGTGTTTTGGGGGGCTACCCCAAAGTACCCTCCCAATGTTGAGGGCATGTGGCCTGGTACGGTTCAGGAGGGGGGGCGCACTCTCGTCCCCCCCTCTTTTCCTGCGGCCTGCCAGGTTGCGTGCTCGGATAAGGGTCTGGTATGGATTATTTGGGGGACCCCACGCCTTTTTTTTTTTTTTTTTGGCGCGGGGTTCCCCTTAAAATCCATACCAGACCTGAAGGGCCTGGTATGGAATTTAGGGGTCTCCCACATCATTTTTTTTTTTTTTAATTTTGGTTCGGGGTTTCCCTGTGGGGAATTCCCATGCCGTTTTTATCAATGAACTTCTATGTGTATTGTCGGCAATGCAATAGCCGCGGGTAGTTTTAAATGGCTTTTTTTCCTTCTAAATGTCATTTTGCTGTCAGACTGTTCTAAACACGGGAAACATGCGCCCCTTTACAGGCATACTATAGACACCCCCCAGGTACGAAATTTAAAGGGATATTACACTTTTATTGTTTGACTTTAAGCATTATTAAAATCACTGCTCCTGAAAAAACAGCCGTTTTTAAAACTTTTTTTTGCATTGATCCATGTCCCCTGGGGCAATAACTTGCATATAAGCCTTTAAAATTAGCACTTTTGATTTCTCCCATAGACTTTTAAAGGGTGTTCCGCGGCATTCGAATTTGCCGCGAACACCCCAAATTGTTCACTATTCGGCGAACTTGCGAACAGCCAATGTTCGAGTCGAACATGAGTTTGACTCGAACTCGAAGCTCATCCCTACTCAGATACCATCAAAAATGAGATAGCAGCCCGAGATATACCCACATCACGTTTGCCATCCTCATTGACTCCAAAATCAGAGAAAGACTCTCTTTTAAGGAGTGCTTGCGGAAGCCTCCTGTACATTTGTCTCCGAGCTTTGCAGGCCCGTCCCTTGCCTCCCTCACCTCCCATGCCTCCTGGTACCGAGTCGGTCAGTGAAAGTGAACCCATGCACTTTGGCTTTACACGTCTCTCTGCGGATGAGAGAACCTTTAGGAGGAAGGAGAGATTGTGCCTTTAGTGTGGCCAGGCAGGTCACTTTTTGAAGTCTTTTCCTACCCGTCCTGGGAATACCCAAGCCTTGAGGTCCTGTTGCAGACAGACCTTAGGTGGCGTTGTTTCGTCCCAGTTATCCAGAAGGATAAGCCCCTGGTCCTGGTTATCCTTTCTTGGTCTGAGTCGCCCGTTGAGATACAGGCTCTAATCGATTCTGGGGCTACAGGCATGTTCATTGATGCTGCCTTTATATCTAAGCACTCGATTCCGTGCAGCTTCTTGCCACTCCACTTGCCATTGAGGTTCTTAATGGGAGACCTCTACAGCCTGCCCATGTGACTCATGAGACTGTTCCGTTGTCCATGGCCGTAGGGGCTCTTCATGAGATAATCCAATTCCGAGTCATTTAAAAAAGTCATGTTAGCAATCATTAAATTTTTTTTTAAGTCAGCAGCTACAAACACTGTAGCTGCTGACTTTTAATAGGGACACTTACCTGTCCACGGAGCGCGCGATGTTGGCCCCCGAGGCTGATCCGTCCATTAGCTCAGGTGCAGGTGCCGCCAACGTAATGAAGGGAAACCGGCAGTGGAGTCTGCAGGTTTCACCGCCGTTTTCCTACTGCTCATGCGCGAGTCGCGCTGAGCTTTCTGAATGGCATGTTGTCTTCTGGGACACACACAAGTCCCAGAAGGCAGGGGGGTGAAGGAGGAAATCATGCGGCCAAGGTAGGAAGGAAGTACACTCAGTACTTCACATAAAGTAAGTAAAAATAAAAAAAATTAAAAATAATTATCCAAAAATGAGTGGTGGAGGGGTGGTCATTCTATTAAGAACAACTTGTAAAATAGGGTTGAACACCGCTTTAAGGAATGGAGGCATCTCCTCGAAGGTACCACTATGCCGGTTCTCATTCTTACTGACCATAAGAATCTCACATTCTTGTCTGAGGCTAAATGCCTCTCTCCCAAAAGGGCGCGGTGGGCTCTTTTCTTGTCTAGCTTCAATTACATAGTCTCATTCTTACCCGGTACTAAGAATGTAAGGGTTGATGCTTTGTCGCGACAGTTTTCCTCCACTTCCACGTTGGAATCGGTTCCTGTTCCAGTGATTCGCATTCTGGCTACGGTTCACACCAGTCTTACTTCTCCTTTGGGTGAAGAAATTCTTGCCGCTCAGATCCATTCTCCTCCTGAGAAACCTTGTGACCGCTGCTTTGTCCCTGAGAGTCTTCGTACTGCCGTGCTCCTGACTTACCATTCTCCCAAGGCTGCTGGTCGCCCAGGGAATAATCAACTGTTTTGGGCCATTTCCCAACATTTCTGGTGGTCAGTCCACGTGCTGATGTAGCCGCCTTCATAGCTGCTTGTTCCGTGTGTGCTCAGAGTAAGACACCACGACACCTTCCAGTGGGCCTCCTACAACCCATACCCAATGGAGAGAGGCCTTGGACCCACCTGTCTATGGATTTCATTGTGGAGTTACCCAACTCTCAGGGTAACACAGTTAACCTTATGGTGGTTGATCGGTTCTTAAAAATGTCTCATTGTATTCCACTTAAGAAGTTGCCCACATCTAAGGAACTGGCTTCCATTTTTGCTCGGGAGATCTTTTGCTTACATGAGTTACCCAAGGTGATCGTCTCGGACAGGGGTAGACACTTTGTGTCCCGGTTCTGGTGAGCCTTTTGTGCACAGTTGGGAATGCAGCTTGCTTTCTCCTCTGCGTATCATCTGCAGTCTAATGGGGCTGCAGAACGAGCCAACCAGACCTTGGAGCAGTTTCTACATTGCTATATTTCTGACCATCATAACAACTGGTCAGACTTCTTACCTTGGGTGGAGTTTGCTCACAATAGTGCCTTGAATTCTGCTTCCCGATTGTCCCTGTTTATGGTGAACTATGGTTTCCAACCTACCATGTTGCCTGACTCATTTGTTCCGCAGAGCATTCCTGCGTTAGAGAAGCATCTCCGTGGTCTTCGTTACACTTAGGCACAAGTCCAGGAGGCTTTGCGACATGCCAATGATAGATACAGACTCCATGCTGACCACAGATGCCTGCCTGCGCCTTCCTAATAGGTTGGGGACAGGAAAAAAGGGAACCCCCTTGCTTGGGACTTTAACCGCTTGCCGACCAGCCGGCGTCATTATACAGCGGCAGGTCGGCACGATCCCGCGAGCCGTCGTGGCTATACGTCGGCTCCTTTAAGCGGGATAGCAGTTGAGCGCCCGCTGCACTGCGGGGGTGCCCATGCTCATGGGCGATGGTCGCGATGACCGCCGGCCACAAGCGATCGCGGGCACGAGAGGCAGAACAGGGACGTGTGTGTGTAAACACACAAATCCCTGTTCTGTTCTGTGAGGAGAGACAGATCGTGAGTTCCTAATAGCTAGGAACCACGATCTGTCATCCCGTCTAGTCAGTCCCCTCCCCCTACAGTTAGAACACACAGTCAGGGAACACAGTTAACCCCTTGAGCGCCCCCTAGTGTTAACTCCTTCCCTGCCAGTGACATTTATACAGTAATCAGTGCATTTTTATAGCACTGATCGCTGTATAATTGTCAGTTGTCCCAAAAATGTGTCAAAAGTGTCCGATGTGTCCGCCATAATGTTGCAGTCACTATAAAAATCGCAGATCGACGCCATTACTAGTAAAAAAAATAATGATAATAAAAATGTCATAAATCTATCCTCTATTTTGTAAACGCTATAACTTTTGCGCAAACCAATCAATATACGCTTATTGCAATTTTTATTATCAAAAATATGTAGAAGAATACATATCGTCCTAAACTGAGAAAAAAATGAGTGCTTTTTAAAAAAAATTGGGGATATTTATTATAGCCAAAAGTACAAAATATTGTGTTTTCTTCAAAATTGTCGCTCTTTTTTTGTTTATAGTGCAAAAAATAAAAACCACAGAGATGATCAAATACCACCAAAAGAAAGCTCTATTTGTGGGGAAAAAAGGACGTCAATTTTGTTTGGGTACAGCGTCGCACGACAATTGTGCAATTGTCAGTTAAAGCGACGCAGTGCCGAATCTCAAAAAATGCTCTGGTCATTGAGCAGCCAAATCTTCTGGGGCTGAAGTGGTTAAAGGTACCACTAATACTAGCAAAAAGCATTTATTAATACATATAAAATTTGATCACACATACATGTAATGATCAGTTAAAAACATAACATAACAAAAGACAAAAGAACAAAAACATAAAAAAAGTATAAGCATAGAATTATATCGTAAATTCTCTCCAATTCTTGAAAAAATCTCCGGTATCCAATGCATTTCTGGTTCAAGCCCTTCATCAGGGGTATTGAATAGGAGAATATGTGATCATAAATTTGTCTAATAAAGAAAATAGAAACAAAAAAAGAACATCATAGCAATATGACATGGATAGTGGCAGCCATAAAGGACAAAGAGACAAAAAGTTGCTCATGGGACACCTACCAAAAGGTAAGCAGAAGCTGATTTGAAGGAGTACACTGTACTATTTGAACAAAAGAAGGCAGTGAGACACTGCAGAAGATGGCGTCACTGGAAGACTGCTGACACTGCCCCCACGTAAACAACCAGGTTGGGGACAGGGTCTAGATGTCATCTCGCAACCTCCAACTCTTGTGTTCCCTCACTGAAGTTGGCACCTCGGTTTATTGGGCTTTTCCGTATTCTCCGCATGATTAACCCAGTGGCTTACGCTTTAGACCTTCCTTCTAATATGAGTATCTCAAATGTATTCCATGTCTCCTTATTAAAACCTTTGGTTTGCAACCACTTTACCACCTCGGTGCCACGTCCTCACCCAGTACAGGTTGGGAACCATGAGGAGTATTACAGTCCATTGTTGACTCCCGTAGGTTCCGTGGGCGCATACAGTACCTGGTGCATTGGAAAGAGTACGGTCCGGAGAAACGCTCTTAGGTCTCATCCTCGGACGTACATGCCCCTGTCCTCCGTGCTTTCCATAGATGTTTTCCCCTCAAACCTGGTAGTCCTCCAAGGGGGAGGGGTCGTTGAGGAGGGGTACTGTCAGGGCCGGGCTCAGCCCTTCCTTTTCAGAGCAGGCCGCTCAGCTGTCGGTTAATTGCCAGCTCCAATCTTTCCACAGTGACTCACCTGATGATGATATCCTGCTCGTCAAGTCCTGCTGGTTACTTAAGCTGTTCAGTCCAGATCCTCTCTGCCTTCGCCTTGTCAACAGATCCAGAGACTCTCTCCTGTGTACCTGTTAAAGACTTGCTTGGCTGACATCCCTTCTGGTTCCTGATCCTGCTTGCTGTTCCACTACGCTGATTCTCCATTTACCTGATTTCCTGGCTTATCCTGTAGTACGCTGATCCCTGGCTCCTTGACGTCCTGGCTTGTCTGATTATCCATTCTGGTTACCAAACTCTGGCTATGTTGTGACTACTTTTACACTGTTTACCTTTTACTATTATCATTATTAAACAAGTGTGATTTTTACTGCACTTCTGTCCCGGTCTGATTCATAGTTTCTCACAGAACGTAGACCTTTTTGTGCTAAATAACTTTAGTCACTTGAGCTAATAAGGAGAGGGTATAAAGGTTGAAATGTTACTCCTTGGAATCCGGCAGTCTTCAGCTAGCTTTACAGTGTTATAAATAAAGTCATCCTGGATAGTAAGATATAACAAAATTGTCTGATCTGCGAGGTATCTGTATTTCACTTCAAACTTTTCCCATATGGCTTTGATAATGTTGTATCCAATAGGATTACTTTCAATAAAGATGTGAATAGGATTTAGATGTCTGCATACAGTGTTCATAGACTGTAAAGACTGACTTCAATGGCACCACAAGTACCAGAAAGCTGGGTTAAGTAGATGATGTCTTTATGCAGTGTTCTAATGAATCTATATGGGCAAATGCCCGCTCAACATACTGGATACAGAAGCCGCTGGCAGCAATGCAGGTGCTAGTGAAGAAAGCTCTTTCAGGAACTCCCCCTGATTTCTGGCTCTGGGAATGGCATCTGACTCTGTCACAACTTGCCGCGGCCTACTCGGATCTGAAGTGCAGGCATCGCTGGAAAATCTGTAACAGTCTCTGGTCCGCTGTAGTGGAGAAGCAATGCTATCCGCAGAGATCCCTCTGGATTCAGCTGTGCGACTCCTCACTGTGCAAGCCACAAATTACAAATTAGCAGCAACTCACACTGGCACAAAGCTCCTGCTGTCAGAATCCAAGCCGGCGTCCCAAGAGAGTGACGCAGGCCGCGGCCAGCCCTTTTATATCCTCTCCCAGCAGTCTGTTCGATCTCCTCAGCATTTTGGTAGTGGTAGTTCAGGCCAGTCCCGCTGGAATTGAAACCTCAGCATTCTGAACTACACATGCCACGAGCTTTGCTCTGCTCTAAGTTTAGTCTGAAAGGAAATGACACATAGAGTCCAAGTCAACACTAGAGGGAGACAACCCCATATTAATTAACACTGTACACTATCCCTGAATTGTAGTTATAATAGCCAGCTCCTGACTACTTTCACATCCAATTCGCATAGGCGTGAACCCAGACTTATCAAGTTTTGAAATTATTGATTTGAAGGTCCATGGCCAAGTTTGAGGATCCTATCACTAAAATCATAGAGTTGGCATTTGAGAGAGAGATTTTTTTTGGAAAAGGGTCTTAATTACTTTCTTGTTGTTTAGATGTGTGATGTTGTCGGTCAGAATGGATTAAGTGGAGACTAAAAGGTAAAAGACTAGAGGCCAGGATTCTAGTGAATATTTTCAGGTTCACATTCAGAAGGAAAATTGGACAGCAACTCTGGCAAGCCTGTGGGTCTTTCCCTTTGTTAAGTATTACCGTTGTGTGCTTTGAGAGGATTGCATTGTTCAAAATGGAGTTAAAGGAATCAGCAAATCTATGCTGGAGTTTCTCAGAAGATTTTATAGTACATTGGGTATATCCAGCCAGTCTGTGAGCTTTTCCTTTGTTTCATATTCTGGATTACTTTCAGTAATTCCTCTGCTGTTATAGGAGAATCTAAGGTGAGTTTACCCTCCCTGGAGAGCTTGGGCAAGTTGGCATGTAGGTAATGTGAGATTGTAATTTACCTTGGTGTCAAATTGGAATTATATAGTTGGAAGAGAGATATATACAGAGAAGAGTAGTATGATTTGAAAACTCATAATATCTCTGGGAAGCTACAAACAATCTCTCCTTTGTCCTCTTTAATTTGTGAGATGTAATTCCTGCCTCTGGGAGCTCTTGCCAGCATTCTACTGTGTTTGTTACTAAATTCATAGAATGCTCTCCAGCATCATACTAGTTGTGCTTTGGCCTTGTGTATTAGGATGACATTCAATTTTTCTCTCACAGATTTGAATTTTTTTTTTTGGTTTTTATAAGCAGAGTTTTTTTTTTACGACTTGTCTTAAAGTAGTTGTAAACCCTCACATACTGTATACCTAGTGAAGTGACTGACCTCTGGTGATACACAGAGATGAAACAAATCCTCCTACATAGGTTGTACCTCTCTATGTGCAGCCTTCTCTTCGCTACATCTATTCAAAGTGCAGAATTTACACTGGATTTCTTAGCTCTGAAAAGCAGGGGGTGAAGAGCTGAACTTACATTGCTGAGGAGAGCTGATTAGAGGGAAGGGACACACCCCCTTCACACAGCACTCAGGAACAGAGCTGAGGCTGTCAATCAGCTGGATCTCTCTCCCCATCACCATTTTTCTCTTGGTGTCCAGAAAAAAATTGCCAAGAGGAGGGGATCTCCACCGTAAGCTTCTAGAAAGAGAAGTTTGGTGCATTTTCATTTTACTAACCAGGATGCCCATAGGCTTAAACTCACGGTATGATTTTAAACTATTTTTAAAATAACTGCTTTCCCTGGTCTCTGTGCTTCCTTCTTTACATCTTTGCTACTTTCCCATACATTAGAACTAGGGTTGCACCGATACTAGTAGGCAAATGCTCTGATGCTTAATCCGATACCTGGACAGTCAGGGACGATCGATGCAGGGCGCTGGGGGGGGGGGTAACAATCACAGATCGCCCTGTATACATTTCAATAAAGCATCTGACAGCTGCTTCTCCTCCTCTCCCCCCTGCGGCTTTCAGCTGCTTTATTGAAATCTATACAGGGAGATCAGTGATTGTAACTCCCCCACCGCCGCACCAATCGTCCCTGACTGTCCCCCATATGCTCCTTCAGTCCCCCGCCATGCTCCGGTCCCCCTCCATGCTCCTCATTCCCCCTCCGTGCTCCTCATTCCCCCTCTGAGCTCTGGTCCCCCTCCGTGCCCTGGTCCCCCTCCGTGCTCCAGTCCCCCTCTGTGCTCTGGTCGACCTCCATGCTCTGGCCCCCCTTTGTGCTCCGGTCCTCCCCCAGGCTCCGGGTCCCCCTCTGTGCTCCTCGGTTCACCTCCATGCTCCGGTCTCCCTCCGTGCTCCTCTGTCC
This sequence comes from Lithobates septentrionalis, assembly GCA_037952835.1. Taxonomy (NCBI): domain Eukaryota; kingdom Metazoa; phylum Chordata; class Amphibia; order Anura; family Ranidae; genus Lithobates; species Lithobates septentrionalis. The sequence goes on along the minus strand of JBBDGP010001313.1, from coordinate 877,764 downwards.
CCCTTTGTGCTCCGGTCCCCCTCCATGCTCCGGTCCCCCTCTGTGCTTCTCGGTCCCCCTTCATGTTCCAGTCCCCTCCGTGCTCCTCGTTCCCCCTCCATGCTCCGGTCCCCCTATGTGCTCCGGTCCCCCTCCATGCTCCGGTCCCCCTCCATGATCCGGTCCCCTTCCTTTCTCCGGTCCCTCTCTGTGCTCGGGTGCCCATCCGTGCTCTTCAGTCCCCCTATTTTTCCTGGCTCCTTCCTTTTCTGAATGTACACTGACTCTGTTCATTCATAACCCACTCTGTTCATTCATAACTGTCATTGAGCATCATAAACTGTGTTTATGATGCTTCAGTTAATGAATGGACAGGAGCCTCTGTCTCCTGTCCATTCATCTTCAGTTCAGCTGAGGCTACAGAGAAAGGGACTGGGGAATCTGTGTCCTCAGTCCCTTTCCCTGTCTCAAAAGGGATATCTCAGCAAAGCCACCCCCCCAACAGGACTAAAAAAAAAATTATAAAAAAAGACCTGCAATAAAAAAATATTGAAATGAGGTTCAATTCTAAAAATAATAAAAAATACACAGTCCATGCATCATCAGTGCTGCATATTAGTGCTACTGTCACATGACATAAAAAAAATTTCTATTGGTAATCAGTATCGGCGAGCACTTAAAAAAAAGTATCGGTACTTGTACTCGGTCTCATAAAAGTGGTATCGGTGCAACCCTAATTATAACAGATGAATAGATGCTAATGCTATATATACAGTATTTGCAGAGAACCTAAATTCTTCCCATTTTTCCCATATTTTTGGGTATTCATTTTCTCTTCAGTCATTAGCATTGTCTCTGTTCGCTGTATTTGGCTCATCTCACAAATCCATCCTGCTATTGTAGGACTGTTTGCTTGTCTCCACTTTTGGGCTATTATGGTCTTGGCTGCTGTTATATCATGAAGGATGTCTGTCTTAATTGTTTTTCTAGCTCCTGGGATGACATTTAGTATTGAGATGTTTACCGTTGAGTGCACCACGTGGCTTGATATTTTCCGATAAATTTTAAATATATTATCCCAGAGATCCTTCACCATAGAGCAATCGTGCCATATATGTGTCATAGTCCCTCTCTCCTTCAGACATCTCCAACACATTTCTGAATTACTTCAGTTTATTTTATGTAATTCCACTGGGGTCCAATACCATCTCATGATCATTTTATAGTTCCTTTCTTGATTTCTAATCGCTATTGAAGTTTTATGTGTCAGAGAATGCTCTATTCCATTCTTCTACTGAGATCAAAATCCCCATTTCCTTCTCCCATTTCTTCATATATCCTAATTCATTAAGAGATTCTGTGGGAAGTAGGAGCTTATATATAATAGATAAATTATGAGTTGGTCTTTGTTCTTTTGTTAATAGTTGTTCAAAAATAGTCAATTGTCTATTAAGTAGAGTATAAATTAATCCTAATATATGTATCTAAAGGGCCGTACACACGATCTGACTTTTTGACAACAAACATGCAAATGAGCTGTTTTGGAGCAACATCCGACCATGTGTACGCTCCATTGGACAAACTTTTTCAGTTTCCATCGGACTTTTGTTGGCTGTGCGAACGGACAAACTTTCCAGCAACAAAAGTCCGATGGAGCAAAGTCTGATCATGTGTACACAAAGCCATCGGACTTTTGTACAAACTACAGTACGCAGCCGCGAGAATGTTTCCAGCGCGATCGGCGGCAGGGTACTGTACATCTTGCGCTAGCTGCAATAGGAAAAACACATTTTCCTACTGCGGCAGGCGCGAGAGGGAATTCTCCCCTTGCCTTTGGTCTGGCATGGATTTTAAGGGGAACCCTCTACACCGAAACAACTGCGTGGGGGTCCCCCCAAAATCCATACCAGTCCCTTATGCGAGCACGCAGCCCGGCCGGTCAGGAAAGGGAGTGGGGATGAGCGAGCGCCCCCCCTCCTGAGCCGTACCAGGCCGCATGCCCTCAACATGGGGGGTGGGTGCTTTGGGGGAAGGGGGCGCCCTACGGGCACCTTGATGAGGACAAGGGCCTCTTCCCGACAACCCTGGCCGTTGGTTGTCGGGGTCTGCGGGCGGGGCGCTTATCGGAATCCGGGAGTCCCCTTTAATAAGGGGGCCCCCCGATCCCGGCCCCCCACCCTATGTGAATGAGTATGGGGTACATCGTACCCCTACCCATTCACCTAGGGTTAAAGTGTCAATAAAAAACACAGTACACAGGTTTTTAAAGTAATTTATTAGGCAGCTCCAGGGTCTTCTTCCGACTTCGGGGGTCCTCTTCCGAGTTCGGGGGTCTTCTTCTGACTTCGGGGGTCCTCTTCCGACTTTGGGGGTCTCTCCGGCGTCTTCTCCCGGTGTCCGCATCTTCTTCCGGCTCCACCGCTATCTTCTGGCGCTCTTTTGCCAGCGGTCGTCCGGACTTCTGGATCGTCTTCTTCCCTCTTCTCTTCCAGAGATGTTGACACGACGCTCTCTCCAGCCGGAATGCTCTCTGTGCGCTCCGCAACGGACTTATATAGGCGGTGACCCCGCCCCCCTATGACATCACAGTCCCGGGGCATGCTGGGACTGTGAGGTCATAAGGGGGCATGGTCATATGATGACATGACCACGCCCCCTTATGACCTCACAGTCCCAGCATGCCCCGGGACTGTGATGTCATAGGGGGGCGGGGTCACACCTATATAAGTCCGTTGCGGAGCGCACAGAGAGCATTCCGGCTGGAGGGAGCGTTGTGTCAACATCTCTGAAGAGAAGAGGGAAGAAGACGATCCAGAAGTCCGGACCACCGCTGGCAAAAGACCGCTAGAAGATAGCGGTGGAGCTGGCAGAAGATGCAGACACCGGGAGAAGACGTCGGAGAGACCCCCCGAAGTCGGAAGAAGACCCCGGAGCTGCCTAATAAATTACTTTAAAAACCTGTTTACTGTGTCTTTTTATTGACACATTTTTCCCTAGGTGAATAAGTAGGGGTACGATTTACCCCATACTCATTCACACAGGGTGGGGGGCCGGGATCTGGGGGCCCCCTTATTAAAGGTGGCACCTGGATTCCGATAAGCGCCCCGCCCGCAGACCCTGACAACCAACGGCCAGGGTTGTCGGGAAGAGGCCCTTGTCCTCATCAACATGGGGACAAGGTGCTTTGGGGTGTTGGGGCTGCAGGGCGCCCCCTTTCCCCAAAGCACCCACCCCCCATGTTGAGGGCATGCGGCCTGATACGGCTCAGGAGGGGGGGGCGCTCGCTCGTCCCCACCCTCTTTTCTGACCAGCCGGGCTGCGTGCTCGGATAAGGGTCTGGTATGGATTGGGGGGGACCCCCACGCCGTTTTTTCGGCGTAGGGGGTTCCTCTTAATATCCATACCAGACCTAAGGGCCTGGTATTCCCCTGGAGGGGAACCCATGCTGGTTTTTTATTTAAAATTTGGCGTGGAGTTCCCCCTCAAGATTTATACCAAACACAGTGCCTGGCATTGGCGGGGATCCAAGTCAGATCCCCGCACCAGTGTCAACCCGGCTCGCAAGGTGTCAATCTCGCCAATAAAAGTGGCGAGATTGACACAATATCAGACAACAATACACAAGTTGACCAAAGAGTGGTGGTAAAGAGCTGAAAAACCACGTGATATGGTGAAAGTTGGCTGGAAAAGTCCTGTCGTCTGTATGCAAGACAAACTTTTGGGCAACGCCCTTTGTACAAAAATCCAAGGGAAAGTTTGTACAAAGTCCTATCGTGTGTGGGGCTTTACTGTTGATATTGCATCAATTTATGCTCCTGTTCTGGCCCTAGTTCGGACAATCGTGGAAGCTTGCCATCCACTAGGGCAGGGATATGCAATTAGCAGACCTCCAGCTGTTGCAGAACTACAATTCCCATGAGGCATAGCAAGACTCTGACAGCCACAAGCATGACACCTAGAGGCAGAGGCATGATGGGACTTGTAGTTTTGCAACAGCTGGAGGTCCGCTAATTGCATATCCCTGCACTAGGGTCTGAGCTATCTTTACATTTTCACTCTTTTTCCATTTAAGAAAGTTTTTAACCTTTACTGCTGGTGGAAACTTTTTCAATGTTTTATCCCATATCTTTAACCACTTGCCGCCCGCCGGCTGTCATATGACGGCCAGGCGGCGCCACTCTCTTTCTGGATGGGTGTCATATGATGTCCGTCCATTTAAACAAGGAATGCGCGCGATCGTGAGCACACATCCCTGTTCCTTCGGTGGCGGCGTGTCACGGAGACACCACTCGCCACCGAGGGGGGTGAACAGCTATTGGGCATGGCTGTTTACCACGTGATGAAGTCACGGCCGATCACAGATGGTACCGCCCCACTTTGCACGGCGCATGCGTGTGAGCGCGCTACACATGCACGTCGGTGGCAGCGTGTTCACGGGTACACTGCTCATCACTGATGCTGGTAAACAGTGGGTTCACATTATAATATATGGTATAACATATTGGATTCACTTTATTGCTAAGTAGCATATCTATTGTTCATGCACTATAGCACTTTTTTGCATCATTTATAGGTTTACATTGTAATATATTGCACATTGATGCGCCCCCCATATTGTTCTCTTTATTGGCCGGCGGCTGTTTACCACGTGAACGGCTGTGATCCTTTCACAGCCGATCACTAAATGTAAACATAGAGCGGTAACGAGATGTTACCGGGTTCTCCTCCTCGCACACCGATCGTATGTGAGAAGGAGATTGCGGTAACATCTTGTTACCGCTTACAGTGTACACCAATCACACTGATTGCCCCCCCCAATAAAGAGGACCTATCACCACCCATCAAAGTACCTGTCACAGTTCATCTGAGTACCTGTCACAGTTCATCCGAGTACCTGTCACAGTCCATATGCGTACCCAAATACCTGTCACAGTAAATCTGAGTATCAGTTCATATGAGTACCTGAGTACCTGTCACAGTCCATATGAGTACCCGAGTACCTGTCACAGTCCATATGAGTACCCAAGTACCTGTCACAGTCCATCTGAGTACCCGAGTACCTGTTACAGTTCATCTGAGTACCTGAGTACCTGTCACAGTCCATATGAGTACCCGAGTACCTGTCACAGTCCATATGAGTACCCGAGTACCTGTCACAGTCCATCTGAGTACCCGAGTACCTGTCACAGTTCATATGAGTACCTGAGTACCTGTCACAGTCCATATGAGTACCAAAGTACCTGTCACAGTCCATATGAGTACCCGAGTACCTGTCACAGTCCATATGAGTACCCGAGTACCTGAGTACCTGTCACAGTTCATATGAGTACCGAGTACCTGTCACAGTCCATCTGAGTACCCGAGTACCTGTCACAGTTCATCTGAGTACCCGAGTACCTATCACAGTCCATCTAAGTACCCGAGTACCTGTTACAGTCCATGTGAGTACCCGAGTACCTGAGTACCTGTCACAGTTCATATGAGTACAGAGTACCTGTCACAGTCCATCTGAGTACCCGAGTACTTGTCACAGTTAATTTGAGTACCCGAGTACCTGTCACAGTCCATCTGAGTACCCGAGTACTTGTCACAGTTAATTTGAGTGCCCGAGTACTTGTCACAGTCCATCTAAGTACCCGAGTACCTGCCACAGTCCATCTGAGTACCCAAGTACCTGTCACAGTTCATCTGAGAACCCGAGTACCTGTCACAGTCCATATGAGTACCTGAGAACCTGTCACAGTCCATATGAGTACCTGTCACAGTTCATATGAGTACCCGAGTACCTGTCACAGTCCATATGAGTACCCGAGTACCTGAGTACCTGTCACAGTTCATATGAGTACCGAGTACCTGTCACAGTCCATCTGAGTACCCGAGTACCTGTCACAGTTCATCTGAGTACCCAAGTACCTATCACAGTCCATCTAAGTACCCGAGTACCTGTTACAGTCCATGTGAGTACCCGAGTACCTGAGTACCTGTCACAGTTCATATGAGTACAGAGTACCTGTCACAGTCCATCTGAGTACCCGAGTACTTGTCACAGTTAATTTGAGTACCCGAGTACCTGTCACAGTCCATCTGAGTACCCGAGTACTTGTCACAGTTAATTTGAGTACCCGAGTACTTGTCACAGTCCATCTAAGTACCCGAGTACCTGCCACAGTCCATCTGAGTACCCGAGTACCTGTCACAGTTCATCTGAGAACCCGAGTACCTGTCACAGTCCATATGAGTACCTGAGAACCTGTCACAGTCCATATGAGTACCTGTCACAGTTCATATGAGTACCGAGTACCTGTCACCGCCCTTCAGAGTACCTGAATACCAGTCACCAGCCCATCAGAGTACCCGAGTACCTGTCACCAGGCCATCAGAGTACCCAAGTACCTGTCACCAGGCCATCAGAATACCCAAGTACCTGTCACAGTCCATATGAGTACACGAGTACCTGTCACAGTCCATATGAGTACCCGAGTACCTGTCACAGTTCATACGAGTACCGAGTACCTGTCACATTTAATCTGAGTACCTGTCACAGTTCATATGAGTATCCGTCACAATCCATATGAGTACCCTAGTACCTGTCACAGTCCATCTGAGTACCCGAGTACCTGTCACAGTACATATGAGTACCTGTCACAGTCCATATGAGTACCCGAGTACCTGTCACAGTCCATATGAGTACCTGAGTACCTGTCACAGTTCATATGAGTACCTGAGTACCTGTCACAGTCCATATGAGTACCCGAGTACCTGTCACAGTCCATATGAGTACCTGTCACAGTCCATATAAGTACCTGAGTACCTGTCACAGTCCATATGAGTACCCGAGTACCTGTCACAGTCCATATGAGTAGCTGTCACAGTCCATATGAGTACCCTAGTACCTGTCGCAGTCCATCTGAGTACATGAGTACCTGTAACAGTCCATATGAGTACCCGAGTACCTGTCACAGTCCATATGAGAACCTGAGTACCTGTCGCAGTTCATATGAGTACCTGAGTACCTGTCACAGTCCATATGAGTACCCGAGTACCTGTCACAGTCCATATGAGTACCTGAGTACCTGTCCCAGTCCATATGATTACCCAAGTACCTGTCATAGTCCATATGAGTACCGAGTACCTGTCACAGTCCATTTGAGTACCCGAGTACCTGTCACAGTTTATCTGAGTACCCGAGTACCTGTCACAGTCCATCTAAGTACCCGAGTACCTGTCACAGTCCATCTGAGTACCCGAGTACCTGTCACAGTTCATCTGAGTACCCGAGTACCTGTCACAGTCCATCTAAGTACCCGAGTACCTGTCACAGTCCATCTGAGTACCCAAGTACCTGTCACAGTTCATCTGAGTACCCGAGTACCTGTCACAGTCCATATGAGTACCTGAGTACCTGTCACAGTCCATATGAGTACCCGAGTACCTGTCACAGTCCATGTGAGTACCCGAGTACCTCTCACAGTCCATATGAGTACCCGAGTGCCTGTCACAGTCCATATGAGTACCTGAGTACCTGTCACAGTCCATATGAGTACCTGAGTACCTGTCACAGTCCATATGAGTACCTGAGTACCTGTCACAGTTCATATGAGTACCTGAGTAGCTGTCACAATCCATATGAGTACCTGAGTACCTGTCACAGTCCATATGAGTACCCTAGTACCTGTCACAGTCCGTATAAGTACCTGTCACAGTCCATCTGAGTACCTGAGTACCTGTCACAGTCCATATGAGTACCCGAGTACCTGTCACAGTCCATATGAGTAGCTGTCACAGTCCATATGAGTACCCAAGTACATGTCGCAGTCCATCTGAGTACCTGAGTACCTGTAACAGTCCATATGAGTACCCGAGTACCTGTCACAGTCCATATGAGAACCTGAGTACCTGTCACAGTTCATAGGAGTACCTGAGTACCTGTCACAGTCCATATGAGTACCCGAGTACCTGTCACAGTCCATATGAGTACCTGAGTACCTGTCACAGTCCATATGATTACCCAAGTACCTGTCACAGTCCATATGAGTACCGAGTACCTGTCACAGTCCATTTGAGTACCTGAGTACCTGTCACAGTCCATATGAGTACCTGTCACAGTTCATATGAGTACCTGAGTACCTGTTACAATCCATATGAGTACCTGAGTACCTGTCACAGTCCATATGAGTACCCTAGTACCTGTCACAGTCCGTATAAGTACCTGTCACAGTCCATCTGAGTACCTGAGTACCTGTCACAGTCCATATGAGTACCCGAGTACCTGTCACAGTTCATATGAGTACCTGTCACAGTCCATATGAGTACCAGAGTACCTGTCACAGTCCATATGAGTACCCGAGTACCTGTCACAGTCCATATGAGTACCCGAGTACCTGTCACAGTCCATCTGAGTACCCGAGTACCTGTCACAGTCCATATTAGTACCAGAGTACCTGTCACAGTCCATATGAGTACCCGAGTACCTGTCACAGTCCATATGAGTACCTGTCAAAGTTCAAATAAGTACTCAGTACCTGTCACAGTCCATCTGAGTACCCGAGTACCTGTCACAGTTCATCTAAGTACCCGAGTACCTGTCACAGTCCATATGAGTACCCGAGTACCTAACACAGTCCATATGAGTACCTGTCACAGTTCATATGAGTACGGAGTACCTGTCACCGCCCTTCAGAGTACCCAAATATCAGTCACCAGCCCATCAGAGTACCCAAGTACTTATCTGTAGCCCATCAGAGTACCTGAGTACCTGTCACCAGGCCATCAGAGTACCCGAGTACCTGTCATCAGGCCATCAGAGTACCTGAGTACCTGTCACCAGCCCATCAGAGTAACCGAGTACCTGTCACCAGCCCATCAGAGTACCCGAGTACCTGTCAGCAGCTCATCAAGTTACCTGAGTACCTGTCTCCAGCCCATCAAAGTACCCGAGTACCTATCTGCAACCCATCAGAGTACCCAAGTACCTATTTGCAGCCCATGCCTCATAGAATATAGGTCGGGGTGCTTTCCAAAATGGGGTCATTTTGTGGGTAATTCCACTGTCCTGGTGCTCGACGACCTTCAAAAGTGTGATAGGTAGGAATGAAATAAGATGTGTAATTTATGCTCCTAGAATGCCTGAAGGTACTACTTCAATGTGGACCTCTGTGGCCAGGCTGTGTGAAAGTCTCACACATGTAGTATCGCCATACTCGTGAAGAGTAGGGATGAGCCGAACACCCCCCGGTTCGGTTCGCACCAGAACCCGCGAACGGACCGAAAGTTCGCACGAACGTTAGAACCCCATTGACGTCTATGGGACTCGAACGTTCGAAATCAAAAGTGCTCATTTTAAAGGCTAATTTGCATGGTATTGTCCTAAAAAGGGTTTGGGGACCCGGGTCCTACCCCAGGGGACATGTATCAATGCAAAAAAAACTTTTAAAAACGGCCGTTTTTTCGGGAGCAGTGATTTTAATGATGCTTAAAGTAAAAAAAAAAAGTGAAATATTCCTTTAAATATCGTACCTGGGGGGTGTCTATAGTATGCCTGTAAAGTGACGCGTGTTTCCCATGTTTAGAACAGTCCCTGCACCAAATGTCATTTTTAAAGGAAAAAATCTCATTTAAAACTGCTTGCGGGTTTAATGTCATGTCGGGTCATGGCAATATGGATGAAAATCAGTGAGACAAACGGCATGGGTACCCCCCAGTCCATTACCAGGCCCTTTGGGTCTTGTATGGATATTAAGGGGAACCCCGCACCCAAATTAAAATAAGGAAAGGTGTGGGGCCACCAGGCCCTATATACTCTGAACAGCAGTATACAGGCGGTGCAAACAAGACAGGGACTGTAGGTTTGTTGTTAAGTAGAATCTGTTTGTAATTTTGAACATTTTTAACGTGTTTAGCTCCAGCCAAAAAATCTTTTCTAAGCTTTTTGGAAAACATAGGGAAGGGTTATCACCCCTGTGACATTTGTTTTGCTGTCTTTCCTCCTCTTCAGAAGATTTCACCTCACTTTTTTGTCCCAATGAAAAATGTTTTTTGAAAATTTGGGTTTTTTTGTGGAACAAGGATTGGAAAGCATCAGTGGAAAGGAGAAATTGTTTTCCCATATTAACTCTTACAGGAGAGAATTTCCCTTCCTAGGGGTAGATTTCATCTCACTTCCTGTTGTCTCCTTCCGTTTGCAAGTAGGAGTCGTTTGTAAGTTAGATGTTTGAAAGTAGGGTCCTGCCCTATATACTCAGCAGAAATTTGGGCCTTAGGTGTTGCTGTGGCCACAACACTGTAAGCCCTCACAGGGCCCTGCTGTGAAATATTAGATCAAGAATTGTAATTACATGCCCCTGTTGAACAGGAGCTGAAAAATTAGGCCTTAGGCACTGGTGCTGGTGCCACAACACTGCAACCCCTCACAGACACTCTAGTTGGAACGCAGGAACGAGCCCTGCTGCAAAGTATTGCTTCAAAAATTGTAATTACACGCCCCTGTTAGACAGGGGCAGAAAAATTGGGCCTTAGGCACTGGTGCTGGTGCCACAACACTGCAACCCCTCACAGACACTCTAGTTGGAACGCAGGAACGAGCCCTGCTGCAAAGTATTGCTTCAAAAATTGTAATTACACGCCCCTGTTAGACAGGGGCAGAAAAATTGGGCCTTAGGCACTGGTGCTGGTGCCACAACACTGCAACCCCTCACAGACACTCTAGTTGGAATGCAGGAACGAGCCCTGCTGCAAAGTATTACATCAAAAATTGTAATTACACGCCCCTGTTAAAGAGGGGCTGAAAAATTGTGCCTTAGGCACTGGTGGTGGCGCCCAGAACCAAAAATGTTCTTACAAGCTATCAGCGTGATGATTGAGGAGGAAGAGGATAATTACTCAGGGATAGTCACTCAGCATCAGCATAGGCAGTCTTTGAAGGGATCTGAGATTTCAAAAAAAATTATTCGGTTACATCAGCATCAGGTGCTTGGTAGCTGGTGGTGATCCAAGACTGATTCATTTTTATGAAGGTCAGCCGATCGAACGAGTCGGTGGACAGACGCACCCTGTGATCGGTTACCACGCCTCCAGCAGCACTGAATGTGCGTTCCGAAAGAACGCTGGATGCAGGACAGGCCAGTAGCTCAATTGCATACTGTGCAAGCTCTGGCCAGTGATCCATCCTCAAGACCCAGTAACCCAGAGGATTTTCGGTGGGAAAGGTGTCCAAGTCTGATCTTGCCCCTAGGTATTCCTGCACCATGTAAAACAGACGCTGGCGATGGTTGCTGGAACCGATCATACCTTGGGGCTGCGGACCAAAAAATTATCTGAACGCATCGGTCAGACGGCCACCTTCTCCACCGCTCCTTCTTTGACTGACCGAAGCCTCAGCAACACGTTGTCCAGAAACAGGAGTTTGTAACCTCCCAGTCTCTGGGAACGCGTTGCACAGACCTTTCTGCAAGGCCTCCCGAAGATGTTTCATCCTCTGCTCCCTCTGCGATGGCAAGATAAGGTCCGCAACCTTACCCTTGTAACGTGGATCAAGGAGGGTTGCCAGCCAGTATTGGTCCTTCTCCTTGATACCACGAATACGAGGATCCTTACGCAGGCTTTGCAGGATCAGGGAGGCCATGCAGCGTAGGTTTGCTGAGGCATTCGGTCCGGAGTCCTCTGGGTCACTAAGGACAACAACGTCCGCAGCCACCTCCTCCCAGCCACGTACAAGTCCATGTGTTCCTTGGGACTGATCCCTTAAAGACTGCTGCTGATGCTGAGTGCCAGGCTCCACCTCCATACTGACACAATCTTCCTCCTCCTCCTCCTCGTCCTCTTCCTGTGTGATCGGCGGGCACGCAGGAACACTGTCTGGATAAAGGGGGCCTTGAGAGCTAAGGAAGTCCTCCTCTTCCTGCCTCTGTTCTGCCTCAAGTGCCCTGTCCATTATTCCACGCAGCGTGTGCTCCAACAGGTGGACAAGGGGGACAGTGTCACTGATGCATGCACTGTCAGTGCTCACCATCCTCGTGGCCTCCTCGAATGGTGACAGGACAGTGCATGCATCCCTGATCATGGCCCACTGGCGTGGGGAAAAAAAACCAAGCTCCCCTGACCCTGTCCTGGTGCCATAGTCGCACAGGTACTCATTGATGGCCCTCTGCTGCGTGTGCAGCCGCTGCAGCATGGCCAACGTTGAGTTCCACCTGGTGGGCATGTCACAGATTAGGCGGTTCTTGGGCAGGTTAAACTCCTTTTGGAGGTCCGTCAGCCGAGCACTGGCATTATATGACCGGCGGAAATGCACACAGACTTTCCTGGCCTGCCTCAGGACATCCTGTAAGCCCGGGTACCTGCCCAAGAACCGCTGCACCACCAAGTTAAGGACGTGAGCCAAACAGGGCACATGGGTCAGTTGTCCCTGTCGGAGGGCAGAGAGGAGGTTGGTGCCATTGTCGCAAACCACCATTCCTTCCTTAAGTTGGCGTGGCGTCAACCACCTCTGAACCTGCCCCTGCAGAGCTGACAGAACCTCTGCCCCAGTGTGGCTCCTGTCCCCCAAGCACACCAACTCAAGCACCGCATGGCATCTTTTGGCCTGCGTACTTGCGTAGCCCCTTGAACGCCTACGGAGCACCGCTGGTTCCGAGGAAGAGGCCATGGAGGAAGAAGAAGAGGAGGGGGTGGAGGAGAGAGGTGTGTCACAATCAGCATTTTGGAGGCGTGGTGGCGGAACAACCTCCAACACTACTGCACCTTGTCCTGCATCCTTCCCAGCTGCCAGCAGAGTCACCCAATGCGCCGTGAAACTTAGGTAACGTCCCTGTCCATGCCTGCTGGACCATGAGTCAGCGGTAATATGCACCTTACCGCTGACCGCCCTGTCCAGCGAGGCATGGACATTGCCTTCCACATGCCGGTAGAGAGCCGGAATCGCCTTCCGTGAGAAAAAGTGGCGTTTGGGTACCTGCCACTGAGGAACCGCACATTCCACAAACTCACGGAAGGGGGCAGAGTCTACCAACTGAAAAGGCAGCAGTTGAAGTGATAGCAATTTTGCCAAGCTAGCATTCAACCGCTGGGCATGTGGATGGCTGGGAGCAAACTTCTTTCGGCGGTGCAGCAGCTGGGGCAGGGAAATTTGCCTGGTACAATCTGACGTCGGTGTACCAAAAGCAGATTGCCCACAAGTACTTGGCTGTGACACACCTAATTCTACACCTTCATTCCTCTCACTGCAGGTCTCAGAGAGGACTGAAGGTCTAGTGGGGTTGGAAATCTCAGCTGATGTGGGTCTTTTAGATACGCTTGCCAACGAACTGCATGGCAGGTCAACATATGTCTGGTCAAGCATGTGGTACCCAAGCGGGAGATGTTTTGGCCACGCGAGATACGCTTGAGACATATGTTGCAAATAGCAGCGGTGCGATCTGATGCACTCGTCTCAAAAAAGGCCCACACCAAAGAACTTTTTGAATAACGCGCAGAGACTGCAGCGCCCTGCACATGTGGAGCTTTGGGGTGTGATGCAGTCAATGTGCTGCCCTTAGGCTGGCCCCTGGAGGGCATCCTGCCTCGTTGGTGATGTGCCGCCTCCTCCTCCTCCTCCTCCTCTCTCCTATCAGGCACCCACGTTGAGTCAGTGACCTCATCATCCCCTCCCTCCTCATCACTGGAGCAAACCTGGCAGTATGCTGCAGCAGGGGGAGCATGACTGCCAGATTGCTGTCCTTCTTGGGCACCCCCTCTGTCCGTGCTCATGTTACTGCCTTCATCGAGCTCAGTATCATCATCAGAGCCTTCCAAATGCTGGGCATCCTCCTGGAGCATGTACCCAACACTGTGGTCAAACAGTTCGAGGGAATCCTCAGGAGGACATGGTGGAGCTAGGGAAGGAGTCACTGATGACATTGAGCTGAGGGAAGAGGCCGCTGCTTTGCCAGACAAAGCACCCTGGGCATGGGTGAGAGAGGATGAGGAGGATGAGGACGGCTTGGTCATCCACTCGACCAAGTCTTCCGCATGTTGCGGCTCAACACGGCCAGCTGCCAAAAAAAAGGCCAAGCGTGTCCCATGGCCACGTGCTGATGAGGATGCACCGTCTCCACGACCAGCACTAGACACAGAGCCTGCTTGCCCTCTCTTATTGGCTTGTGACTGTCTGCCTCTCCTTCTTGGCCTTCCAGACATACTAATGGCCTGTAGCTGCACTAAGCTGGGATAGAACACCTGTAATTTTCTTCAGGTAGCTTTATATACTGTAACCAGACAAGCCTGCCTGTCAGTAGGAAGATAACAGGAACGGATCTAGCTGAACACTGTGAGCAGGACGCACTGCACTAAATGTAAATAGCAGGAACGGATCTAGCTGAACACTGTGAGCAGGACGCACTGCACTAAATGTAAATAGCAGGAACGGATCTAGCTGAACACTGTGAGCAGGACGCACTGACTGCACTAAATGTAAATAGCAGGAACAGATCTAGCTGAACACTGTGAGCAGGACGCACTGACTGCACTAAATGTAAATAGCAGGAACAGATCTAGCTGAACACTGTGAGCAGGACGCACTGCACTAAATGTAAATAGCAGGAGTGGATCTAGCTGAACACTGTGAGCAGGACGCACTGACTGCACTAAATGTAAATAGCAGGAACAGATCTAGCTGAACACTGTGAGCAGGACGCACTGCACTAAATGTAAATAGCAGGAACGGATCTAGCTGAACACTGTGAGCAGGACGCACTGCACTAAATGTAAATAGCAGGAACGGATCTAGCTGAACACTGTGAGCAGGACGCACTGCACTAAATGTAAATAGCAGGAACGGATCTAGCTGAACACTGTGAGCAGGACGCACTGACTGCACTAAATGTAAATAGCAGGAACAGATCTAGCTGAACACTGTGAGCAGGACGCACTGCACTAAATGTAAATAGCAGGAACGGATCTAGCTGAACACTGTGAGCAGGACGCACTGCACTAAATGTAAATAGCAGGAACGGATCTAGCTGAACACTGTGAGCAGGACGCACTGCACTAAATGTAAATAGCAGGAACGGATCTAGCTGAACACTGTGAGCAGGACGCACTGACTGCACTAAATGTAAATAGCAGGAACAGATCTAGCTGAACACTGTGAGCAGGACGCACTGACTGCACTAAATGTAAATAGCAGGAACAGATCTAGCTGAACACTGTGAGCAGGACGCACTGCACTAAATGTAAATAGCAGGAACGGATCTAGCTGAACACTGTGAGCAGGACGCACTGACTGCACTAAATGTAAATAGCAGGAACAGATCTAGCTGAACACTGTGAGCAGGACGCACTGACTGCACTAAATGTAAATAGCAGGAACAGATCTAGCTGAACACTGTGAGCAGGACGCACTGCACTAAATGTAAATAGCAGGAACGGATCTAGCTGGACACTGTGAGCAGGACGCACTGACTGCACTAAATGTAAATAGCAGGAACAGATCTAGCTGAACACTGTGAGCAGGACGCACTGCACTAAATGTAAATAGCAGGAACGGATCTAGCTGAACACTGTGAGCAGGATGCACTGACTGCACTAAATGTAAATAGCAGGAACAGATCTAGCTGAACACTGTGAGCAGGACGCACTGCACTAAATGTAAATAGCAGGAACGGATCTAGCTGAACACTGTGAGCAGGACGCACTGCACTAAATGTAAATAGCAGGAACGGATCTAGCTGAACACTGTGAGCAGGACGCACTGCACTAAATGTAAATAGCAGGAACGGATCTAGCTGAACACTGTGAGCAGGACGCACTGCACTAAATGTAAATAGCAGGAACAGATCTAGCTGAACACTGTGAGCAGGACGCACTGCACTAAATGTAAATAGCAGGAACGGATCTAGCTGAACACTGTGAGCAGGACGCACTGCACTAAATGTAAATAGCAGGAACGGATCTAGCTGAACACTGTGAGCAGGACGCACTGCACCAAATGTAAATAGTCTAGATAGAAGATAACAGGAACGGATCTAGCTAAACTGAATACAGTGTATATATATATATATGCAACACCAGGGATGCATATATATACACAATACACTGTAAGTGCAGCTAACTGACTGACTGTTCTGCCTAATCTATCTAACTCAAATCAAATGACACTGTCTGTCTCTCTCTCTATCTCTCAGCACACCGGAACACACACTACACAGGGCCGCCGTGCAGGCGGCCTTATATAGTGTGGGGCGTGTACTAAATCCCCTGAGCCATAATTGGCCAAAGCCACCCTGGCTTTGGCCAATTACAGCTCTCTCTACTGACGGCGCTGTGATTGGCCAAGCATGCGGGTCATAGTGCATGCTTGGCCAATCATCAGCCAGCAATGCACTGCGATGCCGCAGTGAATTATGGGCCGTGACGCGCCACACGAATTTGGCGCGAACGGCCCATATCGTTCGCAATTCGACGGACGGTCGAACAGCCGATGTTCGAGTCGAACATGGGTTCGACTCGAACACGAAGCTCATCCCTAGTGAAGAGTAGAAGAATGTGTTTTGGGGTGTCATTTTTGCTATGTACATGCTATGTGTTAGAAATATCTTATAAAATGACAACTTTGTGTAAAAAAAAATGCGTTTTCATTTTTTTTACACATTTTCCAAAAACTTCTGGAAAAAATGAACCGTTCAAAAGACTCATTACGCCTCATAGATTATATGTTGGGGTGTTAGCTTTCCAAAATGGGGTAATTTTGTGGGCAATTCCATTGCCCTAGTGCTCCAGGGCCTTCAAAAGTGTAATAGGTGGTTGAGAAATGAGATGTGTCATTTATGCTCGTAGAACGCCTGAAGGTGCTACTTCAATGTTGGTCCTCTGTATGTGGCCAGGCTGTGTAAAAGTCTCACACATGTGGTATCGTCATACTCGGGAAGAGTATCAGAATGTATTTTGGGGTGTAATTTGTTGTATGCATATGTTGTGTGTGAGAAATAACCTGATAATATGACAATTTTGTAAAAAAAAAAAAAAAAAATCTTAATTTTGCAAAGAATTGTGGGAAAAAAATTACAACTTAAAAAAACTCACCATGCTTCTTACTTAATACCTTGGAATGTCTACTTTCTAAAAAAAAAGGGGTAATTTGGGGGGTATTTGTACTTTCCTGATGTCAGGCCACCTGAGGCCAGGTGACAGATGCACACTGTTGGGATCAGGAGTGCACCGCAAGGTAGTGGATCCTACGGCTGACTGTTGCGGATGAGAGTCAGGGTGGTAAAGGAAGGCAGGGCCGCTGGAACACCAACACTGATCCCACTGGGTTAGAGCGTAAGATTCCCTAGGGCGCAGAGTCTAAAAGCCAGCAGGTGTTCACCAGAGCCTCTAATGGTGAGGATGGACTGGGCTGCAACTGGATCCAGGTTGTGGCCCCCAGGGTCCCCCAGCTCACGCCCACAGCAGGCAACAGGAAGATAGGGATAGTACGGGAATAAGCCAAAGTCGGGGTCACAAGCAGACAAGGACAACAGCGTACACGCCAAAGGTTCGAGGTCACAGGCAATCAGGGATAGTCGGGGACACACCAGAAGGTCAGGGTCACGAGCAGACAGGAATGGTCGAGAACACGCCAAGGTCGGTAACAGAGACAATCGTAGAGCACACGACAAGCAGGAAACAGGAAGCCAAACACACAATGGTTGATCAGCAGGGCTGGCCTGCAGTGCACAGGTTATTATAGAATTCTCTGATAGGAAATGGGGTGGAACCATGCTAGAGGAGAGATTATAAAAGCAGTCAGGTGAGAGTCGGCTGGTCTCTAGAGATGAACACATGGTGATAGGTAAGCTGACAGACAAACTCTATTGCATAACCATGACACCTGACTTGTTAGGGTCGGTTCACACTGGGGCGACTTGGGATCCGACTTGTACGCCCTCAAGTCGCCCCAAGTCGCCCCAGAAAGAGATTCAATGGGAGTGAATGGGAGCGTCTTAATAGACACTACTGAAGTCGCTCCGACTTCAGAGCGTACTCCCTGTACTACTTGGATCCGACTTGGTAGGCGACCTGTACCATAGAAATCAATGGAAGTCGCCTCCAAGTCGGATCTCTCTGTAAAGTCAAGCGACTTTGCAGGGAAAACCCCTCCCTCCCAGAGAGCTGATTGTCCTGTGATTGGCCACAGCCGAAGTCGCCTGTCATGGAGGCGACTTCAAGTCGCGTTGTAATTTGCTAAAGTCGCGCTGAAGTCGCGTTGAAGCCGCGTTGAAGTCGCCGTGCAAAGTCGCGCTGAAGTCGTGTTGCCCCTGTGTGAATCGAGCCTTAGTGTCTCAAGAAATGAGATTCACCTGATGTACTGAAGGCCTGATCAGATGTGATCAATTTTCAGTGATATGCACCATAGTTTGTAGACTCTATAACTTTCACAAAGACCAAATAATATACACTAATTTGTTTTTTTTTTTTACCAAAGATATGTAGCAGTATAAATTTTGGCCAACATTTATGAAGAATAATTACTAATTAGCAAAATGTTATGACAGAAACAAAGAAAAAGACATTTTTTCGCAATATTTACAGTTTTTTTTTTATTTATAGCACAAAAAATAAAAAACCCAGAAGTGATTATATACCACCAAAAGAAAGCTCTATTTTGTGTGAAAAAAAGACACAAATTTCATATGGGTATAGTGTTGCATGACTGAATAATTGTCATTCAAAGTGTGAGAGCGCGGAAAGCTGAAAATTGGTCTGGGCAGGAAGGGTGTGTAAGTGCACTGTATTGAGGTGGTTAAAGTTGATAGTGTAAATAAGATTGAACCTTTTTTTACGGTCTAAACTGAGGCTTAATCCATGGAAGGGATTTAAGCTGCAGTCCGACAATGTCCTCTTCCAACTTTACCCATTGTTTATATTCCATGTTGTGATACCAATCTATGATCCTATTTAGCGATGCGGCTTGTAGATATTTTGTGAAATCTGGTAAAGCAAGGGCTTATCCTTTTTTGTCCTAATTAATATATTCCTTTTTATTCGTGGAGTTTTATGAGCCCAAATAAAGCTTCTCACAGCCTTACATAGCTGCTCCATTAATTTAGTTGGAGGAATCCAAGGTATAGCTTGAAATAAATACAGCAATTTTGGTAAAATATCCATTTTTACTGTATTAATTCTCCCTATCCATGAGTGGACCAGTTTATCATATTTTGTAAGCAGTCTCAGAATCTTGCATATAATTGAGACATGATTTAATTCCAGCAATTTAGTCAAGTCTGTTGGGATATATATCCCTAGATATTTAATTGCCTCTTTTTGCCATTTAAAAGGCAAATTGACCTGAAAAAGTTCCTGATCTTTATTTGGCAATGATATATTTAGCATCTCTGACTTATCCTAATTGACTTTAAAATTACTTAGCTTCCCAAATCTCTTAAATTCTTTCAGGAAATTTGGTATAGTTATTATTGGATTGATAGCATATATTAATAAATCGTCCGCATATACTGACATTTTGTATTACTTTCCCTTAACTCTTTTTCCTTGGATGTCCCTATTATTCCGGATAGCTGTTGTCAAGTGCTCCATAACTATTGTGTACAACAATGGAGATAAAGGGCATCCTTGTCGGGTTCCATTTGATATTTTAAGATACTCAGAGAGTATTCCATTCATTCTTATTTTTGCTCTAGGATTGGAATACAGTGCCATGATTCTATGTAGCATCTTAGGTTCTACCCCAAATTGAATTAGAGCCTCCCTTAGAAATTTCCAATCCACTCTATCAAATGCTTTCTCAGCGTCAACCGATAGGAGACATGCTGGGATAGCTGTTTTTTGAGCATATTCTACTAATATACATGTTTTCATTGTATTATCTCTAACCTCTCTACCCATTGTGAACCCAGTTTGATCCAGATTAATATGTGCAGGTAGAATAGCTGTAAATCTATTTGCAATAATCTTAGAGTATAGGCGTAAGTCAATATTTGTGAGAGAAATTGGTCGAAAGTTACCACAAATCGTGTGGTCTTTTTCTGTTTTAGGGATCAATACAATATGAGCTTGCATACTCTGTGGTGTAAATAGTTGAGTGTCAGATATGGAGTTAAATGTCTTTCCTAAAATTGGAGTGAGTATATCCTGAAATTTCTTATAGAATCTTGAAGCATATCTGTCTGGGCCTGGGCTTTTGCCTAGGGCCATGCGGATATAGCTTGCCGTACTTCCCCTATTGAGATGTCCTTTTCTAATGACCCAAAATAGGGTCATTTGGGGGGTTTTGTGCCACCTGGGCATTCCATGGCCTCCGAAACTGTGATAGGCAGTGAAGAGTGAAATCAAAAATTCACGCCCTTAAAAAGCCTGAAGGCGGTGCTTGGTTGTCGGGGTCCCGTACGCGGCTAGGCTCCCAAAAAGTCTCACACATGTGGTATCCCCGTTCTCAGGAGAAGCAACAGAATGTATTTTGGGGTGTAATTTCACATATTCCCATGGCATGTTTGAGCAATATATCATTTAGTGCCAACTTTATGCAACAAAAAAAAAGTGTCTTTTTCCTGCAACTTGTGTCACAATATAAAATATTCCATGGACTCGACATGCCTCAGGAAATAGCTTGGGGTGTCTACTTTCCAAAATGGGGTCATTTGGGGGGGTTTTGAACTGTCCTGGCATTTTATGCACAACATTTAGAAGCTTATGTCACACATCACCCACTCTTCTAACCACTTGAAGACAAAGCCCTTTCTGATACTTTTTGTTTACATGAAAAAATTATTTTTTTTTGCAAGAAAATTACTTTGAACCCCCAAACATTATATATTTTTTTAAAGCAAATGCCCTACAGATTAAAATGGTGGGTGTTTCATTTTTTTTTTCACACAGTATTTGCGCAGCGATTTTTCAAACGCATTTTTTTGGGAAAAACATACTTTTTTAAATTTTAATGCACTAAAACACACTATATTGCCCAAATGTTTGATGAAATAAAAAAGATGATCTTAGGCCGAGTACATGGATACCAAACATGACATGCTTTAAAATTGCGCACAAACGTGCAGTGGTGACAAACGAAATACATTTTTAAAAGCCTTTAAAAGTTACCACTTTAGATTTACAGAGGAGGTCTACTTCTAAAATTACTGCCCTCGATCTGACCTTCGCGGTGATACCTCACATGCATGGGGCAATTGCTGTTTACATTTGACGCCAGACCGACGCTTGCGTTCGCCTTTGCGCGAGAGCAGGGGGGGACAGGAGTGCTTTTTTTTTTCTTTATTTTTTTTTTGATTTTTTATCTTATTTTTAAACTCTTCCTTTCATTTTTTTTTTTAATCATTTTTATTGTTATCTCAGGGAATGTAAATATCCCCTATGATAGCAATAGGTTGTGACAGGTACTCTTTTTTGAAAAAATGGGGTCTATTAGACCCTAGATCTCTCCTCTGCTCTCAAAGCATCTGACCACACCAAGATCGGTGTGATAAAATGCTTTCCCAATTTTCCAATGGCGCTGTTTACATCCGGCGAAATCTAAGTCATGAAATGCTCGTAGCTTCCGGTTTCTTAGGCCATAGAGATGTTTGGAGCCATTCTGGTCTCTGATTAGCTCTATGGTCAGCTGGCTGAATCACCAGCTGCATTCTCAGGTTCCCTGCTGGGACAGGAGATCCAGAGAAAAACATGGAAGACGGCGGGGGGGGGGCATTCCCTCCCACTGCTTGTAAAAGCAGTCTAGAGGCTAATTAGTCGCTAGGATTGCTTTTACATGAAAGCCGACCGCTGGCTGAAAAGAATGACACCTAAACCTGCAGGCATCATTCTGGTAACACCACTCAAAGTCCAGCAACATACCAGTACGTTGCTGATCCTTGTTGGGCATATATTATAAACTTTTTTTTCATGCAGCCTGTGGGCTGAACGAAAAAAAGAGATTGATCGGTGGGTATCCCCAACATTAGAATACCTCCCTTCATCCACCCACTTCTAATGATGGGCATACATGCACCGTATATATATGCCGAAGCATGGGGGCATCCTCCCGCAAAAGTTTGGAGCAAATCGCTCCTCCGCCCTCTGCTGCCCCCATGCTTCGGCATATATGCTAAAGTATGTAACTGTGGTGGTGAAATCACCTCCGACAGCGCTGGAGTCACGGCTTTATGTATCGTGGGAGCAAACGCTGTTGCTGTCAAAATAAATAAATCTGCGCTGAAACTGAATGGCGTACCTGCTAAGCAAATGATGGTTAACAATAAAACAAAGTAACATTACAGTATAAGAGTAAGACTTACCATACCTGCAAAGCAAATACAAAAAAAACATAGTAAAAAATAAAACATTTAACGCAGCCTGTGCCAAAAAATATATATATGCCGAAGCATGGGGGCATCCTCCCGCAAAAGGTAGGAGCAAATCGCTCCTTCACCCACTGCTGCCCCCACGCTTCGGCATATATGCTGAAGTATGTAACTGCGGTGGTGAAATCACCCCTGACAGCGCTGGAGTCACGGCTTTATGTATCGTGGGAGCAAACGCTGTTGCTGTCAAGATTAATAAATCCGCTCTGCAGCTGAATGGCGTACCTGAAAACAAAAAAATTGTTAACAATAAAACACAGTAAACAGTAAAGTATAAAAAAAATGCATATCTGAAAAGCAAACATGGTAAAACATAATAACAATAAAACATTGCAGAATAGAATACAGTAAAAAAGAGCAGAACAATAGAGAAAGAATAGAGAGAGAGAGACTATTTTTGTTTTTTTTATTTTATAATAACTTTTTATTTAATTTTTTTTGTGTTTTTATTTTTTTTACTTTTTTCTTACAATTTTTTTTGTAACTATAACTTTTGTAACTGGTACTAAAAAGTGACTAAAAAGTGGCACGCTCGTGTAATAATTGTCCACGTACAAGTGGTACCCCTTTTTGAATAAGGCTGACACCAAATCCCACACAATCTTGCCAGCGCTTCCTATGTAGTCAGGGCAGTTTGTCGGCTCGGCTTAGCTGCGATGTGTTGACCAGCTTACAAATTGCTTTGGTCCACAATAGATCTATAGAGATCTTCGGTTAAAAACAGCAAATAAAAATCCAGTGACGTAAAATCAACTGTTTCCACCTAAATGCCGGGTTGGCCAGTGAATGGGGAAGTACGGGTGCTGCAGAAGTGGTGGGTTCCCAATTCAGGTTGGCGAATGCAGCAGGAAGGGCACTATGGGCACGACGGGCCTGTGTTCGTGTTCTTGGTGGCAGCGGGACACTACTTGTGCTTGCCACCTTGCCAGCTTGAACTGCACTTATGGGACTTGCCACGTCACCAAGTGTTACTGCAGTGCTGGATTACAACCAGGGTGTACTTGGCCGCTGGTGCTTGCTGGTGCTTGCTGGTGCTCCATACGAGGGACCTGCGGTTCTTGCACTTCAAGGACAGAAGAAGAAGTTCGGGGTCTGGTACGCCTGATCTTGGCAGGGACCACAACTCCGTCGTCAGAGCTATCTGTCATGACCTCTACAGGATCGTATTCTGAGCCTGAATCTGACAGATGAGTGACTTCCTCTTCACTATCTGTCATGCTCAGAAATGTGTAGGCCTCTTCACTAGTGTACCTTCGATTTGCCATTTTGGGCTCTAAATTTAGTGGTACCCTAGTGAGACTCACAGGTAAAAAAGCTGCTGACTGTTAGCGACTGTATCAAAACGCTACCAAAAAAAACTGTTAGCGATCGCAGGGATCAGGCCTGACTCTGCGAACGCTGCAGTTATGTGTGCTTAGTGTTTTGTAAGTGACAGTGATCGATCGATACTGCACTTGGGTGGGCTGGGCTGGGCCGAGGGGCAAAACGCAGGTGCTAGCAGGTATCTGGGCTGATCCCGCTAACACTGCGTTTTTGGGAACCCTAAACTGCTGGGGATGCTAGTATAGATCTGATCAGATCAGATATTGATCTGTTCAGATACTATACCACTAAGGGAGGTGTATGCTGCGTGCGTGGGTGTTAGCGCTACTGGCACTAACCTGATGCTGCCTGGGGCGACGCAGACCTTATCTGACCCTAAAACCTAACTTATATCACCGCCGGGCAATCAGGGGGTTAAACCTTTATTAGGTAATAAACGACGGGTGCCCTGAAACTATAAAAAATAAACGAACTAACCAGCGTCACCCGTAACAGTTATACGGTGATCACTGGTGAAAGGGTTAACTATGGGGCAATCAGGGGGTTAAAACCTTTATTAGGTATATGGGGGTCCCTGTCGCTATAAAACACTGACGGCGAACCTATATACTTACCTCCCTAACTAGCGTCACCTGTGACACTAATACAGCGATCAGATAAACGATCGCTTAGTGACACTGGCGACGGGGGTTGATCAAGGGGTTAACCTTTATTAGGGGGGTTAGGGGGGTACCCTAGACCTAAAGGGGGCTAACCCTAACTGCCCTACCACTTATAACTGTCACAAACTGACACCAATGCAAAAAACAAAACAAAAAACTGCTATTGGTGTCACTGTGACAGGGGGGTGATCGGGGGGTGAAAAGTGTGCCTAGTGTGTTCTACTGTTAGTGTAGTGTTGGTGCACTTACTTGGATGTCGTCTCTCCTTGGCGCCGAAACGAAAAGAACGGCTTGAGGAGAGATGACATCACCTCCTCTGCCGCTGTTTACATTACAGCAGCAGAGGAAGGATTTCATTGGCCGGGAGCGATTGCGAGAGGGTGGCCACAAATGGATGGCCTCCCCCTCACCTCCGATCGCCGGGGGAGAAATACCGACCGCCTTGGGCAGCGCGAGGCAGTCGGCAACTGGTTAATATTAATACATTAATATTTTGCACCTTTGTGATTCATACTTTCAGTGCAATTTCAAGTGCACTTTGCACTTGTAGTTTGCACTTGTAGTGCAAAGTGGATTTGCCTTTCATAAATAACCCCCATAGTTTGCTGTTCACACCCCTTTAGCACCTGATAGTTTAAATGCATGTAGGAGCTATTGGGATTTGAGCACAGGTATATCATTTCTCTTTCATAACACAGGTCAGTGACCAGACCTGAACCTAGTAGCTCTCCCCCACCTTGTGTCTTCATGCCCCAGGTTGGCATGGTGTCCACTGTAGCATTTTCAGTGGCAAAGCAGTGTAGGACTGGCCCTAAGAGGGATTACTTTGACACAGTTGGCTAGTTTAAGCATGTATTGCAATGTGTGAACTAAAAATCCCTGTTTTTCATTGCATAGTTTGCTGGAAAGGGTTATAGCAGCTTCCAGAGGGTCTATCCAGAATTTGTGTACACAGTACCATGTCAATTGCAGATCAAACACAGGCTAAGATGGCCACAAGAACTTAACAACACCTCAGCGCTCACTCTGTCCCACATCCGATGTTGTATATGTAGTGCCCAAACCAATGCTACCCTGCTCAAGTGGGGAAACATCAGACAACACTGTAAAGAAACACAGGAGGGCTCAAACGTCTAGTGCCTTACCACCGCCATTTTTTTTTAATGAGCCAAAAACATACTCACACACATGAGAAGGTACAAGCATATCAGAACTCAACACCAGCTTAGACGATGTCAAAGTTTCTGTGGTTGAAAAGCTAACACTTTTCAGGGGACATGCCCCTTCCTCAGAGCTGACCCAACCTGTTGCAATTCCACAGTGAACACATAAATTGTGGAACTGCAACAGGTTGGGTCAGCTCTGAGAAATGGGGCATGTCCCGTGAAACGCGTTAGCTTTCCAACCGCAACTTTGACGTGACCTAAGATGGAATTGAGTCCTGATATGCTTGTACCTTCTTATGTTTGGATGTTTTCGACTCTTTTTATTTAATAAAATTTGGTGGTGGCAATGCACTAGATGTTTGCGCCCTCTTGTTTCTCTTTACAGGCTAAGATGGCAGCTTTCTTGGCTGTAAAGGATAGCGGGGTTAAGTTTCAATTAAAAATACTGAAGACCGATAGCTTTTATTCTCATGGCTTATCAGGGTAGTGAAAAAGTAGTGACTAGCCCCAAATTCTGCCATGTCTGCAAGAAAACTTTCTTTTTTAACTGCTTGTGGACCGCCCCACATACATTTACTGCAGCGGGACAGCCTCTCTGTGCCAAGAAAGCTCTATTTGTGGGGAAAAAAAGGACATCAATTTTGTTTGTGTACAGCATTGCAGGACCACGCAATTGCCAGTTAAAGTAATGCAGTGCCATATCGTACCTGTATGTGATTTCGCTCTTTCTGGTCTGGGGCACGCCGCCAGCGACCAGCTCCTGATGTGATTGGACACAGTGGGAGCCAATCAGCGGGTCCGGCGGACGCGATGTCCGCTGGGACCCACCGATCGTTCCCGAGGCATACAGAATGCCGGTCTGCCTATGTAAACAAGGTAGATCACTGTTCTGTGACATGAGAAGACAGAGATCTTGTGTTTCTGCTAGGCAGGAACATGGATCTCTGCCTATAACAGTACAGCACCCCCCCCCCCCCACAGTTAGAAAGAACTCCTTAGGGACACATTTAACCCTTTGATTGCCCCTGATGTTAACCTCTTCCCTGCCAGTGTCATTAGTACAGTGACAGTGCATATTATTTAGCACTGATCACTGTTAGGATCACCACCTTTTTTTCACGCCAAACCAGAGCACCTTAGCCGTGCACAGCAAAAAAGGAGGAACGATATCGACTCTGGTGTAAAGGGGATCTCTGATGGCAGGGGGTTTCTGCTCACCAAACCTCCCACTTACATCAGTGTTTCCAGCATTCCCCCTTTAAATTAGGGTTCCCACAGCCCCCTTACATCAAAGTTCACAGGGCACCCTTACATCTGAGTCCCCCTTATCTTAGTGTACTCACTCCCTTGGAAGCAGGAGAGAGAAGGAAGGGAGGGAGGGGGGAGGAGATTTCAGTCACAGACAGTGGATGGTGAGCTCACTCCCCCAAGGATGGAGGCTCAGGCATCGACACCTTTCATCCACAATGTGTCTCCCGGTTGCTGAGCTCCAAGCTTCCAGCCCACGCATCCCTTTCCTGAGGCACAGAATGCTGGGGATTGGAGTGTGGGTGGGCAGACAGAGGGGTAGGGGCGGGAAGAGGAGGAGCAGATCAAGTCCTCTCTTCTTCCCTGTCTGTGTATGGGGGTGGGGCCCGTGTGCACACCTATGTACTCAGCAGTTGTGGTACTCAGTTACTTGGGGAGCCACAGTCCATTCTGAATATTGTGTCCGGGTTTCAGTTGGTCTGAAACCTGGACACACAATTCAAAATCCGGACTGTCCGGGTGAATCCCAGACAGGTGCCAACCATAATCACTGTATTGGTGTCACTGGTCCCCAAAAAATTGTCACTTCGTGTCTGATTTGTCTGCTGCAATGTTGCAGTCCCACTAAGTTGCTGATAGCCACCAATACTAGTTAAAAAAATTCCATAAAAATATCCCATAGTTTGTAGATGCTATAACTTTGGAGCAAACCAATCAATATACGCTTATTGGGATTTCTTTTACCAAAAATATTTAGAATACATATTGGCCTACATTGATGAAGAGATTTGATTTTTTACATTTTTTTTATAGCAGAAATGAAAAAATATTGTTTTTTTTAAGATGTCGGCTTTTTTTGTTTATAGCGCAAAAAATAAAAACCGCAGAGGTACTCAAATACCACCATAAGAAAAAGACATGCATTTTATTTGTGTACAGCGTCGCACGACTGGGCAATTGTCAGTTAAAGTAATGCAGTGCCATAAAATCCAGGGCTGAAGTGGTTAAAAATATATACATATGTTATTTTATTTATTTACTTTTTCAAAGAAGAGTTGCGGCTAAAGCTGTGGATCTAAAATGCTGTAGAAGGCGATGCTACTTCACACCACATGGTGGCACTGCAGCAATAACGGCGTCCATCGTCACTCATTGAAAGTTTCCTAAACTCTGCTGCGTTAGGAGCTTGCGTGCGCGCTCTTGTGTGAGCTGCAGGACGAGCCGCGCTCCTCCCCCGTGTCATCCCGCCCTCCTCACCGAAAGGGGTCGCTACTGTCACAGCGGCGCTCCCTCAGATCTATTAACCCGGAGAGTGAAGGGTGTCCGTCTCTACATCCGGCTCCCCAGTTCACGTCTTTTTTTTTTCGGACTTGTGTATGTGACGACGTCACCCCGGGGGGCGCGACACCAGGAGCCTGTGTGTGCCGACCAGAAGAAACCTAGGCGGCCGGCTGAGGCGGAGAGCTCCGCTGGAGTCCCGCGGCCGCAGCCAACAAGCAAGGCGGCTCTCTCAGCGGCAGGAGCATCCGAGGCGGCACCGGGAGCGCAGCGCACCAAGCCCTCCCCGCGCTCCCGCCTCAGGCTCGTCACACCTGGGAAAAGTTTCCGGGAGCGCGCACGGAGGAGAGCGGGACATGTAGAGGGGCGGAAGCTGGGAGCAGCCCCCCATGTGGTGAAGGAAGTTCATAGCCACAGAGAGAGTGTGAGAAGAGAGGGGCGGTACTGGCTATTCTTAACTTCAGCTCCCCACCTGCTGCTCCCACACCCAGTCCTCTGTCTATTGAGGAAGCTTCCCTTACCCTGGGATTCCATGTGGACATAACTACCATCTTCTCCTCTGGGCCCTGGACATATGGGGGCAGCCCATGCTGCCTGAGCATCCCTCCTCCTCCTGCACCCACCTCAGGACCACAGTGGAGGGAGCCCTTTTCCTGATGTCTTATGCCATCTGGTAATGCACATGTGTGATCACCTACCCAAACCAACACACTGCTGCAGCCCCCTTCTTCTTTATATTGGGGGAACTAGTGGCCTGAGGGTTGTTGTGAATCCTTGCAAAAGATAAGGTCTACTGTGAAGGATGGAAGGACTGTCCCTGAGTGATGCTGAGCAGAAATACTACTCTGATCTGTTTGCCTACTGTGACACTGACAGCACCAAGAAAGTGGCCTCCAATGGGCGGGTGTTGGAGCTTTTCAGGGCAGCACAGCTCCCTAGTGAGGTGTCTTTACAGGTAAACAAAAATGTAAACACGTATATAATTTTCAGGCTTCTGTTGACGTTCTGACCTGTCAAAGGTTTCTTTATTAGTTTTGGATCCCAGGAAGGAGTAGAACTTCTGTCAAGTTTTTATTGCTGCTTGTGACTCCACTGGGAAGGTCTTTTGTCAAATTTGCTCTGTGGCACCAGAACAAAAAGTCAGGGGGAATGGCGGCCACCAGTACTAGATGTGAGGTCAATGGTGGTAATCGGGGCTAGTCCTGAAAAGAAAGGCAGCCACCAGGACTACTAGAGGTGAGGGGACTGGCAGCCGCCAGGGCAAGAAGGAACTGACGGACAATAAAAAGAGGTTTTTAAAGTCAAACGTTTTTTGTACCTTAAAGTGGTTGTAAACCCTCACATATACCCAGTGAACAGCCTTAGATGGTACACAGGGATGAAACCTATCCTCCTACATAAGTTTTACACGTAGATCTGCTGTCTTCAGCTTTATATACTGTTTAGAAAGTGCACGTCCTCTTAGAATTTTCTCTTCCTGATTCAGCTGCGGGTGTGGATTCTTGCCATACACTGTGAGGCAGATGATTGGAGGAAAGGCACACCCCCACACTCCACATAGGCAGGGATTTGCAGAGCTGTGCTGTGAATAGACCAGCTCTCTGCTAATCTGTTTACAGCACCCACCCTGACACAAAATTCAGGCTGGTTTTATTGCGGTGGACTGAACTTGTCAGAAGTTATTATGCTGATAACAGAAAAACAGAGCAGGAGAAAGCCAGGGGACTTAGGGCTTTGAAGAGAGATAATAAAACACTACAGATATGTCCCCAGCTCAAATTTCATGAATCAGGTTTACATCCACTTTAATGCTTTACCTGCATTAAGGTAAGAAAAACCTTCCACTAGTTGCACTCCCATAAACACAAGTCCTGTATTGGTCCAGCCCATATGCAGCAGTGCTAGTTCTGTCCCCCCTCTTACAGGCATAGAGACCTGAGGCAGGCACCATTGGCTTCTGCTGCTGTGAATCAAACCTGTGAGGAGGGAGTAGAGGGTGGGACAGCGTCGCACTGCATGTGGCGAAAGATACACACAGCCCAGCTTAGGAGCGAGCCCACAGGTGTGCTCCAATAGGATGTAGCTTGCTGTCTGGGTGCACCAAGAAGAGGAATAACTGAGAGCACTGGCAGGGGAACCCCAGAAGAGGAGGTTCAGGCCTGCAGATAAGTATTGTTATTTAACAGAAATAATGCCTTTACTTTTATTCTTTCCCTCCTCACTTTAAAAAGTGCTTTTTGTTTTTCTCAGTCCCTGTTGGTGAGATTTCCTATTACATCTTGTCTCTGCCTCTCCTGTTGTTGGAGCTGGAAGTGGGGGGGACTTCTTCCTGGAGGGGTCAAAGCAGTGACAGATTATAAACATTATCCACCCTATTCCAAATAAAAATTGTTTGGCTGGTGTTAGGCTTTAAACAAAAATAAACCAGTTTTGTTTTAGGTTGCAGATGTGTTGATTTCACTTCTTTTTTTCTTTGAAAAGTGTCTATATAGGCTAGACTTGGTGTTACTAAACCCACAACAGTAAAATCAGTCTGTATATGCAGTAAAGCGTACTTTGTTATACTCACTGTGGAACCTAAGGGGTTAATCCTCTGCATTGTGTAAAAAGGCTCTTTGATCCTGTCTTATCTGATCTTCCCCTTCTTGCATTGTCCCCAAAACATCTCCGGATAATTCAGTTAGTGGAGTCAGTCTGCACATGCTCAGTTTGGTGTGTATTGCGAGAGTTGGTGTGTGTGTGTGTGTGTGTGTGTGTGTGTGTGTGTGTGTGTGTGTGTGTGTTTGTTGTTTTTTTTTTTTTTGTGGGGGTGTGGTGCAGGTGATCAGCACAAGGCCAATCGGCACTGTCCAGAAAGAGGGTCAGGGGTCCTGCAGCCTCATAGGACAGTTAGAGGAGAATGAAAACTCCTACATGTTTTAACCATACACTGATAGAAGTCACAAGACTTCTATATACTGCTGATAGGCAGTTTATTTACTAAAATAATTGCATTTCCATGTTCTGTGTACTGTGGGAGACCAGATATAATGAATGCAGGTCCTGGGTTTAGTAGCACTTTAATGCATGGCAGTTAATCTGACTATTGTACTGTTCTGTGAAACTGGCATAAATATCTATACTGTTCTCCCTAAACTGCATGTTTATTAACTGAGCACACACTCCTGGGATCAGCTGTATCTTGGAGGTGGACATGGGGCTAATTTCTGGGGAAAATCCCACACACCTGAAGAATACTTGTAATCTAGCAGCATTTGAGTGCAATATGAATGTTTTCTATTATGATCAGCAGGCAGCTTTTTCAGTAGATTTAAGGCCCCTTTCACACCAGGCGGACTCCGTTTCTACGGAGCCCGCCTCGGTCCGCCGGCTCAGCGGGAGATCTGTCCGTTGATCTCCGCTGAGCCGGCGGATGACAGGTCCCTCTCTGCTCACTGAGCGGGCTTGTCAGGCGCCGCTGACGCCTATGGAGGGATCTCATCCGATCCGCCAGCGACAGACCTGGACGTAGGGCCATCCGTTTTGCTTTTAGCGGATCGGACCGGGTCGGATGTCAGCAGGCATGTCTCCGCTGACATCCGACGCTCCATAGACTAACACGGAGCGCCCCTTCAGGTCCGCCGTCAAAACTGACAGGCAGACCTGAACGGTCCGATCGTGTGAAAGGGGCCTAAAACCCTCAAGTAAACTTGGAATGATGCAAATAGTTTTGTTCCTTTTTGCTTTGTGTAACAATATTTACAGTTTCTAGTCAGTTGAACGGACAAAATGTGTCTGACTAATTTTCAGTTTTTCAGAAACAAACATTAGCTACTTACTTACCTTGAATGTTAAAAAAAAAAAAAAAAAAAAAATCAGGCCATGTAATGACATTTAACAGTGCAAGGATAAAGTTTAGCCACTTATAGAATAACTCCAGAACTCTATAGGTTTTACAAATAGTTGAATCTCTCAGGAGGCGTATGCCACCTCTTGAATCACTGCCTGTTCTTTACAATTTGCAACTTCTTTGATGCTGGCAAATATAGCTTTTGCTTTACTTCTATTGCTCTGACAGCAGACTTTCAGCTCTCTTACACAGCAGCTGAGGGGAAGGACAGACAGGACAGCGGCTGTGTAGTGGAGCAGTAGGTTTGCTGTCGGAGCACTGAAAGTATAGCAACTTTTTTCCTGGAGTTATTTTTTTAAGTGGCCAAACTTTATCTCTGCGCTGTTAAATTTTGCCATTACATTGCCTGAATATTTTATTTTCTCTTTTGTAGTGAGTAAGTAGCTAAATTTTTTTTTTATTTTTTTTTATTGTTATATCTGCAGTTAAGTGCTGCAATGGTGACCTAATGATGTAGCCAGTGGGCGTAACCTTGCTACATAGAAGACAAGAATGAGAACTGAGTGGTTATGTAACCACAGCTTTATATAATAAAGGTGTTTGTATTCGTATGTAAGAAACAAATTCATGTACATTGATGGGATGGGTTTGGTAATCCATTTGTTGACGGGGCCAACTCTGAGCTTGTCTAAAAAGTTAAATCTATCCTGTCCCCCAGCATGTGCAGGTTATAAAGTTTGGTATGTGTTTTGTTTATGTGGAATCTACTAGAGAGGAAACCCATCTTGGCTCTGTAGGCTTCCTACCCTGAGTTGCTGTAGTGACAAATTGGCTTCTGAAGCCACTATTCTTTTCTAGTCATGTTGCCCCCTCCTCTCACTGACATTCTTCCATATAATTCAGGACTAGCGGCTGCTGTTGGCCCTGTTATGTTATGACCCACGTTTCTTTACAAGAAAGAAGCCCGTAGTACCAGCTGCTGGGAAATATGCACATAGGATGTTTTTTTTTTTTTTTTGCTCCTCTCCTGGATACCTTTGCTCCAGGGGAAGATGAAATCGGTGATTAAACACGCACCTAAAGACGTGTTTCACCAACGCCTTTAGGTGCGTCAAGCTTTTGGGCATTAATTCTATTGGCTAGAATATTTATTCTGGCCATTGGAATGAATTAACGCTCAAGCGCTAAATGCACCTAGCACTCAAGGCCTTTTTTTTTTCCCCAGCAAAATGCTCCTCTTCTGAACTTATTTTTTTCTGCCCATAAATGCTCCTGCCTCTAAACACCTGTAAACGCCAATGTGGACATGTAGGCTAACATAGTGTGGCCTTTAGAGGCAGAAAAAAAAAAAAAAGGTCAAAACACCTGTAAAAAGTGGCGTTTTTGATGCTCAGTGTGCATGAGGCTTTAAAGAGTATCTCCACTTTTGTTGAGAAAAAACATTCTCCTCTTTGTGATCTATGTACATTACAAGGATTTTAACAAACTTTGTTTGCAGATTCTTACTTTTTTTTTTTTTGTTCTGAAGAAATCCCTGTTTGTCTGTGTCCATGTGGAAAGTGAATTTAATGGGAGTGGTTTCATAATTGTCAGCTGCTGCACTTGCAGGCCTCTGAGGAAAATTGCAGGGTTTGTATCCCTTTTAGATGTGTTTTCCTATTGGGAGTAACTCACCAACAGTCACACTATTTTGTTGCAGGGGATGCCTAAAATCTAATTTGTATCTTAAGCCAGCTATAGACGGTTCCAGTCTCAGCTGGTTCATCAGGGTCTGGCCTAGAGTCGAACAATGTATGGGCAGGCTGAATGTACCCAAGTTGATCTATTAATTAACTTGGAAAGAATAAGGTTCCCTCATTCAACGTGCAACTTTACAGACTCAGAGTAAACGTTTTAATTTTGTAGTTTTATTCAAAAAAATACAAAAAGTAGTAAGAATTGATAAAGTATAAAATTCTCTCTCAATGTCCAAAAAACATTACATATAAAAACGGGGGTACATAGTAACTCATGGCGGAACCCCCTAATGATACTGTTACAATTCATGTAAGCGCTATGTAAGCCAATTCCAATGCGTTTCAGATTTCTTGGACTCCTTCGGGGAAATCCCTGTATGTGATGTTGATATATTCTGTGGAGTAATGACAGTGTTTGTCATATAGTGAAATTGCTGTCACATATAACATGGCATTATATATTGGCAGAAAGTGGATTGAGTGCAGTACTCACAATGTGCACCCCCAGGATCCGCAAAATCTGCGACATTTTTTTTATCAACATCACAAACAGTGATTTACCTGCAGAAGGAGTCTCCGAACTCTGAAACTTGTTGTAATTGGCTTACGTAGCCCCTGCATGTGAATTGTAACCATATCATTAGGCGCTTCCGCCATGAGTTACTATGCACCCCCTTTTTTATATGTAATGTTTTTTGGACATTGAGAGAGAATTTTATACTTTATCAATTATTACTACTTTTTGTATTTTATAAATAAAACTACAACTTTTTAAATGTAACTCATGCTTACTCTTTGGGCCTGTAAAGTCCCATGTTGAATGAGGGAACCTTAATTCTTTCTATAGTAGTTTGGGATGTGGCCTTATGACAAAGTAATCTTCCTACCATTTGTTCAATATTAACTTGGGTACAACCAGCCTGTCAAATTTGACATGTGATAGTTGCTAGCAGCTGTTATATCCACTAGCAATTATCGCTCCCGGCAGGGATGGTTTTCCCCCACCCGCCCACCAGGAAAACGCAATAGCTCTGCGGGAGTGATTGCCCCATCAACACTGACTGTGTTAATCGGGGAATCCTAGATTTTTTTTTTTTTTCCCTTTCCTTAGTTGTAGGAAAATAAATCGCTCCATCTACGTCCAGCCTTAGTGCAGACTTCTGGCAAAATCAGTAAGCCAATCACACAAGCAGGAAATGACAAATCTGGAGGCCATTCTGTACACCATCTGTGTAGAGAACGCCTCAAGGATACCATATTGCATTGCATTTTTCACAAAATGACACCGCTGCAGATTGAAAGGGAAAGGTAATTTTTAATAACATTCAATTAATATGACTTGTGTTGTGATCGTATATGCTATATACTTTTTTGCTATCCCCCCCCCCCCTCACACGGAAGTGGAGTTGCCCTTTTACCCCTTCCTGCCTAAAACAAATCTTAATGCCTAAGCACAGTTTTGCAACTTTGACATGTGTTAGGAAAACTGTACATATCACAACTTTGTGCATCCAGGTGGATTGTACCTTGTTTTTGTCGGGACAAATTGGGCTTTCATTTGGTAGTAAACAGTTATGGGTAGTGTGTGTGTGTGTGTGTGTGTGTGTGTGTATTTTTCTTTTTTTTTTAAATTATATTTTAAACATTTTAAAGGAAAACTGGCCCAGAATATAAATGTTAAATGTAACGGTATGTTTCTTTCATCAAAGAACAACCCAAAATAAATTTGCCTGTGCCTCATTGCCGATTGCAGCGATACCACGTATGTGTATGTTTGTACCTGTAGTACAGCCCAGAAACTATAGTGTGCATTTTTGCTTTTTTAATCCTACCTTAAAGTGGTATTCTGGCCGAAATTATACTTTTTAAATAAAAATACCCCTATAATACACAAGCTTAATTTATTCTAGTAAAGTTAGTCTGTAAACTAAGGTCTGTTTTGTTAGTTTATAGCAGTAGTTTGTTATTTTATAAACTTACAGCAGGCCGTGGTCATCTTAAGTGTGGGCAACTGAAGCCAGACTGTATTTCTTCCTGGATCTCATCCTTGTAGATTTCGCACATGCTCAGTGCAGCACAAGCAGTGTAATAGGTTTCAGGTCAGGTTTCCATAGCAACGGCAGTGTGAGGAAGTTGCCGCCCCTTCCCAGAAGGCATTGCAAACAGGAAATGATGCGATGGGCCGCGGCCAGGGAGGAGGAAGTGAAAAATGAATACAGCAGATATACAGTAGGTGCTGAGAAAAAAAATAAAAAAATATCCAATTCGTTTACAGTGCACAGTTTAGTGAGGGATGCTGAAGAGTTGTAAAAGTGGGTGGAACTCCACTTTAAACATACTGACACTAATTTAAAATAAATCCTGTCACAAAAATACTGACCTTGATCTTTGACCCAACACTGACCTAGAACATTGATCTGGGCATTTTTTTAATTCTCTATTCTTACACACTTTTTTTTTTTTTTTTTTCTCTCTCTATTTACAGAGAGAGAAAAAACGGGTTTAGGCTTCACAGTGACTGATTACTGTGATAGCCAATCGGAGGCTATCACAGTGATCAGGTGACCCAGAATCGTTAGTACGGGGCGCGCTCCCAGCACAAAGGGAGATACACAAATATGCAGCCCCACGGAAAAAAGCCCAGTCCGGTGGAGCTGCATATTTATGGTAAATAATACTCCAGTGTCTTTCTACAGGTGTCAAGATCCACAAGCACATATGTGGACCAACAATTAGTGCCAGGAGACACACAATGGCTAGACATGTATATGTGTCATTTTGAAGATAAATCTTTTGGAGTCTGTGGCACAGACTTTAATTAGAATTAAGCAGAATTCCAGGCAATTTGCTCTGTGAACTACACACGCTTACTGTTTTTACCTGGCAAAGGATTTGTAATGCAGCCTTGTGATTTGCGTACTTCTACACTGCCAGGAAGGCAACACGCTTATTTCCAGGTCCGCGTTTTAAAACTTTTTTTTTTTTTGTCCTTCCTTGATCTTTACAATGAGGAATGAATCGCCATCTCTGTCCAGTTAGCAGGGAGGTGGCCTAGGAAGCAGCAGAGTTGTACCAAGAAGTAAGAGCAATTTTTCTTGGTATGCAGTGTATCAGAAGTGTGAACGACAAGGATAGCATAACCCTTTTTTGCTGCCAAAACAGTTTTTTTTTTTTTTTTTTTTTTTTTATTGCACACAGGTTAAAAAAAATAAAAATAATTTAAGACCTGAAAAATGTATAAACCCTCAAAACATTGTGTATTTTCTGAAAGCGGACACCCCAGGGAATAAAATAGTGGTAGGTTTTTTTTATTTTTTTTTATATTGCACAATAGTGCCGAAAAGGTCTAAGCAATGCATCATTTTTGTAAAAAATATACTAACGTTTTGTAGGGCACACAAATGCAATAATTTACCCAATTTTGTGGTAAAATATATAAAAGCTGAGGTTGCACCAGGTAAATAGATACCAAACATGTTAAAGCCTAAAGCAGTTCCCCACTCTATCAAAAAAATTATCGGCAGCTGCAAATGCTGTGGCTGTTGACTTTTATTAATAGGACGCTTACCTGTCCATGGATCTAGTGCTGTCCTCATCCGGGCTAGTTCTTCACTAGCCTTCGGGTTCCCATTGCCGGCATCTTAAATGTGGGCACCTGGTTGTTTGAGCTTGCGGCTTTACACCTGTCTGCCCACTGCGAATGCGCGAGCCTTGCTGCGTTTTGTGAATGACCCCACAGTCTTTTGCGACCTGTGATGTGTCCCTGAAGCCTACAGGGAGGGAGGGGGAGAGAAGAAATTCCACTTAGATTGCCTAGGCAATCCAAGTGGAAGTGAGAGTGGGTACCCTTCAAAACTAGGTACCCCGTGCCGCCCCCCCCCCCAAAAAAAATTACCTGTTACAAATTAGGGGGAGGAGGACCCCTTTTGAGTGAAGCTCAGCTGTAAATTTGTGTGCGCCTGGGAAATGGCAACAAGCTTCAGTATCCTATATATTCCATAGGTGATGCTTTAAAAGCCACTTACAGGTCATCAGTTTAGCATTAGGGAGGAGGTCTGGTGCTAGAAATCTTGTTCTCACTCTGGCGTGCGCGGTGATATGTAACTGTAAGGGAACCTTCCCAGCACCCAGCTTTGGTGCATCCTTCAGTATACAGCCAGTCTGGTCATCGGATGATATAGGCAATCATACAACAATAACTTGTATGGACATGGAATGTTTATTTGACCAACTAACACAAAATATTTACCACACTGGAGGACTATCCTCCCCCCTGATCAAATTACCCCAACGATACAACATGTACACAGGAATATAATTACAAAATCCGACATATACTGTAAACATTACGTTAATTAGCCACCTGGATGACTCGGAGGTCCCATTCCAGGTCAGACTTGCCAACTTTGATCTCAGAAGGTACAATACACATTAACATAAGTATAAACACAGCCCACAAGGGTTTGCTAGTAGAGACAATAGTTGTTCCAATTAACACAGTGATCTCCCCCTCCTCAGCCTAGTAGGCAACAGACTATAGCAGGAGACCTCAGTAGCAGACTGTCCGTCTTCTGCATTGAAGACCAAGGAATAGAGATCAATGTGACCAGCTCTTTCAATTAACATGTATAGTTCCGACTCAAACAAGCCAGGAATAGTCTTCATATATTTCTTGAGGGATATTGTTAATAACTATTACTGTCCCATTTGAAGTAATCCAAACCACATTCTCAGTGTCCATTAAGTAGTAATGCCCTGTGCCCTACGTCACTTCCAGTCACGCAGTTCCGGTTGTGTGCGTTTTTACATGTGGAGGTGGCAAGTCTCAAAAATTGGGGAAGATTTTATGTGCTTAGGTGTAACTTTATTTTGTTTACAATTTTTGAAAAACTTTTTTTTTTTTTTTTTTTTTTTGCCTCCTAAATTTTTTCTCGATCCATCTTCCAGGGCAGCATCCGAGAGAGAGAGTCTCCTTCTCCCTGAAACAGAAAACACATTAGTCCACCATTATAAATTTCACAGTCTTACCTGCGTGCCTCAGTTGTTTGTGTTTCCTCCGAACCCACAGGAGCTGCAAAGAAATGTTTATTATTTTACTTGTCTCTGTGATAGTTGCAGGAGACCCCCTGCCAGCATCCCATTCAGCCCAGGGGGTCTTGGGAGGGCCAGTAGGAGCAGCAAATTTGAGCAAAAACTTGCTCTGCCTGAGATTTCACCCCTACAGAGGGGTCAGCAATCATCCCCCCCCCCCCCCCCCCCCCCCCAAGCTGGAACAAATGCACTGACATTTTCCCCCATACTGTTGTTTTTATGCTGGTGGAGGGACTTGCTGCAGCTTCCATCTGGATATTTTTCCTGGTAATAAGGATTCCTTGCCCCCTGACCACAGGCTGAGATGGACTGGAGCGGCGCACGGGTAGGTGTCAGTTTTTTACACTGTCTCGCCCACCCAATTGCCTCCACCGTTTGCCGCCGCGATCGGAGTCCTCCGCACCCAGCAGAGCTGGCTTATTTCCTCGTGGAGGCTCTGCGGGGTGTACCAAGATGGCGTAGACGCCGGAAAACGTCACTTCCAGTCACGCAGTTCCGGTTGGCGCCCATTTTCCCGGAGTCTGGAGACTTCTAGGGGAAAACAGAGCAGCACTTCCGGTGACTCCACTTCCGGGAGGAGGGAATTTAAAAAAAAAAGGGGGGGGGGGGGGAAGCAGCAGAGTCCCCCTCCCTAATGGAATCCCAGGAAGGGGGACACCAGCAACAGCGGCATGTGCAGGTACATCCAACAACCTGCACGGGGTCAGCTGGGGGCGGGGCTGGAGCTTAAGCAGGAAGCGGTTTAAAAGGCTACCCTAAGCAGAGGATCCTGGTGACTGAACATGTCTGGCGCTTCTCCGCCCTGCCCTGCAGATCCTGCAAGCCAGGACAGCTCCAAGGTAAGCCAGAATACTCCTCCAAGGTCATCGCTGTCTTAACCTCACTGCAAAGCTGCCCACTTACAGGCAGTCTTTAACTGCCTTCCTCACGGGGACCTTTTTGTGCTTGATTTCAGGCAAGGACCCCAGAGGAAAGGAAAGCAAAAAAGCAACAAAGCATGTGCTTCGTGCAGCCGCCGGTTTTCACCTGAATGGAAAAAACTCCTATGCCAAAAATGCAGACAAAATGTTGGGCAAAGAGTCGCAAGGTTACCTGAAAGATCTGCTCAGCTCTTTCAAAAAAGAGATAAAGAGCATCATGGCACTGCTACGCTCAGCAATTGAGACGTTAGAAGCGCCAACAAATGCCATTCAGGCCAGTACCCCGTCTAGCAGCGAGACATGCGTTCCTACAGGGAACAGGCAGAGCGACAGGAACAAGAGGAGGTTTCGGACAAATACGAACAATCCACAGCAGAGGATGGACTTTGCTCAGACTGAGGAGGAAGATCCTGCTTCAGAGGGCAATTTTATTTCTCTCAGAAGACACGGATAACCTTCTAAAAGCTATAGCCGACACGCTAGGTATTAAAGAGCAAAAAGCCGCAGAGCTCACACTACATGACAAGATGTATAAAGGACTACAACCTAGGCAACCTAAAACATTTCCTGTACACCAAACTCTTAAAGATATCGTCAAAAAAGAGTGGGAAGACCCAGAGAAAAAACTCTTCATACCAGCTGCAGTCAAGTGCAGATATCCATTTGCAGAGACAGATACCAAAACCTGGGCTAAATGCCTCAAAGTGGATGCCTCTCTGGCAAGAGTCACAAATAAATCTGACTTGGCCTTCGACGACATGGGTACCTTAAGCGACCCCATGGATAAGAAAATAGAAGCCCTTTTAAAGAGGGCCTGGGAAGCAGGGGCTGCGAACCTGAATCCAGCAATAGCTTCCACCTGCACAGCCCACACCTTACTAATCTGGTTAACCCAGCTACAAGAACTACTGGAAAGTGACACACCTAGAGAAGAATTAATTAAAAAACATCCCTACACTGACCAGAGCGGCAGCTTTTCTAGCAGATGCCTTAGCTGAAACCATCAGAATATCTTCAAGGACCACAGCGCTACTCAACTCGGCCTGAAGAGCCCTGTGGCTGAAGTCTTGGGATTGTGATATCCCTTCTAAGAACAGACTATGCGGAATTCCATTCACTGGAGACCTACTGTTTGAGCCTGAATTAAAAACTGTACTAGACAGGACCGCAGCAAAGAACAAGGGTTTTCCCCAAACCAAAAAGAAGCAAGGGAAGGCGCCCTTTCGGCAATTCAAAAAATTCAACAAGCCGGGAGCAAAGAAGCGCTGGGGACAACAAAACAAAAAAGGCAAGGGTGACTTCATCCTCAAGCCTCCTAACCCAAAGAACAAAAAACAATGACTGTGGTCAGGTGGGGGGCAAACTCGCAGCTTTTTCCCACCAATGGATGGAAGCAACAAAAACAAATTCATCATACGCACCATAACGGATGGCTACGCGATGGAATTTTCCGCCCGCCCCCCAACCAAGTATCTAGTAACCATGCTACCAAAGGACGAAGATTGGGCAAAGGCCTTTTTACAGTCCCTGGAGAATTTACTAGATCAGAAAGTGATTCGCCATGTACCTGAAGAAAAGGAACAAACAGGATTTTATTCCCATATCTTTGAAAGAAAAAACTGTCAGGCAAGCTAAGGCTCATACTGAACCTCAAGCTACTCAACAGAGGAATAAAATTAAAAAAATTCAGAATGGAGTATTTACTCGATCAGAAACATCCTACCACGGGAGATATTTATGGCAACAGTAGACCTACAGGATGCCTACCTACATGTCTCCATAAAGGAGTATCATCAAAAATTCCTGAGGTTTGCAATGCAAGGGCCAGCAACTACTCTGCACCTGCAATATACAGCTCTCCCTTTCGGCATCTCTTCTGCACCCAGAATCTTCTCAAAGATAATGGCAGAAGCGCTAAAAGGTCTAAGACGACAAGGCATTGGCGTAATACCATACCTAGACGATCTACTGTTCTTTGCAAATGCAGCAGAGACCCTAGAAAACAACCCGCACACAAGTATGTCGCATCTGCAAATGATGGGGTGGATAGTAAATACAGAAAAATCACAGATGACCCCAAGCCAGAGAGGGGTGTATTTGGGCGATGTACTGGACTCCAGACTAACCAAAACCTCCTAACAGAAGAAAAGAACGTAAACACGCAGGCAGTAACCTCTGTAAGAGGGACCAACGCCATTACGATCAGACAAGGAATGCCAGTACTAGGGTTGATGACGTTTCCAATCCCAGCCATCCCCTGGGCACAGATTCACATGAGACCTCTACAGTATTACATTCTGTCCCAGTGGGACGGCAGCCACTCATCCCTAGACAAGTCCATTCCTGTTCCGACCACAATCATACAAACACTCCAATGGTGGCTCAATCCACTTTGATACATCGAAGGGCACAAATGGGCTCAATCCGACCCAGTCAGGATCACCACAGATGCCAGCGCCCTAGGCTGGGGGAGCACACATGGAGGGCCTCTGCACACGGGAAATGGAGTTCCAGATGGTCCCAAGCCTCCTCAAACAAACATGCGTTTTAAAAAAGCTGTGGGGGAAGCATTAAAAGCATTCAAACCAGCAATACAGGGGAGAGATGTAAAAGTACAATCGGACAACGCCACGACAGTGGCATACCTGAACAGGCAAGGAGGGGCAAAGTCCCAAAGCTTGATGAGGCTGATAGAAACAATCCTGCTATGGGCAGAATCAAACATAAGGTCAATATCAGGCATCCACCTGAAGATAACAGACAATACACTGGCAGACTTCCTGAGCCGGAAGACCATTAAACAGACGGAGTGGCCACTGAACCAAACAACCTTCGCACAAATCACTCAAACGTGAGGGGTACCCGGGGTAGATCTGTTTGCCTCCAAAGCGAACGCAAAATCACCAACATTCTTCTCACTGGGTCCCACAGATGGCAACAGAGGAGTAGATGCCTTCAGCCAAAGCTGGGGATGGCAACTGTGTTTATGCATTCCCTCCAACTGCCATAATGCCAAGAGTGATTCAAAAAATAAACACATAAACACAGAGAGAGCAATGGTGATACTGATAGCACTGCTCTGGCCTCAAAGGGCATGGTTCAGCCACTTGAAGAACCTCAGCATCCAACCTCAACTGACACTTGCGAACCGGCCCGATCTCTTATCACAGGGCCCAGTCAGCCATCCGAACCACAGAATCCTGAAGCTTTCGGCTTGGTTACTGAAAGGGTAAGACTTCAGAACAAAG
This sequence comes from Lithobates septentrionalis, assembly GCA_037952835.1. Taxonomy (NCBI): domain Eukaryota; kingdom Metazoa; phylum Chordata; class Amphibia; order Anura; family Ranidae; genus Lithobates; species Lithobates septentrionalis. Next base: position 834,959 of record JBBDGP010001313.1, on the reverse strand, counting down.
GGCTGTCAGACAAGGTGATCAATGCCATCCTAGACAGCAGGAAACCTGTGACTAGGGCAATCTACAAGAAACTGAGGAAAAAGTTTGTCTCCTGGAACAAAAACAAACCGATTCCCAACAGAGGGATAATCCCAACAATTCTGGATTTCCTGCAAGATGGAGCAGACAAAAACATCTCCCAAGGCACTCTGAAGGTACAAGTGGCAGCACTCTCCTCGTTCATGGACACCAGACTTGCAGAGGATCCGCTGATAAAGCGATTCCTAATGTCAATTAAAAGAGCTAGACCGGTTAAAATTAATAGAACTCCAACTTAGGACATGTCCATGGTGCTTAGAGCGTTTCTCTCCTCCATTCGATCCGATGGAAGATAGCTCAGACAAAAACCTCACACTAAAAACAGCACTTCTTGTGGCCCTAGTATTGGCCAGAAGAGTGAGCGAAATCCAAGCCCTGTCTATGATGGAACCATACTGCCTAATACATATAGACAAAATAATTCTCTCGCCAGACCCAGCTTTTCTACCCAAGGTCTCTTCAACGTTCCATAGAAACCAAAATATCATCCCTTCGATTCCAAAAACTATGGACAGCAAAAAAAGACACTTGCAACAAACTAGATGTAAGAAACACTCATAACATACCACCGAAAGAAGGAAGGGTTGGCGAAGAACGCCCTCTTTGTCCTCTATGCGGGAGTTAACAAAGGGAAGCAGGCATCCAAAAAATAACAGCGGATGGATAAGAATGGCCGTACAGACGACCTATGAGGCACAAAACCTCACCACTCCAGGCGGGATCAGGGCACATACAACCAGGGTCTGGTCAACCTCGGTCGCAGAGAAAGCAGGGGCAACTCTGGAGCAGATCTGCAGGGCAGCGACATGGTCGAGCTTCAGTACCTTCGCAAGGCACAATCGTATAGACCAGCTGTCCGACCAGCTCCAGTCTCTATCCCCACCCTAGTAAGTATTGCTTGATGCATCCCCTCGGATACTGCCTTGGAAGACGATTCGAGAAAATAGGTACCTGGTAACTCTTTTTCTAAGAAGTCTTCCAGGGCAGCACTAGTTCCCACCCTTAAAACGACAAATACCAGGTACAATGGGGGAGCTTTAAGTTTACTGAGATTTCCTTTGGTGCTTTAATACAACTGAGGCACGCAGGTAAGACTGTCACATTTTTTAAAAAGTGTGGACTAATGCATTTCCAGTTTTAGGGAGGAGGAGCCACCTCTTGGGTGCTGCCCTGGAAGACTTCTTAGGTACCTGGTAGCTTTTTATAACTCCTATGTATTTTTATTTATTTTTTCTCCATTTGTTTTGGTGATGGGTTCCCTTTTAATGTGCTCCAGTGAGTAGAATTCGGCACATATCGCACTGCATTACGTTCATTCCCAATCTGGCCAAGGAATATGAAGGAGGGACCCCAAAATGACGTTCTGGGTCAGCAAGAAGGGGAGGCTAGCAGATGCATGGCAGCGAAAGGATTAAAGGTAAATTCCAGGTGTGGATTTTATAGCATGCTTATGCTGGTCCACCTTGGACCAACCATACCTTTTTAGGGACTGCTGTGGAAATGGCAAATAACTCTAGTAGTTGCCACTCCTACAGTAATCACCGCTGTTGTCTGGGCCCCATGCTGAGTGGCTGCCCTGCTGCATAGCAATCACGGGCTCGTCAGTCACTGGCGGTATTCACAGAACACATCGCGTTGTAAAAAAAACAAAAAACGCCACCTTCTCTAATCGGAGAACACCTTGCTTTTTTTGAGAAAAATGCAAGCTGTCCTGTGAATGGCACCTAATACTGAGAGAGTGACTCCCTGTGGTTGCTATGCAGCTGCTTAGCACGAGACCCCAAAGGCAGCAGTGACCACTGGAGTGATTATCTGCTTTCAACATGTATGTAATTTGCATATCTACATTGGTCTAAGCTGGAATAAAATCTATACCTTGAGCTTATCTTTAACAAATTGTCATGTATGCATATAAACTGTATATTCATCTTTGCCTGGAGTTTTCATTTTAACATCGCTGTGTCAGACAAAGCTCCCTAAATGAAAATTGATCATAATTCCTTGCAGATAGGAAATGGAGTGCAGTTACCTGGACATTACGCACAGTGAAATCTAAGATAGTTTCCCGGTATGGTAGCTCTTTCACGGTTATGTGTATGCATTTTTTCTGAAGTTTGTTGCATGTGTTTTTATATTCCTCTATACACTACACCTGCTTTAGACACACATTGAATTATGTTTTTAAATGTGTTAATGCAAAATTGAGGGAGGGACTGTGAAGTATAGAACATTTCCATGTTACAAATGTGTAATCAACATGATCTGACTTTGAGATGATTGCGACTTTGACCAATTTAAAACAATTCCTTTTGCTTCTGGTATGGAGGAAACCTCACACCAAATTTATGAAAAGAAAAATGGCATGGGGTCCCCCTCCAGATCCATACCAGGCCCTTTGAGTCTGGTATGGATCTTGAGGGGGGAACCCCACTCCTAAATGAAAAAAGAGGGGGTCCCCCACCCCAAAGCACCTTGTTGATGGGGACAAGGGCCTCTTTCTGACAACCCTGGGCAGTGGTTCTGGGGGTCTCCGAGCAGGGGGCTTATCGAAATCTGGAAGCCCCCTCTGGCAAGGGGGCACCCAGATACCGCCCCCCCCCCCATGTCAATGAGTATAGTATAGTATAGTATTACATAAAACGAGAGGTTTTAGAAAAGTCCTTTATTAAAAATGAAGAATGTTCACTGTTGTAGCACCATGTCTTCCTCCGCCGCCCCGGTCCTCCTCCGAAGCTGGCTCCCGCTGTTGTCAGGTCCGGTGTATGCCAGTTCTTGTTTAGCCATGGGGTGTGGCCATCTGGGGATGTCAGAGACCCCGCCCGTCGGGACATCACACGGAGACCCTGCCCCCCGGGTGATGTCCCTGGGTGGCCATGCGCCATGACTTTATAAGAACTGGCAGACACTGAACCCAACACAACAGCGGGAGCCAGTGTCGGAAGAAGACCGGGTCAGCGTTTTTAAAAAAATGTTGGCGTGGGGTTCCCCCTCAAGATCCTTAGAGTACAAGTGGCATGCCACAAGTCTGATCAGTTAAGATGATGATTTTGACTTCCATTCAAATCAGTGGGCTGAAATTGTGCCCAAGTCAGACCAAAGTCGGACCAGTTAAGACGGCTCTCATAGGGAACTATTGATTTAGGAAAGTCAGCCCTAAACCAGCCCTAAGTCATACATTTTCCTGTGAAAGGTGTTGCCGATCAGTCCAGAGGTTGTAACAAAAAAAAAACGCCCATCCATCCCTTTGTGTGCACACCACTTGCAATTTCTTTTAACCAAGGATGAAGCTAAAGCCGGCCATAGACTGTGGAAATCTTGGCCAGTTCAGCAGGGACTGGTTGAGATGCGAACCACAAATGGGCAGGCTGATTGTACCCAAGTTGATCCCTTGTCGAATTTTTGGCATGCGTCTAATAGCTGTATTATTCCCGCAAGGACAGTCCCGGCACAACCCCCCCCCCCCTCGCCGGGAGAACACAATAGCTCTGCAAGACGGATTCGTCCATCAACACTGACCAGACTGTGGTTGCAGGAAAGAAAATTGCATAATCTATGAGCGGCTTTAGGGGCTTGTTTACATTACAACATTGAATGGCACCCCAAAGCATCTACAGAGCTCATCTGTGCTTTAATGCACCACAATGCATGTGTGTTGCGGTGCACTTCAGTAAAGAAAAATAGGGCAGGAGATATTTCTGATTTGTTGGAGCCCACTCTAAATTAATGAACCTTGGTGATGCAACATGTCGAAAAACAAAAAAAATGTGTAATGCATGCATTATCCTCATAAAGTGTAAACCGGTCCTAAGGATATTTGTTGATGATGGCTCTAATTTTACCTCCAGCTCTGAGCAGACTTTTGGGAAAAGTAAAGAACTTTGCAAAAGCATAGGGCTTGGGAATTCTGGCAAATCTGTGTACATGATTTTTGATAATTTTTTAAGCAGGATTTAGGAAAGATTTGCTTAGTGTAAATTTGCAGTAGCACAGAGATAATGACTCAATTGCAAAATGACTTTTTTAGCAATTATGTTCAGCCCTTTTTTTTTTTTTTTCTACCGGAACAGTGTCCCAATACCTCCTGCCAGGGAGCAGACCCCCCCCCCCCCCCCTTTATTTAAAAAAATAAATAAAATAATAGCTTATTCTTTGTAACTCACCACCCACGTAGTGAGGTGACACACACATAAGCGACACGGCTCCTATAGTGTCGGCTGCAGCCTTAAGAGAGTGGAGAGCAGGGTGGTATCAGCTGCACTCCGCCTCCTTACCTAGGTAAGCACTGGATATTTCTAATGTTTTTTGTATATTTTACTGAATTGCTTTCTATTAACAAATTCCATACAAATTACCTTTTTATATACCCCCCAAATTATACTTGCTTCCATGTTCTCAAAAGGGGGCAGTGCTAGGTGTATAGGGTTGGTCCTGGGGGTGGATGAGTTCTGGCACCTTTTTACCTGAGGGAAAAAAAACCCTGGTTATGTTATATAATTTTTTTATTTTTATTTAAAGGGCAAGTGTAATTTCAAGCATAGCTTACAATAGTTACCAGGTTCCTACAGCTGTGCCTCGCTGCAGTTCTTACCTTCTACCTTGGGATTTTTTGACTTTAACTGTCTGCACGTGTGCTGCAGAACCCTGATAATTCTATGGGACTGTTTCTAAAGAGTCTTCTGCCTCCAGGAGAAAGCACTAAAGAACTTATGTGGAGCTATATCATCCATGTGGACAGCAGGAAGCAGGTCAAGGGTGGCGGAAGATAAATGCTGGGGCAGGCTGTAGCTGGAAAAACACCGTAAGCCGCAATGTAACAATTTTTTTGGAAACTGTTAAATCGTTGGGGCTAGTTGCTCTTTACAGGGAACCTGAAAATTTTAAGTTTGCCATTTGTCCCTGACTTCAGTACTCTTTTTTTTTTTTTTTTTATTTTTTTTTTTTTTTTTTTTTTTTTTTCCCCATTACCCAGCACATGCAGCTAGTCTATTAAAGTCAGATTTGATGGACATTTGTTACTAGGCATTGATTCAGAACTGAATCTATTCAGTCACCATAACAGCAAAGACAACTACCATTTTCAGGAGGACCGCTTTGATGTTCTTTTAACCCCTTCACGCAAATCTCCGTACCCGTACATTGCGCTAAATACCGTTGTTATGGCAGCAGCTAGCTGCTGTAGTATTTTCCGGAGCGGCGTGCGTTTCTCTTTCAGATAAAAGTTGTCTCTGCGGCGGAGTCGCCGTAAGATCACTTTTATCGGTGGCGGGAGAGGTTGCCATCCCCCTCCCGCTGTGCTCCGGATGTCTTACCGGAGCCGTCGGTAGCGTCCTGTCACCTCACTGCCTGGATGCTGAGTGGGAAGGTGGCCCCCGCTCGAGTCCATAGCATTGGAGGGTGGAAGTGACGTCAAATGTCCCTTTTTATTTTTTATTGCATTTTTGTATAAATATGAGATCCAAGGTTCTTTTTTGACCCCAGATCTCATATTTAAGAGGTCCTGTCATGCTTTTTTTTTTAATTACAAGGGATGTTTACATTCCTTGTAATAGGAATAAAAGTGACCCAAAATTTTTTTTTAAAAAAAAGACAGTGTCAAAATAAAAAGTAAAATATTAAAATAAGAATAAAAAAAAAATATTATTATTTTTTTTTTTTTTAATTCATTAAAGTGAATTTTTTTTCAAAAAAGTGAGCTTGTAAGACTGATGCACAAATACGGTGTGACAAAGTATTGCAATGACCGCCATTTTATTCTCTAGGATGTTAAAAAAAAAAAATTGTATAGCATGCGCATATATATATATATACATATACACACGCGCATGCTTGGTATACTCACTGTGGAACCAAAGGGGTTAATCCTCCGCATTTTGTAAAAAGGCTGTTTGATCCTGCCTTATCTGATCCTCCCCTTCTTCCACTGTCCCAATCCATCTCCTGATAGTACAGAGCCTCTAGAGTCACTCTGCACATGCTTAGTCTAGTGTGAATTGCTAGAGTTTTTTGTTTTGTGTTTGTTTTTTTCTTGGGAGGGTGCATGTGATCAGCACAGGGCCAAAGGGTCTGGGGTCATGCAGCCTCATAGGACAGTCAGAGGAAAATGAATACTCCTACAAGTTTTAGCCAGACACTGATGGAAGTCACAAGACTGCTATATATTGCTGATGAGAAAAGGTATTTAGCAGTTTATATTTACTAAAATAATTGCATTTCCATGTTCTGTGTATTGTGGGGACACCAGATATAGTGAATGCAGGGTCCTGGGTTTAGTAACACTTAAATCTTGAATTTACAACTCTGCATTTTAGTACAATTTAAAAACAAGAGTTCCAAAAGTCAGGAAATGCATGTAAAATACACCTAAAACTCACTGTATTACAACTGTAACACATGCAGAATGTATAGATAACGCAGCCTAAAGCCCAACCCTAGTCAAAACTATTTTTTGGCATAAAGTGGGAAATCCAACATCTGTGTCCCTCCTCATGTCATAAACCTTAAAACGATATTAAACCCAAAATCAAAAATGTAATATATTGCAGTTTACCAATCCTTAGAATTGATGGCTGCATCAGTTTTCTTTTATAAAGCAGAACTTGGGGATTGGCAAACCCCCCCCCCCCAAACAAAACACTAAAATGGTTATTGCGTTTGTGAAATTCCTTACCAATCAAGAGAAACGTTGAATTGACTTTTCAGGAGGTCAGCTCTATAGTTCAAAAAATGCGGCATGTTTTCTGCTAGAGAGGATCTGTTAGAACAGTGATTGCATCATATCCTGTCCCCTCTCTTTACACTGTTATTAAACTACATTTCCCTTCATGCTTTGCATATTGCACTGAATGTGGGAGGTACACTAGGCCTTTACATGTAAATGTGAACAAGCCCACTTCAACATAAATCGCAACCCTCATTCTACAGGCACACTGCTGAGCACAACACAGACAGTGAGGGGAAATTCTTATAACTGTAAGACCTCTTTCACACATGCGGATCCATTATACGGATTCCACTTGCTCAAGAGGAATCGATCCGTTGATCCCCGCTGAGTCAGCAGATGACAGGTCGGTCTCTGCTCACTGTACAGAGACTGACCTGTCAGATCTCCGCTCTCCTCTATGGGGAGATCGGATGAAAACGGACCGCCTGTCCGTTTTCATCCGATCCGCCAGACGGATGGAAAATAGGACCACCATCCATCTGGATTTAGCGGAGCGGTTCGGATGTCACCACTGACATCTGTCGCTCCATACTAATGCATGCAGCGTGGAGGTAGCAGAGGAGGACGACACCACCTCTATGGGTGGCACAGACCAGGGGCAGTGAGAGCCCCTCTACCCACTACAGCGAGCCAGGTGGGAAGTGCAATTACCTGCTCCCTTTCAGAGAACTACAAGGGGGAGTGTCAGACCGCTGGCTGAAGTTACTGTAGAAATTGCAGCTAGCGGCCTTACAAACAGGAAATCGCCAGGCAATAATAGTTGTTCAGCAGGCTATTGCAGAGGAACTGCAGAGCTCAGAAGAACATGGATGACATAGTTGGCGAAGGTATATATGAAGAGGGTTGGCAGTCAGTGCAGAAACATTTGGTCAGTCCAATTCATTAAATATAGAAAGAAAACCTAGTGCACACGGTATAACCCCTCAGGACTTTGACAGACCAAATGTAGTAGAAAAAGTCAATGCTTATTAGACAAAAATGGAAAAAGTAAATACAATGACATGAAGATATCAAGTGTACAAATATAAACAAGATAAAAATGCATGAAACGCATAAGACTTTGCTGCCTTGGGTATATTTTGTGGGCTAGCATAGACAAATGCCATATATGATGCCTGACATGTTTCGGACAAAATTGTCCTTCTTCAAAGGCTTTGTATCGCATATAGAGGTATGTCGTTTTTCTATAATGTAGACAAATCACATATTGGTACAAAATTTTTTTTTCAATGATATATGCATAATCAAACCTTGCTGTTAGTCATGCGTTTCATGCATTTTTATCTTGTTTATATTTGTACACTTGATATCTCCATGTCATTGTATTTACTTTTTCCATTTTTGTCTAATAAACATTGACTTTTTTTCTACTACATTTGGTCTGTCAATTAAAGTCCTGAGGGGTTATACCGTGCCTTGTGCACTAGGTTTTCTTTCTATAGTTGGTGAAGGTGTAGGAGATTAGCAATGAGGACATAGAAAAAAGTTTTTGCCCGAAGTTCTGCTTTTTAAGATTTTTTTTTTTTTTTTCCCCCTCCTGTTTTCACCTGGTGATCTGGCCAGTAACACACCTTCTGTATTAGAGTTCTCACATTCTGGGTGAAGGAGCCCAGGGGGCATCTTTGTATAAGTGTTGTTAATCTGGGGAAAGGGGAGTGTTGGCTGTACTAGCAGATTTAAATACGCTAACAAATTTAAACCAAACCCTAGCTAACACTTTATAATCGGTTACAGCAAATCGTTTTTTTAGTTTTGGGATAAAAGTTTTACAAGAATAAAACCTGATCATTGTAAGCATTCCATAAATATTATGGTTTGTCTCATCCCTGTAAATGATAAATCGCCAGGACAGTTTGTGCTTTGGAAAAACATACGTGCTGGCAGAATCGCCAGGTGAAAATAAAAGAAAGGAGTCTAAAATAGAAAACCAGTGCATCACTTGCTTTTGGGTTTAATACTGCTTTAACCGCGTGCTGACCAGCCACCGTCATACTGCAGCAGGTTGCGTTGGGCGCTTCTAAGAGCAATAGCAGGCGCGCATGCGCTGCATCGCCGAAGACAATGCGTGTGGCCGGCGGCAGCGATATCCGCCGCTCACCTGCGATCGTTGACAGGGGAGTAGAGAGAGATTGTCTCTAGTGATCAGGAACAGCATTCTCTCTACTACTCCCAGTCAGTCCTCTTCCCCCACAGTTAGAAACACCTCCCTAGGGAACACTCAGAGGGGTTGTAAACCCTCGTTTTTTTTCACCTTCCTGCATCCTTTATATTAAGGTGAAAAAACTTCTGACACTGACCAGCCCCCCCGTTTTACTCATCTGAGCCCCTTCATTCCCACGGCGGAGACGTGCTCTACCTCTCTGCCTGTTGTCTCGGCTTTTGATTGGATAGATTGATGGTAGCGCAGCTATTGACTTCCGCTGCTGTCAATCAAATCCAATTTTTTTTTTTTAAAAAGCCCGTGGCGTGTGAAATGCACCCAAAAACTCCACCCGGTGCCAAAAAAAGTGCACACGCATAAAGAGGTGATACAAAACGTGCAATGGGTGTTACACTAGTCCTCCATAGGAACAGACCCAATGCAGCACCCATCCTCACCAGGAGCACCCTTCCAGACGGCTCAGACTCAGCCATGGGCCGGCCCCCAGTATCTGTCGGACAGCACGGCATAGTCACTACCGAAACCGCCCTTCCAGGTGCAATGACACCATTGAATTTGCCAGCCCTCCCCTATGGGAGCAGGACAGCGCCTCCTCTGGCAACTGATAACAGACACTACACTTGATCTTAGCCAAAAGGCTGGGGGGGGGGGGGGGGGGGGAGTAGCAGAGTCCAGCATTCTGTGTCTATGGACGCAAAAGCCGAACTCAGCAGTGTGCCCGCACGGTAACCATCTGGGAGAAATTGGGTTTCCCAATACGGGGAGGAGCTGATAACGCCGCCGGGGGACCCCAGAAGAGGTGGATCGGGGCCACTTTGTGCAAAACGATCTGCATAGTGCAGGTAAGTATGACATTTTATTTTATTATTTATTTCAGGCACTTGTATAACGCCGTCAATTTACGCAGCGCTTTACATATACATTGTACATTCACATCAGTCCCTACCCTGAAGGAGCTTACAATCTAAGGTCCCTAACTCACATTCATACATACTAGGGACAATTTAGACAGGATCCAATTAACCTACCAGCATGTCTTTGGAGTGTGGGAGGAAACCGGAGTACCCGTAGAAAACCCACGCAGGCACAGGGAGAACACCAGGCAGGTAATGTCGTGGTTGGGATTCGAACCAGCGACCCTTCTTACTGCTAGGCGAGCGTGCTACCCACTACACCACTGTGCCGCCCGCATGTTTGTTATTTAAAAAAAAAAAAAAAAAAAGGATTTACAACACCATTAACTCCTTGATCGCCCGCTAGTGTTAACCCCTTCCCTGCCAGTGTCATTTATGCAGTAATCAGTGGCTATTTTTAGCACTGAGCGCTGTATAAATGTCACTGGTCTCAAAAGTGTCCAATCTGTCCGCCGCAATGTCGCAGTCTCGCTAAAAATCACTGATCACCGCCATTACTAGTTAGTTTTTATTTTTTTTTTTTTTTAAATAAAAATGCCATAAATATATCCCCTATTTTGTAGACACTATAACTTTTGTGCAAACCAATCAATATATGTTATTGCAGGGTTTTTTTTTTTTTAACCAAAAAATATGTAGAATACATATTGGCCTAAACTGTTGAAGAAATTATTTTTTTGAGGATATTTATTACAGTAATATCTAGGATTGCGAGTAACGCAGTTTACGAGCGTTTCACGATACAAGCTATTATTTTTTAAAACTCCTGACTCGCGAGCGCTGTCCCACAAAACGAGCAGGATGCAAGCCTCTGAGGTGTGCACTACCGCATTTGGCCAGTGGTGTAGGGGTGCTGGGGACACTCAGAGCCGCTCGGAAACACTCTGTTCCTGAGTGTTTCCGAATGTCTCCGGCGCCCCCTTATCTCTGGTTACATGCGGTACTGCATACACTAGCAGTGCCACTGGAACCGATTATCTGAGTTTCCATTATTTCCTATGAGGAAACTCGCTTTGATATATGAGTGTTTTAGATTACAAGCATTCTTCTGAAACAAATTATGCTCTTAATCCAAGGCACCACTGTATAGCAAAAAGTTAAAAAAAATATTTATTTTTTTTCAAAATTGTCGGTCTTTTTTCAATTTTTAAAAAAATTTTTTTGTTTATAGCTCAAAAAATAAAAAACCGCAGAGGTGATCAAATGCCACCAAAAGAAAGCTTTATTTGTGGGAAAAAAGACATACATATTTTGCTTGTGTTCAACGTGGGATGGCCACGCAATTGTCAGTTAAAGCGACGCAGTACCTTGTTGCAAAAAATGGCCTGGTCATTAAGGGGGTAAATTTTTTCCGGGGCAGAAGTGGTTAAATAAGTTTCTAAGCCTGTCCTATGCAAAACTAAAATTAAGCAGGAACTTTTGGCTGGATTTGGGTGTAGGTTTTGTTTAGAATCGGCTTGTTTTTTCAGCTCGACTCTTTACACTTGAGTGTTCTTCCTACACATTTCATAAAGGGCACAGCTTCCACTTATGACTTTATCTTTTTTTTTTTTTTTTTTTTCTTTTACACCATGTATTCTGTTTTTGATCAGATGTTTAATTTCTGTAGTTAGTTGTGATATAACTAATGCACAGAGAATACAGTGGGAAGAATTGCTGTATTTTAATGGTTCAGGAGTTTTATGCTTCTAATATAAGCTACCAAATGTAGCTTTGACTATGTTCTAGTGTTTCCATACTGTAGTCTTGTAATAGCAATCTTTGTGTTTGTATTTTACCTGTATAGGCAAGTTAGCTACAAAATTACTTTACGAACATGATATTTTAATGTATATCTCAAATCAAGCCTGGTAAGCCTATAATAAGGCATACCTGTAGGTAAAATGAATATCTCCTAAACCGTGCAGGTTTAGGAGATATTCACTCTGCATGCAGCTGCTGATGTCAGTGGCGCATGCGCAGTGAAGGTCTGGCGTATCGTGCCGGAATGGAGGACTCCCACGCACATGCGCTGGAGTGACGTCATCGCGGCTCTGACTACTCAGCGCCGGAGCCGCCAACCCGGAAGAAACTCAGAGGGGAAATTGTCGGCTCCCTTGGCGGTGACCAGGATGTGATGCCGACGCTTTGTTCTAAGGTAAGTATTTCAAAATGAGCTAGTATGTGGTATACAGCCGCTTTAAAGCAGTACTAAATCCAAAATGTAATATATTGCAGCTTAGCAGTCAGTAGATGTGGTGGCTGCATTAGTGTGGTTTTTATTTATTTATTTATTTTTTTTTTGGCTTTTTTCCCCTCCCTCTGTTTTCACCTAGTGATCTGGCTAGTAACATACCTCCTGTATTAGTGCCTTCGCTCTGGATGTGGAGCACGGGGGTTGGACAGCAGCATTGTCAGTCTAGGCGGAGGGGAGTTTTAGATACACTAGTAAACTGAAGCCAAACTCCAGCTAACACTTTATAAGCAGTCACAGCAACAATTTATTTTGGTTTCATACCACTTTAACTAAATTTATGGCCTCATGCACACTGGACGTTATAATGACATTAAAAACGTCAGTAGCTTTGCAGTGAGTTTTTCAACGCTTTTGCAATAGCGTTTTTTTTTTTTTTTAAATTTTTTTTTCAATGGATCAAAGACGTTAAACGCTGTTGAGCGACGTTTTTGAGCATTAATCCACGTTTGTCAGCATTGGAGTGTTTTTACAGCTGAAAAACGTCTCTCGAAACCCACTAATTTTTTTTTTTTTTTTACTGCTCAAAAATGCTACTGCCCAAAACTGCTGATAACAGCCTATGTGTGCATGGACACATAGGATAACATGATGGAGAGTTTAAGGACTGTAGAAAAAAACGTCTACAGCCAAAAACAGCTGCTGTAAAAACTTCAAAAAATGTCCAGTGTGCATGAGGCCTAAAAGATGCATCCATAGTGTAATGTTAAACCAAGAGCGCTTTATATATAAAATAATATATAATATACCGTATATACTCGAGTATAAGTCGAATTTTTCAGCACATTTTTTTGTGCTGAAAGTGCCCCCCTCGACTTATACTCGAGTCAAGCACTTTTCTGCAGCAAAAAATGTCATTTTCCGAACCGACTTTGGGGCCCCGTATCTCAGGGCCACTTGGTGCTAGAAACCCCAAATTTGGTATGCAAACCCAGTGGACCTGGTACCACAACATATCCAAAGCTGAAGTTCCTAGCACTAAGTGGCCCCGAGATACGGGGCCCCAAAATCGGTTCGGAAAATGTCATTCTCTGCTGCAGAAAAGTGCTTGACATTTTCTGAACCGACTTTGGGGCCCCATATCTCAGGGCCACTTGGTGCTAGAAACCCCAAATTTGGTATGCAAACCCAGTGGACCTGGTACCACAACATATCCAAAGCTGGGGTTCCTAGCACCAAGTGGCCCTGAGATACGGGGCCCCAAAACTGGTTTGGAAAATGTCATTCTCTGCTGCAGAAAAGTGCTTGACATTTTCTGAACTGATTTTTGGGGCCCTGTATCTCGGGGCCACTTGGTGCTAGAAACCCCAGCTTTGGAAATTTTATGGTGCTAGTTCCACTGGGTACACCAAATTTGGGGTTCTTAGCACTAAGTGGCCCCGAGATACGGGGCCCCAAATTCGGTCAACTGTGTATCTGCAGCAATGTCATTTCGGGACCCTTTGGGTTCAGAGACCCCAAATTTTGGCTGCAGCTAGGGGGCATCTAGGAACCCTTAACTACCGAGTTTGAAGTTCAGGGGACCTATGGCTGCAAATGGGCACAGTGAGGCATGCAAATGGGCACAGTGATGCTGCAAATGGGCATTGTTGACCCTCTTTTCCACTTAAAGTAGCTGTGCATTTCTCACCCTCGTCTTATACTCGGGTCAATAAGTTTTTCCCATTTTTTTTTTTGTGGTAAATTAGGGCCTCGACTTATACTCGGAACGACTTATACTCGAGTATATACGGTACTCGCATTCAAAACAGAAAGCCAGCAGCCCCTTTAAGGGATACATTTCGGTACTTCCAGGTGTCTCCTGTGTAGGATATCGCTTCTGCTTGATGTGCTATATAGTGCTGGTTTACTCATAATTTCATTAATGGCACTAGGGGAGTGTTTTTATTTTTCCAACTGATGGGGATGTGAGAATTTATTTTTTCCAGCATAGGGGTTATTACATATAAAATAAACACCACTAAGCTAACAGGAAAAAATAAAAACCCTATTCAACTGCCTCTACTAATATAACGTAGAAAAACCTGAGACAATCGGACCAGAGTTGTATTGTGATAGTGGGTAGTTGGTTTTCCATTTTTGTAAGAAAAGGAATTAAACGCTTTATTTAGTTCCCAATCAAATTGCTGCTGTAGAATTGATGTGGTTGACCCTTTTCCTTCATTTTTAGGCACTTGTGAACTAATAATCAGTTCACACACCAAAATAAAACACTTGTCAAGGTGTTAACCCTTCTAAAACATCCTAAAAATGTGTCTGTGCATTCTTTTATTGTGGACAAATTGTAAATGAGGAGAAATATCGCCACTGGGAAGAGTCGCTAAATAGGTTCTAACCTTTCCCCACTTTAACTAAAAATAAAGTTTGGAAAACCTGGCCCTCTAGTAACTAAACTAATCTAGTCCTTTGGCATGACTTCTGGTAAAAAGTGCTGACTTAAAGCAGAACTACACTGCATCAGAGCACCACAAACCGAAAATACAATTTCATTCAGTTTTAATATTCCAAGTAAACTCCCCATCCATCCATGTCTCCATGCTTTATTTTATTCGGAAATCATTTTCAAAATCGCCCCCCTAGCATCTCCAGCTTTTGCCATCATGAGTAAGGACAGATCATTCGTGTAGCATTTACTTCCTGGAATCCACCTGCCCTTAGCTCAGGCATAGTAGTCCATAAAAGAATTAGGCCAGCACTCACTGTGATCCATAAAATCGCGAATCTCTTTTGGCTACATGTAAACACATTAATAGTACGCTAACATGTTTTGGCTAGAAGAGGCTTCGCCATGGCACATTTATGGATTGTACCGAGTGCTGGCCTAAGTCTATTATGGGCTATTTTGCTTGAGTGCAGGAACACTTTTGCCAGAGCACCGGTCTTCAGCCACAGGAAACGGAGTCAACGCTTGAGGGCGGGTATTGTATATTCACCTGGCCCAGGTCCTCCCGAAGGCTCCTGGGATGTATGACATTACTTGCCTAGGCCAGAAACCAAGAAGTGACTGAAGAAACGTAAATAAAGTTTAAAGTAAATATGCTGTTCTTGCCTATCTATATTAACCAATGCTAGCAGCATGAGGATTGAGAGTAAAGTTCCACTTTAAGCCATTTCTAAAGCCAATACTTTTTTTTTTTTTTTTTTTGTTTTGTGTGGGCAATAGTTAAAACCTTTCTCTTTTTTGCTTTGTGCATTTCAGAAGGTTTTACTTATGTCCTGACGAGACAAAAGAAATATTTATTTCACTGGAACAAGTGTCCCCTCATCTCCATTCTGGTGACAACTATATAGTTTGCATTTCACATCACTTTCTGCCACAGGAATAGTGAACATCAGAACATATAGAGAGGCTGAATGTCCCAAGTGGAGAGACAGTACGTATACCCTGACATTGTTCCTAACCTTTCCTTTAAGTGTTTGTTACCCTAAAAAAAATGGATCCTGTTCCCTTAAAGCATGAATAACCGCACAGTGCTTGTGCTGTGTCATTTGGCCCCCTGTATACCCTGTCAGGGTCAAAGGTTAGGGCCCGTATATTTTGGGTAGAATTTTTTTCTTAAACTGTTTCTAACTTGGTATCCATGTCCGTTAGTGTCAGTATGTTTTAGGTAGGATAAAAAAAAGCAAAATGTGCGCTATTGTTTCTGGGCTGTACTGTGGGTACAAAAACATTCACATATATGGGAAACTAAAAAAGAGAGCAGATGTGGGACTTTGAGTGAGGCACACGGGAGCAGAAGTCAAACTAGAATAAAGTTTAAATTTTTTAATATAAAGTAATACGTGAATTCATAAGTTTACATTTATAGGCACATAGCTCAACAAATATAATTTGTATTCAATCATAAAATACATTCCTACAAGGACTTCTATGTAAACATATGAGGATATGAATAAAGATACATAACAATAAATATGTGGCACTCAGTGTCACTAGGAAAAAGTGGCAAAGACAAAATGCAATAACATTGGAATGTCCATACATAGCTAATAATAGTGTATAAATAACGGTAGTTGTAAGCTCTACGCCGTTTCGGGACCTTATAGCCACTCATCAGGAGCATAACCGTATTAATCACCTACGAATAGGGAAAATAACAATATTTAGAGTAGTTTAAAGGACAAGTGGGCAAATGTAAACCTTAGATTCCACATTCTTCCACAAAGACCATGAACTTACAATTGCGTCCGTGCAAAGGCGGCGCAGCCCTGAATGCAAAGCCCACCCACAATGCCAGGGTCCGAAGCTGAGAGAGCGTGTCCAGGCAGCAGACACGGCAACTAGAAACCCCCAGATTGGGTCAGAGTGTGACGGGGGTGACCTCAGTGGGAGGAGGAAAAAGACCTGAAAAGCAAAAACACGAAGTGACTAGGTAAGAATAGTGTGAAAAAATGAAAGAAGAGTATATAAACACACTCTGACCCAATCTGGGGGTTTCTCGTTGCCGGGTCTGCTGCCTGGACACGCTCTCTCAGCTTCGGACCCTGGCATTGTGGGTGGGCTTTGCATTCAGGGCTGCGCCGCCTTTGCACGGAGGCAATTGTAAGTTCATGGTCTTTGTGGAAGAATGTGGAAACTTATGTTTTACATTTGCCCACTTGTCCTTTAAACTACTCTAAATATTGTTATTTTCCCTATTCGTAGGTGATTAATACGGTTATGCTCCTGATGAGTGGCTAGAAGGTCCCGAAACGGCGTAGAGCTTACAACTACCGTTATTTATACACTATTATTAGCTATGTATGGACGTTCCAATGTTATTGCATTTTGTCTTTGCCACTTTTTCCTAGTGACACTGAGTGCCACATATTTATTGTTATGTATCTTTATTCATATCCTCATATGTTTACATAGAAGTCCTTGTTGGAATGTATTTTATGATTGAATACAAATTATATTTGTTGAGCTATGTGCCTATAAATGTAAACCTATGAATTCATGTATTCCTTTATATTAAAAAATTGAAACTTTATTCTAGTTTGACTTCTGCTCCCGTGTGCCTCACTCAAAGTCCCACATCTGCTCTCTTTTTTAGTTTCTAATATTGAACCGGGATGGAGGAGGGGTATGAACGGCCCCACTATCCTCATTTAAAGTCCCATAATTGCAGATTTTTCTCCTTTTATTCACATATATGGGTTTACTTCCTTTGTTTCCCTGCAAAGGTAAAGCATAATGGGCTACTATGCATCGCATAGTAGCCCATTTTGTGTCCCTTACCTGACACAGGAGCCTGCGATGTCACCACTGTCCCCTCTGCTACGGAGCGTCCATCTTCTTCCTGGGTATCGTGGCTCCGGCGCTGTGATTGGCCGGAGCCGCGATGATGTCACCCCCGCGCATGCGCACGGGAGCCGCCACTAACGGCGTATCGCAGTTAGCAGCGGCATGATCTGCACGCCGCTGTCTACGGCGCATGTGCCGTAGACAGCGGTGCCTGTCTTTCTGCAAATATATCCTAAACCGTGTAGGTTTAGGAGATATTTCCTGGACCTACAGGTAAGCCTTAATCTAGGCTTACCTGTAGAACAAAGTGGTCTGTAAGGGTTTACAACAGGGCTCGACAAACCCCGGGCGCCAGGTCGCATTTGCGACTAGAATTAGCGACCTGGCGCCTGGGGCAGCACAGCTGGAGTATCCTGTGTCCGTTCGACACCCCCCCCCCCCTCCCGGCGCGATCGCGTTGGGCCGCGCCGGTAATTGAGGCCCCGGCTTTGCGGCCTACTGCAGTCCTATGGTTCCTGCTGCAATCGGGCGCCCTCTGGTGGTGGCCGTTGGTATGACAAGACATCCACCAATGCTAATGGAGCTTTCCCTACCTGTTTTCACTGCCTGCTCATCTCCTTCCCTTTACTTAGAACCCCCAAACATTATATATATTTTTTATTCTAACACCCTAGAGAATAAAATGGCGGTCATTAAAATACTTTCTGTCACACCGTATTTGCGCAGCGGACTTACAAGCGCACTTTTTTGGGAAAAAATACTTTTTTTAATTAAAAAATAAGAAAACAGTAAAGTTAGCCCAATTTTTTTATATTGTGAAAGATAATGTTACGCCGAGTAAATTGATTCCCAACATGTCACGCTTCAAAATTTCGTCCGCTCGTGGAATGGCGACAAACTTTTACCCTTCAAAATCTCCATAGGCGACGTTTAAAAAATTCTACAGGTTGCATGTTTTGAGTTACAGAGGAGGTCTAAGGCTGGAATTATTGCTCTCGCTCTACCGATCGTGGAGAAACCTCACATGTGTGGTTTGAACACCGTTTTCATGTGCGGGTGCTACTCACATATGCGTTCGCTTCTGCAAGCGAGCTCGGCGGGACGGGGCGCATTTTAAAAAATTATTATTTTTTCTTATATATTTTACTTTTTATTTTTACACTGTTTTTTAAAAAAAATAAAAATGGTGTCACTTTTATTTCTATTACAAGGGATGGGGCATATTTAAAAATTTTTTTTTTTTTCTTATTTATTTTAACTTTTATTTTTTCACTGTTCTTTAAAAAAAAAAAAAAAAAAAAAAGTCACTTTTATTCCTATTACAAGGAATGTAAAAATCCCTTGTAATAGAAAAAAAGCATGACAGGTCCTCTTAAATATGAGATCTGGGGTCAAAAAGACCTCAGATCTCATATTTACACTAAAATGCATTAAAAAAAAAAAAAAAATTGTCATTTGAAAAAAAAAATAATAAAATGTCCCTTCAAGAGCTTTGACGTCGATTCCGCCCTGCAATGACTTGGAGATGGGCGGGGGGGGGGGGGCCCCATCTTCCTCTCACTCGTCTCCATGTCAGGCCAGGGACAGATCCGGTGTTCTGCCGAGAAAGTTCCGCTCGGCGGATTAGTTCCTCCTCTACTGCGCATGCGCAGTAGAAGCCGGCGGAAATAGCCGAAGCGGAACAGCTGAAAATCAGCTGTACACGGCGGCTGTAAGAGGGCCCCTCGCGGGCTCGCTCCGCTCGCCACGCTTCGGGCACGGCCTCGCTGCGCTCGGCACTTTTAGATTCCCCCTCTAGGTCCACTTGGATAGAGGGGAAGGAACCTGGACCCAGAGCGCAGGCGCCGTGTACAGCTGATCGAAGCGTTTGAGCTTCGGCTATCTCCGGCGGCCGACAGTAGTACGTACTGCGCAGGCGCTGCGCCTGCGCAGTACAGGGGGGGAACCTATCCGCCGAAGGAACTTATTCGGCAAGACACCGGATCGCCTCCGCCGTTGCCGATGGCCACGGTAAGCGGTGAAGGGCACCGGAGAGCGGCGGTAGGGGGGGCCCTTCTCCTGCCGCCGATAAAAGTGATCTTGCTGCGAATCTGCTGCAGAGACCACTTTTATCTGAAAGAGAAACGCCGGCTCTTGAAGAAGATACGGGGTTATGGTAGCTGCTACCATAACAACGGTATTTCTCTTCAAACACAGGATGTATATAGTCGTCCTGCGGGAAGGAAGTGGTTAATTAAAATGAATTCATTATTTGTCATCTCCCTGCTTGGCCCCTTTACACGGGCTGTCTGATCAGGTTCGCCTGTCAGTTTTTCAGGCGGACCTGATTGGACCCTTAGCGGGAATATGGTGGTCTTATGTCCCTGCATGGCAGGAAATAAAAGCAGTCACATTCGTTCTAGTCGTCTCTGTGTAAATTTAAGATTGGTTAATTTTTATATTGAAAATAAAGCTTTGTCGGTCGTTTAAAAAAAAAAAAAAAAAACCTGGCTCCTAACTTTTTTAGCTGGCTCCTAGATTCCAAGCAAATTTGTCAAGCCCTGGTTTACAACCACTTTAAAACCTCTTGCACACTGCAGCTTGAAAAAGCTCAGTACAGCTTATTTTTTTTATTGAGCTAAAATACAGCCCATTAATTATAATGGGCCTATCCACACAGGCGTGTCAACAAGCAGCGTGTATTCTTCAGTGTAAAAAAAATTAAAAAATAGAAAAGTCAGTAATATATGCCTAATGCGTGCCTTTGCGCATATTTCCACGCAAATTCACAGTTTTGTACATTTACATTGTCAACGCCAGAACAAGCTTTCATAAACATTGATTTATGTGTTTTCTCAGGTGATGTCTGAGCAATATTTGCATTTTAATATCAATAAGAATTAAAATATATACCTGGCTAAAACACATTTGGCATTAATAATGGGCAAGGATTATATGAGTACATCAGTCAAGCACGTTGTCTTAGGTGGAGTGACGCTGAGGCATGTCAAGTGGGGAAACTTGCCTGGTTGCTTCTAGTAGCACTGTTTATAGCATAGTAGCTATCATGACTAACAGCCTAAATTATTAGTTGTTAATCCTGGCAGGTACAATAAATGTGTAACCACCATCTAAAGACTACGAACATGATAATGTGTAGAACAAAAGTTTATATTTATTCTGTTCCTTTTTTGCGGACGATGCTAAGCTAAGCAGGGCAATAACTTCTCCGCAGGATGTGGAAACCTTACAAAAAGATCTGAACAAATTAATGGGGTGGGCAACTACATGGCAAATGAGGTTCAATGTAAAATAATGCATTTGGGTGGCAAAAATGAGTGCAATCTATACAGGGGGGAGAACCTCTGGGGGAATCTAGGATGGAAAAGGACCTGGGGTTCCTAGAAGATGATAGGCTCAGCAATGGCATGTAATGCCAAGCTGCTGCTGCTAACAAAGCAAACAGAATATTGGCATGCATTAAAAAGGGGATCAACTCCAGAGATAAAATAATTCTCCCGCTCTACAAGACTCTGGTTCTGCCACACCTAGAGTATGCTGTCCAATTCTGGGCACCAGTCCTGGAAGGATGTACTGGAAATGGAGCGAGTACAAAGAAGGGCAACAAAGCTAATAAATGGTCTGGAGGATATTAGTTATGAGGAAAGGTTGCGAGCACTGAACTTATTCTCTCTGGAGAAGATGCTTGAGAGGGGATATGATTTCAATATACAAATACCGTACTGGTGACCCCACAATAGGGATAAAACTTTTTTGCAGAAGGGAGTTTAACAAGACTCGTGGCCACTCATTAAAATTAGAAGAAAAGAGGTGTAACCGTAAACTACGTAGAGGGTTCTTTACTGTAAGAGCGGCAAGGATGTGGAATTCCCTTCCACAGGCGGTGGTCTCAGCGTGGCGCATCAATAGTTTCAAGAAACTATTAGATAAGCACCTGAACGACCACAACATACAGGGATATACAATGTAATACTGACATATAATCTCACACATAGGTTGGACTTGTGTCTCTTTTTTCAACCTCACCTACTATGTAACTATGTTGAGACCACTTTCACATTGAGGCGTTTTTCAGGCGTTTTAGCGCTAAAAAAAGCGCATGTAAAGCACCTGTCATCTCTCCCCAGTGTGAAAGCCCGAGTGCTTTCACACTGGGGTGGTGCGCTTGCAGGACGTTCTGAAAAGTCCTGCAAGCAGCATCTTTGGGGCGGTTTGCACCGCTCCCAAAAAGCCCTGTCCATTGAAATGAATGGGCAGCGCTGCCGAAGCACCGCAACACGGGCGCTTTTAACCCTTTCTTCGGCTGCTCGTGGGGTTAAAAGCTCCACGCTAGCGGGTGAAAAGCACAGCTAAAACGACGGTAAAGCGCCGCTAAAACTAACGACGCTTTACTGCCGACGCCTGGCGTTTTCAGTGTGAAAGTATAGCTGACACAGAAAAGAACAAGTCAGGGAGGTCTCATCAAATAAGGCCTTCTTTGTTGTGTGCCCCCTTTACCAATTATCCATCCTTCCCCTTCAGGTTGTGTGGCTACAGCAGTTGGAGTATGGGGTATTTATAGTATTATAGTGCAATAGGAGAATTCTGGCAAGATACCCAGAAGACTTGGCCTGACGCTAGGTTAAGCAACCACTTTCACAGGAGGACAACATGGAAGAGAAGTGTCTATAAATAAATATATGATTGGGTGTCCTCTGTCAGTAAGATGGAGGTCATTGCACCCAAAAGTCATGTTTTAGGTAAAGATGGAGCCTGGTGGACAAAGTTACCCTCTGTTTTTTGTTATTTAATCTCAAATATAATCATGGAGACCTGGGTGTTTGCATTCCAGTGATCATCATGTACCATGTCAAGGTGCAGACCTGGGAACAAGCTCAGATTTCCCACGTTTTTTTAAAGTTTATGTACAGTCAAAACTTTTCTTTCTCATCCATTGAAGGACACACTAATTCTAAGACGGTCAAGTTATTCTACAGGAGAAAAAGACACTGGCAACAGTCATGCCTCAATTTTGTGCTAGTGTCCCAAGGAGAGTGAATTTGGAAGATTTTTTTTCTATTGTCAACAGCTCCTGGTAGAGTTAATTCTGAAAAAGGTTAAACCTGGAAGTCTATCAAGTCTGACATTGAACACAGATTTATACAGGATACATTTTCAGAAAACATTTGAGACAGCCCTGGATTTCTGGAAATGTATAACCCTCTACAGCTGCTGGTAGGTTTAAGCCAGATGTGGAAATCCTGGAAAGATTTCCCATTAGCCAAACATCGCATTTTCCCAGTTCATTATCTATGTTGGTGTTCTGTCTGCGACAGCCGTGTGGTTGACAGTGGACTACCCTTTTGTGTTCCAGTTCACACAGAACTATACTGTTCAGGTCAGGCCATTATGTCTGGGGATTTCCTATGGAGTTATTGGTCTAAAGATGAGGCGATTTTCCTGTCCCTGTCTCTGCATCTCCGCTATGAGTTCCTAGCAGATTTATACTGGGTTCAGATTCCTCTGTTTTTTGGTACTGAGGCTACCTACTGTACATTTTCATTTCTGTAGTAGCATCTGTAGATAGTTTGACAAATTCTGTCGGGCTTTTAAAGTGTTACTAAACCCACAACAGTAAAATCATTCTGTATATGTAGCATAGCATGCTTGTTATACTTACTGTGCAACTTAAGGGGTTAATCCTCTGCATTGTGTAAAAAGGCTGTTTTATCCTGTATGCATATATCCTTCCCTCCCTGCACTGTCTATCTGGGGAAGGCCAGCTAACACAGGCAGGGTAGCCTACCTGCACATGCTCGGTTGTCTTTTTGTGCTGGAGAGAACATTTACTTGTTGATCAGAGCTAGCCAGGTCACATGATATTGACATCACACATGTGAACGTGTATACAGTCTGCAGTGGAAATCTCCTTCCTGAACTCTCAGCACTGGAGAAACTGCAGTTTATCATGTAACCGTGGTATAAGATCATACAAAAAGGTATATAGTGGCATTATTTTAATGTAAAAAGATGATTTATAAGGTGTGGTCACTGTGAGGGAAGGACGGATGAACTATCTTCATATTACTGGGTTTAGTAACACTTTAATTCACCTTTATTTAGGATTGCTTATGTACTTTGCATGTTGGCCATATGGCAGCTGGTAAATGATGCTTCTGCATCAGCATTTACCTCAGGGCTTGACAAATTTTGCTTTGAATATAGATAACCCTGACATAGCATATAGGCTGGCTGGACAGAATGACAATAAGAACCTCTTATGGGGCAAACTCATTATGCTGATTGCCCTCTGCAATTTATCAGCAAAGGTAAGCAGCAGAGCTAAAAAGTTGTTTGTGTGTGTTTTTGTTTTTAATTTTAAAGGGTATCTTTACCTTTTTTACACATAAAAAAAAAATAACTTTAAGACTTTTTTTTAACAGAAAAGTTTTTATTAATCTCCATCGGAGAAAGTTTTCAGTACATTATACAATTAATAAACATAAAAAAAAGAGGAAAATAAAATCAAACAGATAACAAAACAGCAAATATCATAACAAAGTGTAAGACATAGTAGCCAGCATGTTATTTACTTTATTTATGTATTTCTCAGTACATAGCCTCAGTATTGCTTTCTTGTGTAAAAATGGGGGTAGGGTTATCTTTAATTCAAAGGATAAGATGTCATAGGTATGAATAGTCCTATTCTATACCAACCATATGTAGCAATGGAATTGAGGGGTTTCTTTGGGGGGTGAGAGGAGTGGGGGGGGGGGGCACTGAGGGTCCCGAACCTGATCTGCCCAGCTGTAAAGACTGGGACAGACTGGGGTCCTTTCTCAGTATAATCAGGATTTTAGTTGTCAGCCCAGACACCCCAGATCTTCTCAAACTTTTTAGGGCATTTACGACTCATATACGTAAGTTTATAAAGCGGAAGGGTAGCGTCAATAAGCTTTTTCCACTGCCCAACCGTCGGGATCTCCGGCTGCTTCCATTTATTTAGGATGGCCTTCCAGGCATAGAACGAGGCATAGAAAATCAGTAACCTTTTGTAAGTGTTTGTGGTGATATTGTCAGACACCGAGTAAGAGGACATGGGGGTCAAGTCCTATGGTCAAATTCCCAATCGAGTTGATAAATTGCACCACTTCCCTCCAGAATTGTGGCTTAAGAGGACAAGACCACACCACATGGTAGAATGTTCCCACTTCAGTATTGCATTTTGGACATTTGTCAGATTGGGTGGGGTATATCCTAGCAAGCCTCTGGGGTGTGTAATATGCCCTGTGGAGGAATTTCAGCTGAATGTACCTATCCCTGGTGGATATCATTAAAGGTAAATACTGTTGGATACCCTCTTCCCAATCATCATCCGTCAGGGAGGGCACATCCACCTTCCATTTATTAAAGAGCCCAGTCCCTTGGTCATCAGTCCCACAGGATACCCCAAGGTACAGGGCGGAGAGGATACGGTCCACATTGGCTGAAATAAGAAAGCGCTCCACCATATGTGATTCCAAATGAATGTCAGTGGGAAATTGGGCTTGTACGGCATGACGCAGTTGTAGATAGCGAAAAAACATCTTCGCTGGAAGTTGGTAAGGGTGTTTTAGTTAATCATATGAGAGGAGCGTGCCTGTTGGCATGATATGTTGTAAAATTTTAATATCATATCTAGCCCAGATAGCTGGGTCCGGGATAGATAATAGATGTGGTAACCTAGGGTTGCCCCACAGTGGCGTATAGGGGAGAATGTGTTAGGTGGGTTGAGTTTAGCAGTCAGTTGTTCCCAAACCTTGACCGTTGTGCGCATGGAGACTGTTATTGCGGCCTGTGCTCTTGGGCCCCTGAACACTAGGTTACTCAGTTCCGAGTACGACCCCAGGATTGCTGCCTCCAAGCTAACTGCCGGGTTATTTTGTGACTGGGTGAACCACCAGCGCACTGTTACCAGCACCGCTGCCCAGTAATACTGTTTAAAGCACGGCAGTGCCAATCCGCCTGCGGAGAGGGGAAGTTGTAACCGTTTTAGCCACCCTAGGGGTCAGCCCTGCCCAAATAAAGGAGTTGAACACCTGGTCTAGTTTTTGGAAAAAGGAGGTAGGGATGGGAACTGGAGTATTTCTAAAGACATAGAGGAACTTGGGGAGAAATGTCATTTTGAGAATAATCCTCCCTACCGGTGTTAATGGGAGGGACTTCCAGGTCAGGCATCTGCGTGTGAGTTCGTGTAGAATAGGGTAAACATTATCCGCTAGGTAACAGGAAGCCTCCTTCTGTATTTCAATGCCCAAGTATCTGAATTTAGAGACAGACTGTAGTGGTATATGGGGAGGAGGGGCGGCCAGGACAATGGGAAGAGTATGGATTTGGTCCAATTAATACGTATCCCGGAGAAGGACCCAAACAGCTCAATAACCCGCAGGGCCTCCTCCAGGGAATTCGAAGCATCAGGGAGATGGAGGAGGGCATCATCTGCATAGAGGGAGATCTGTTCCCTCAGTGGGCCCACCTCCATCCCCCTTGTGGCCCCAGATGACCTGATGAGGATGGCCAGGGGTTCGACAGCCAGGGCAAATAATCCCGGAGATGGTGGACAACCTTGTCTGGTTCCCCTGTGCAAACTAAAGGGGGGCGAGAGTGTGCCATTGGTTCTGACTCTCGCAGTGTGATTGGCATACATTTAGCTTTATCCATGAGATAAATTTGGGCCTGATATTAAACTTCTCCAAAACTCGCCAGAGGAATTCCCTTTCGACTGAGTCCAAAGCCTTCTCGGCATCTAGGGAGGCCACCACCCCAGGGGAGTCCTTGGCCACCGCATGTGATATATTCGTATACAACCGACGCAGGTTTATGTCAGTGCCTTTCCCTGGCGTGAAGCCTGTTTGGTCTCCATGAACCAGGGAAAGGATGACAGAATTAAGACGGTTCGCCAAAACTTTCGTAATTATTTAGCATCAACATTAAGGAGTGAGAGAGGTCTGTATGACTCACAGAGCTCAGGGTCCTTTCGTGGCTTAGGGATCACCACGATCATAGCCTCCGACATAGATGGGGGAAGAGATTGATTCTCCAGCATAGTCAGCAAAAGCTCATGGAACTGTGTGGCTAGGGCTTCACTGTTTTATAAAATTCGGCCGGTAGACCATCTGGGCCCAGGGTTTTGGCAGGCTGGAGCGATGAAATCGCCAGTTGCACTTCCTTAAGGGTGATTGGTGTATCTAGTTTGGCATTGTTAGCCTCCGATGAGGTAGGGAAATCTATTTGAGCTAAGAAGTCCCGTAGCGAGTCCAGTGTGTAGTTTACCCTAGATGTGTATAAACTTTGATAGTATTGTGCAAATCTAGCATTTATCTGGACAGGGTGTGTGTCCCTGGTCATCTTTAATATTTGCAATGTGTGCCACAGTGGAACGCTCCCTGGCCAGCCACGCCAGCAGCCTGCCCGATCTCTTCCCCCTGTTCGAATATCCTCTGCGACTGCGATAGCAGAAGTTTCCGAGTCGCAGTGGCTCTCATCACCGAAATTTCACAGCGAAGCGTTTGGAGTGCAGCGTATGTCCCCGCATCTCTGGTAACCACATAGCTAGACTCCAAACTCTGGGCTCTACCCTCTGCCTCCTCCAGGGCAAGCCTATTGCTTTTCCTGACCTTGCTAATTATTGTAGAGTATTGTCCCCGTGTATATGCCTTATAGGCGTCCCAAATCATTGGAGCAGGGGCTGTTCCCCTATTCTGTATCCAGTAAGAGTCCATCTCTCCCGCAACCTTGGGCTACACGCTCATCAGTTATCCAGAAACCCGAGAGTCGCCAGAGGCTACTGCCCACCGGCGAGTCTGTATTAAGTTGTAGGAAAAGGGGAGCGTGATCAGAGATCCCACGTGGAAGGATTTTAACCTCCTGGGTGCGTGAGAGTAAGGAGCTGCTAACATAGAACAGTTCTATTCTAGAAAAGGAGGCGTAAGTGGCCGAGTGACAAGTATATTGTCTTTCTTTGGGATATCGCCACCTCCACACATCACTGAGGCCATATTCATCCGCCCATCTTAACAGCGGGGAATCGGGGGTTACATCAATGCCAAGTTTATCCATACTGGGATTAGGGGGTATATTAAAATCACCAGCCAATAACACAGCCGCAGTAGGGTACTGCGCCAGTATAGGAGTCAGCTTATGGAGGACAGCCAGGGAGGCCGGAGGTGGGTTATAAAGTCCAACTACAACTAGTTCCAACTTTAAGACTTTAAAGCGGTTGTATACCCGCAAATTTTTTTTTTTTTTTAACCCTGTAAAGCAAAAGGCATAATGAGCTGTCGTGTTGCCTCGGCGTGTCTTCCGGGTATCGTGGTTCCAGCACTGTGAGTGGCTGGAGCCGCGATGTCATCACTCCCGCGCATGCGCACGGGAGATTTCTTACCCGGCAAGGTCCGGCAGTTGTCGGGCTTCAGCCGAGAATCCCCTGTGCGCATGCGCCGCTGCAGTCAGCGGCTCATAGCAAGGGGAATATCTCCTAAACCGTAAAGGTTTAGGAGATATTTTTTTACCTACAGGTAAGCCTTATTATAGGCTTACCTGTAGGAAAAATAAATGACTATACAACCACTTTAAAGCTGTTGTCCAGTGAGATGCCTGTCATACAAGCTGTAAAGCTGTTGACTCTTGAAGCTTGTCTTTTGACAGTAGTATAGGAGAGAGCTCATGTGTTTAGGATTCTTCTCTGTCCACTTTAGAGTAGGAAGAAACTGTACTGGAGCATGCAGTGGGGAAACCTTCCTGGATATGTCGTTTTACAGATATTACAAATGCTTTATAAAAGGTAAGCCTAGTAAGTTTTCTTTAGCCCTGAATGTGATTCAACCATCCACAAAATGACAAAATTATTGTATTGAAATTGTGATCCAAGAAATGGATGCAAGTGCCTCCAATTGGTCAAAGACATTCCCCCCTCCTTGTAAAAGGTTGAAGTGGTCTCTCTTCCACCTATATTACCTAAATTACTTCTGTTCTGAAAATATTGAATGTAGGCCTCATCAGCAATTTTATCAAACTGACTACTACCAAGTGGAATTATGAGTATCTGGGCCTCTTCACACTGCCCTCAAATGAAACTGCAGCAGTTGGCCAACAGTAGGGAGCAGCGTAATGTACATTTAACCACTTGCCGACCGACTCATGCTGATATATGTCGTCAAAGTGGCACGGGTGTGCAAAACAACGTACCCGTACGTCCCTGCGTCATCAGCGGCTAGCGGATGCGTGCGCGCTGCGGGAGCATGCCCGCCGGCTCGATGTCAGGTGGTGGCTGGTGATGGTGACACGGAGAGGCAGAATGGGGAGATGCCTATGTAAACCAGGCATTTCCCTGCTCTGCCTAGCATTGGCAATAAAAATTAAAATTAAATAACAGATCGCCGCCATTACTAATAAACAAAAATTTATAATAAAAATGCCATAAATCTATCCCCTATTTTGTAGACGCGATAACTTTTGCGCAAACCAATCAATATAAGCTTATTGCGATATTTTTGGAAAAAAAAAAAAAAAAAAAAAATGTAGAAGAATACATATCGGCCTAAACTGAGGAAGAAATTTGTTTTTTTTATATATATTTTTAGGGGATATTTATTATAGCAAAAAGTAAAAAAATATTGCTTTTTCTTCAAAATGTTTGCTTTTTTTTTTTTTTTGCGCTATAAACAAAATGGCAGATCATACTTCTAACTTAAGTCAAAAAAGATTTAGAATGTTCAGATGTACTGCAAATGATCTGTAATAAAAATGACTACACTGGAATGCATGTGTATGTATTTCACAAGAAGTTGATCATCCCCCGTCGCCAGTGTCACTAAGCGATCTAATCTGATCGCTGTATTAGTGTCACTGGTGACGCTAGTTAGGGAAGTAAATATATAGGTTCGCCGTCAGTGTTTTTATAGCGACAGGGACCCCCATATACTACCTAATAAAGGTTTTAACCCCTTGATTGCCCCCTAGTTAACCCTTTCACCAGTGATCACCGTATAACTGTTACGGGTGACGCTGGTTAGTTAATTTTTTATAGTGTCAGGGCACCCGTTGTTTATTACCCAACAAAGGTTTAGCCCCCTGATCGCCCGGCGGTGATATGCGTCGCCCCAGGCAGCGTCAGGTTAGCGCCAGTACCGCTAACACCCACGCAC
Source organism: Lithobates septentrionalis (assembly GCA_037952835.1). Lineage (NCBI taxonomy): Eukaryota > Metazoa > Chordata > Amphibia > Anura > Ranidae > Lithobates > Lithobates septentrionalis. The sequence continues at coordinate 805,461 of JBBDGP010001313.1, read as the reverse complement.
GCACCGTACACCTCCCTTAGTGGTATAGTATCTGAACGGATCAATATCTGATCCGATCAGATCTATACTAGCGTCCCCAGCAGTTTAGGGTTCCCAAAAACGCAGTGTTAGCGGGATCAGCCCAGATACCTGCTAGCACCTGTGTTTTGCCCCTCCGCCCAGCCCAGCCCACCCCACCCAAGTGCAGTATCGATCGATCACTGTCACTTACAAAACACTAAACGCATAACTGCAGCATTTGCAGAGTCAGGCCTGATCCCTGCGATCGCTAACAGTTTTTTTTGGTAGCGTTTTGGTGAACTGGCAAGCACCAGTGGCCTAGTACACCCCGGTCGTAGTCAAACCAGCACTGCAGTAACACTTGGTGACGTGGCGAGTCCCATAAGTGCAGTTCAAGCTGGTGAGGTGGCAAGCACAAGTAGTGTCCCGCTGCCACCAAGAAGAAGACAAACACAGACCCGTCGTGCCCATAGTGCCCTTCCTGCTGCATTCGCCAGTCCTAATTGGGAACTCACTGCTTCTGCAGCAACCCGTACTTCCCCCCCATTCACATCCCCAACCAAATGCAGTCGGCTGCATGAGAGGCATTTTTATGTCCTCCCGAGTACCCCTACCCAACGAACCCCCCTAAAAAAGATGTTGTGTCTGCAGCAAGCGCGGATATAGGCGCGACACCCGCTATTATTGTCCCTCCTGTCCTGACAATCCTGGTCTTTGCATTGGTGAATGTTTTGAACGCTACCATTCATTAGTTGAGTATTAGCGTAGGGTACAGCATTGCACAGACTAGGCACACTTTCACAGGGTCTCCCAAGATGCCATCGCATTTTGAGAGACCCGAACCTGGAACCGGTTACAGTTATAAAAGTTAGTTACAAAAAAAAGTGTAAAAAAAAAAAAATATATATAAAATAAAATAAAAAAATAGTTGTCGTTTCATTGTTCTCTCTCTCTCTCTCTCTATTCTCTCTCTATTGTTCTGCTCTTTTTTACTGTATTATATTCTGCAATGTTTTATTGTTATTTTGTGTTTTATCATGTTTGCTTTTCAGGTATGCAATTTTTTATACTTTACCGTATTTTGCAGACCTCACTTTTTGTCACAAAGTTTTAAAAATTGAAAAAAGAAAAAAAAAAATTTCTTGTCTTTCTTGATTTTCAAAAATGAATGAGAGCTGCAGAATACTCACCATGCCTCTCAGCATATAGCTTGGGGTGTCTACTTTCCAAAATGGGCTCATTTGGGGGGGGGGGGGGGTTTGTGCCATCTGGGCATTCCATGGCCTCCGAAACTGTGATAGGCAGTGAAGAGTGAAATCAAAAAATTTACACCCTTAGAAATCCTGAAGGCGGTGATTGGTTTTCGGGGCCCCGTACGCGGCTAGGCTCCCAAAAAGTCCCACACATGTGGTATCCCCGTACTCGGGAGAAGCAGCTGAATGTATTTTGGGGTGCAATTCCACATATGCCCATGGCCTGTGTGAGCAATATATCATTTAGTGACAACTTTTTGTAATTTTTTTTTTTCTTTTTGTCATTATTCAATCGCTTGGGACAAAAAAAAATATTCAATGGGCTCAACATGCCTTTCAGCAATTTCCTTGGGGCGTCTACTTTCCAAAATGGGGTCATCTCGGGGGGTTTTGTACTGCCCTGCCATTTTAGCACTTCAAGAAATGACATAGGCAGTCATAAACTAAAAGCTGTGTAAATTCCAGAAAATGTACCATAGTTTGTAGACGCTATAACTTTTGCGCAAACCAATAAATATACGTTTGACATTTTTTTTTACCAAAGACATGTGGCCGAATACATTTTGGCCTAAATGTATGACTAAAATTGAGTTTATTGGATTTTTTTTATAACAAAAAGTAGAAAATATTTTTTTTCAAAATTTTCGGTCTTTTTCCGTTTATAGCGCAAAAAATAAAAACCGCAGAGGTGATCAAATACCATCAAAAGAAAGCTCTATTTGTGGGAAGAAAAGGACGCAAATTTTGCTTGGGTACAGCATTGCATGACCGCGCATTTAGCAGTTAAAGCGACGCAGTGCCAAATTGTAAAAAGTGCTCTGGTAAGGAAGGGGGTAAATCCTTCCGGGGCTGAAGTGGTTAAGCACAGTTTAACAGTGGTCGTACTTATTTGGGCTTAAAATCATGAAGTGGAAAGCAAAGTCTCCAGATTTGTGGTTAGTTGGGATTTACCAGGAAAAAAGGGTAAAAGCAAAGCCGTTTACAAATGCAACAGTTTGGGCAAAACTTTTTTGCAACATTGTGAAGAATTTTATGAACACTGTTTTGACTTCCATTGTAAAAGGAATACAAGTGGGTTTAGCGGTTATATCTGCAAAAGGTGGCCTCTTTTGATGAGTAAAAAATTAAAAATTTTGTTAAATGAAACTATTCCATAATATATGTATGTCAGAAGCGAAGAAAGATGTCTATGTGTAAAATCTTACTAGTGAGTACATATGGCTGAGGATTCTTGTGCTGATAACATGCACCCTCCCAAGGAAAAAAAAAATCTCTTTAGCAATACACACCAAACTGAGCATGTGCAGAGTGACTCCAAAGGCTCTGTCTTATAAAGAGATGGATTGGGGACAGTAGAAGAGAAGGAATCAGAGAAGACAGGATCAAACTGCCCTTTTACACCATGCAAAGGATTATCCCCTTAGGTTCCACAGTGAGTATAACCAGCATGCTTTACTGCATATACCAGGAGTCTCAAACTCAAATTATCCGAGGGCCATAGGACAAATTTTCACATCCAATGGGGGTCACATGCAAACTGTCCTTTCCCCCAGCATTGGTGTCAGCGGACGCACTATTGACCCTAGCACTGGTGTCAGCGGACGCACTATTAACCCTCAGCACTGGTGTCAGCGGACGCACTATTAACCCTCAGCACTGGCGACAGCGGACGCACTATTAACCCCCAGCACTGGCGACAGCGGACGCACTATTAACCCCCAGCACTGGCGACAGCGGACGCACTATTAACCCCCAGCACTGGCGACAGCGGACGCACTATTAACCCCCAGCACTGGCGACAGCGGACGCACTATTAACCCCCAGCACTGGCGACAGCGGACGCACTATTAACCCCCAGCACTGGCGACAGCGGACGCACTATTAACCCCCAGCACTGGCGACAGCGGACGCACTATTAACCCCCAGCACTGGCGACAGCGGACGCACTATTAACCCCCAGCACTGGCGACAGCGGACGCACTATTAACCCCCAGCACTGGCGACAGCGGACGCACTATTAACCCCCAGCACTGGCGACAGCGGACGCACTATTAACCCCCAGCACTGGCGACAGCGGACGCACTATTAACCCCCAGCACTGGCGACAGCGGACGCACTATTAACCCCCAGCACTGGCGACAGCGGACGCACTATTAACCCCCAGCACTGGCGACAGCGGACGCACTATTAACCCCCAGCACTGGCGACAGCGGACGCACTATTAACCCCCAGCACTGGCGACAGCGGACGCACTATTAACCCCCAGCACTGGCGACAGCGGACGCACTATTGACCCCCAGCACTGGCGACAGCGGACGCACTATTGACCCCCAGCACTGGCGACAGCGGACGCACTATTGACCCCCAGCACTGGCGACAGCGGACGCACTATTGACCCCCAGCACTGGCGACAGCGGACGCACTATTAACCCCCAGCACTGGCGACAGCGGACGCACTATTAACCCCCAGCACTGGCGACAGCGGACGCACTATTAACCCCCAGCACTGGCGACAGCGGACGCACTATTAACCCCCAGCACTGGCGACAGCGGACGCACTATTAACCCCCAGCACTGGCGACAGCGGACGCACTATTAACCCCCAGCACTGGCGACAGCGGACGCACTATTAACCCCCAGCACTGGCGACAGCGGACGCACTATTAACCCCCAGCACTGGCGACAGCGGACGCACTATTAACCCCCAGCACTGGCGACAGCGGACGCACTATTAACCCCCAGCACTGGCGACAGCGGACGCACTATTAACCCCCAGCACTGGCGACAGCGGACGCACTATTAACCCCCAGCACCGGCGACAGCGGACGCACTATTAACCCCCAGCACCGGCGACAGCGGACGCACTATTAACCCCCAGCACCGGCGACAGCGGACGCACTATTAACCCCCAGCACCGGCGACAGCGGACGCACTATTAACCCCCAGCACCGGCGACAGCGGACGCACTATTAACCCCCAGCACCGGCGACAGCGGACGCACTATTAACCCCCAGCACCGGCGACAGCGGACGCACTATTAACCCCCAGCACTGGCGACAGCGGACGCACTATTAACCCCCAGCACTGGTGTCAGCGGACGCACTATTAACCCCCAGCACTGGTGTCAGCGGACGCACTATTAACCCCAGTGTTACCCCCTACACTCCACTTCACAAATATACCCCCCTCTTCACAAGTTTCAACCCCAGTCACGCAACTAAGGACTTTGCTCAGCCTCTGTGTGATGGCTCACTTACCTCTCCTCCTTGCAGTCAGCTTGTGGCCTGATCTTCTGCCTCCCTAGTCCTCTCCTCCTGTCAGGTCTTGGCTTCATCACAGGCCTAGTGGCAGGGCACCCTGAGAACGCCACAATCTTCCGTCCTCGGGTGGCAGCAGGACCCTGGATCCAGGGCCAGTGTTCTGTCGAAGTGCCCGCTATCGAATAGTGCCCGGGACGAACTGCGCATGCGCCGTAAGTAATGGCACAACAGCTGATTTTACGATCAGCTGTTGTGTCGGTGAGAAGGTGCCTGCGCACAATAGCCGACTGAAGACATTTTTCAGTCCAGATTGTGCCTCGCACTGCCGAGGAGTGTTAATGTAGGTGAGGGGCAGAATTTAACACAAGGTACGGATGCTTTCAATGATGGCCAGTGCTGCAAAGATGGGGGCGGAATTTTTAACGATCCCCAAACAAATCTGCTAAATAAATCTTTATCTGCTATTCTTCCTGGAGGGCCTATTTAGCTAGCTAAATGTTTAAAATTCTGCCCCCATCTTTGCAGCAGTGGCCATCCTTGAAAACATCCGCCCCCTTCATGTTAGATCAGCACTGGCCATCAATGAAAACATCCACCCCCTTCACGTTAAATGCCGCCCCTCACCTACATGAACGTGCCCCGGCACAATCTGACTGAAAAAGGTCTTCAATCGGCTATTGTGCGCAGGTGCCGTCTCGCCGACACAATAGCTGATCGTAAAATCAGCTGTTGTGGTATTGCGTACGGCGCATACGCAGTTCGTCCAGGTGTTCTGTCGAGAAATGCCCCCCATCGAAAAGTGTCTGGACTGAAGGGCGAATGTGCTGAACGTAACATCACAGCAGTTGATTTTACCATCAGCTGTTGTGGTGGCGAGACGGCGCAGGTGCACAATAGCCAACTGAAAACATTTTTCTTTAAGATTGTGCCCTGCGCTCCTCCGGCGAGTTCATATCCATGATGGGCGGTTTTTTACACGTTGTGGGCGGATTTATGGGCACTTGGGGGTGGAATTACATGTCCAGTGCTGAAAAACAAAACTTTGTAATGGGCAGATTTCTACATTTCTTGTGGGTGGATTTATGGGCTCTTTGGGGAAGAATTAGATGGCCAGTGCTGCAAAAAAAATTAAACTTTCTGATGGGCGGATTTTTACATTTTTTTTATTTTTTTGTGGGCGGATTTATGGGTACTCTAGGGCGGAATATCACAAAGTTTTATTTTTTGCAGCACTGGACATGTAATTCCGCCCCCCCAAGTGCCCATAAATCCGCCCATCATGGACATAAACTCCCCACGGGAGCGCGGGGCACATTCTGACAGAAAAAAATAATTCTGTCAACTATTGTGCGCCAGCTCGCCGTCACAACAGCTGATGGTAAAATCAGCTGTTGTGATGTTACGTATAGCGCATGCACCCTTCAGCCCGGGCACTATTTGATGGGGGGCATTTCTCAACAGAACAGGTGGGCAGGACGATGGGCAGGGCGATGGGCAGATCCTCCCTCCGCTCTGCTCTCCTGTGTTGTTAGCTGGCCTGCAGCAGGATGCGGGGGAGAGGAGACAGAGAGCGAAAACTCCTAGCCGCTGCCACCTGCCTGGGATCGGCCCTGCCTGCGGGCCATTTGTAATCGGTCTGCGGGCCGGTACTTTGAGACCCCTGGCATATACAGACTGATTTTACTGTTGTGGGTTTAGTAACACTTTAAGCAAGCCTATTCCTTTTGCTTTAAAAATCTTGTAGGCTAAACTACTTTTATATCCACTTGTCTAGATCACTACTTCATACAGGGGTTGGTTCTGTTAGTGAATAAAATCAGAGCTTGGTTCAAGACTTCAATTAAATCTTGTGAATTTGACCAGCTGTTTTTCAAATATTTTTCAGATAATGGAGTTGTGCGGTGCAACAAGGCTTGGCTATTTTGGAAGAAGTCAGTTTTACATTGCATTGAAGCTTGTGGCAGTAGCACAGTCTGGTTTACCTCTGCGGGTTGAAAGTTTAAACACTGGTAAGTAGAGCATGGATATTTGGACATCCCATGTCTAGCTACCTGATTCAAGATAAAGGTGTCCATTTATGAAGCAGTGGAAAATATCCACTGCTCCATTCTCGGGCATTCACAGAGGAGATCGTTCTCCTCTGGGTGCCAGTTTATGAAGCGGTATAGATCGCTTCTCCTTTTGTAAAGTGAAGTGATCTACAAACTTTTCCTTATTGGATCAAAGGGATGAACTTCAGCCTGTAAATGAAGGAAGCTTAACCACTTAAAGCGGAGTTCCACCCAAAAATGGAACTTTCCGCTTTAGGTGCAGGTGACACCCTGACATGCCACGTTTGGCATGTCATTTTTTTGGGGGGTGGAATGGATACCTTCTTTTTAGAGTTATCCAGCTCCCACTTCCTCCCGGGGCTTCGCGGCTCCGGAAGGAAGATCACCTCTTTCCCCCCCCCTCCGTCCCTGCAATCTTATGGGACACGTCACAGGTCCCAGAAGATTGCCCGGCCATTCACAGCCCGACTCTGGGACCACAGCCGGGCGCCCACAGTAAGAATGCCGAGGAGGGGAAAATGGGCGGGGCTTTGTATGCCCGCATCGCTGGACTGTGGGACAGGTGAGTGTCCGATTATTAAAAGTCAGCAGCTACACTTTTTGTAGCTGCTGAATTTTTTATTTATTTTTTTTTTTTCGGCGGAACTCTGCTTTTAAAGAAAATCTTTTTCTCACACTTGTTTCTTACAAAGTTAAAAATCCTAATTTTTGCTAGAAAATTACTTAGGGCCCCCAAACATATATATTTTTTTAGAAAAGACCCTAGGGAATAAAATGGCGGTCATTGTAATATTTTATGTCACGCGGTATTTGTGCAACTAAACATTGAACTTAGCCCATTTTTTTGTATAATGTGAAAGGTGATGTTACGCCGTGAGAATCGTGATCTTTATTCTAAGCAACAAAATCGTGAAGGGGAGTGTGAATTTTGACACAGATCGCCAGTGAAGTGCTCAGATCACAGCTTCATAAACTGCCCGTTTCTGGGTCAGACAATGACAAGCTTCTGTGTGCGGAGATGATCGGCGGAGAACATGTTCTCCCCCCGATCATCTCATCTCTATTTCATAAACCGTTTGAGCTGTGATCAGTGGCGATCCTAGGGATCTCTGCTGTTCAGTTTCATAAACGGACACCCAAATGTATTGTTTTAAAAGTTATTCAAAGTGTAACTGTCTGAAAAGGCCTGCAGGAGTTTTTGCTTACAAGAACTTGATATACACATCTCCTAAACTCGAAGCACCCACTCTGTAGAAAATCTCAGCTTTGAGCTCTTTTCATAATGCATCCTTTTTTTTTTTTTTTTTTTTTTTTTTTTTATCATCAAAACGTTATGTACAGGCAATCTTTTGATAATGCAATTATAAACTTATGACAAACTACTAATGACTTGGTGACAGGTCTGCTTGAAGGCTTAGGTATTCTGTGTATATCTCATATGTGCTACAAGTATTAGGGTTTAAAAAAATAGCAAGCTTATAGTACATCCTTTCATGACAATGATCTTTTTTCCAAGTCTGTGGGGAAATGTGCTGTTCATATCAGACAATACTGCATTTTATGTGAAAAGGTCCTTTCCTTTGACCAGATTGCTGCTATCGGCTTGTAGGAACACAAACAAAAAAGTTTTTTTTCTGTCACTAAAGGCTCATCATCGTATGTATTTCATTATATGTCCATGTTTACCACTAGTTTTTTTGTTTTTTTACAATGGATAGAACATGTCAAATCTTTCATTTGCGAAAAATCTGTTTCCTGTAACACTGCCTTTCGGTTGTAAATCAACTGGGCAGCTACAGCAGACTCAGTTTTGCTGTATTAAAAAAAAAAAATAATTCCATTGATAACATTGATATTATATCCCTGTTGTATACTGTTTGCCTTCACAATTTTACAAGTGACTGATGGAATTTAAGGTTTACATTTTTTTTTTTTTTTTTTTTGTGCGTTTGAAATTTTACAGAACAAATAATGAACTGCTTCTAATTTAAAGGGGAAGTAAACTGCAGGTGGTTAAAAAAAATAAAAATAATTTTCCCTGCAAGGCAATGTCATATTGTGCTAATATGCATCACATACTAGCACATTATGAGAAACTTGTCTTAGAACGAAGCCCTCCAGCGCCGCTATGTCACCGCTGAAAGGGATGACACCTTTCCCTGGTCTTCCTTCTGGGTCTGTGGCCTTCGGCTGCATGAGTGGCAGGGGGGGCGCGATGACGTCACTTGCAGGAGCCGGCGTTTACGGCAGGGGGCTTGAAGGTTCGGCACTGTAAGCCAAACCTTCAGAGCACATTTGCCAGTGATGTCATCGGCTGCATGCACTCTGAATATCTCCTAAACACTGCAAGTTTAGGAGATGATCACAGTACCTACAGGTAAGCACTATATGCTTACCTGTAGGTACAAGTGGTGTAACAGAGTTTACTACCACTTTATAATGAATTTGAAATGTATTTCTGTTGGCTTTTTACTTAATCTACTAGGGAATATTTTGCACCCCTGTGCTTATAAACGTATTTGTCTTTTACCTTTTTATTTTCTTCTTACCCAATTGTTAAATTGTACATGAATTTAGAATGTGTAATTCTAAGTACTTTGTTCAGATGTTTTTAACAATCCTGTCTTCTGTAGTAAAAGATCTACCCCTGCCAAGATTTTTGGTGTCTAAAAATGAACAAGATTCAAGACATCCAGTTGCCCACAGCTCAGATGGAGACAACTCCTCTTACTCAGGGGTCATTCCACCTCCCCCTGGAAGAACACAAGTCAAAAAAGGTTCTGTTAGTCATGATGTGATTCAGACACGTGGTTCAGCAGAACAGCAGGTAATGTGAAGTTTTTTATGATCTATTAGACATTCAAGTGATATTCTAATAGATCAAAAAGGATTTGATATTTTCTTGTCTTGTTAAACTATATTCAAGTATATATGTATTGAGGTGTCTCTAAGGTACTTTTAAGTTAGGTTTTCAGTTTTAAATGATCGCCGTCAGAGACTTTTTCCTTTTTAATATTGAGTAATCTTTTTGTTCATTAAGGGACACTAATCTGAGACAATTGGAGTATACAGCTGCCTACAGTAGAATTTTGATGCTGGCAAAAAAACAAACCTAGGGCAGCCAGATTTAACCCTCCTACTCCCAACATGCTTTTAATTTTTTTGCTAGTGCCGTAGGAGAATGGACATAGTTTCTTTATTGAGACGTTTTTACTGTCCATTTCAATTCCTTTTTTTTTTTTTTTTTTCTTTAAATCAAGATATCTTTTTCTTTAATCAAGATATTGTCTATATGATGCTTTGGATGTTGTACCTGGCTCTCCCTAGACCGAAGATTGCATGGTCTGCCTGAAACATGTCCTTTAGGCAGTGGGCTTTTGCCAGTGGTGTTTTCCAGAATTCCATATACTGTTAGTTACTCAGAGAGTGCTTTCCAGGTACAGAACCATGGCACAGCCTCTTGTGTGACCTACTTCCTGAGGAATTTTTGTGAGTCATTCGGGCTAAACAGCGGGAGCTACTACTGTACTTAGTATTGTTAAACACCACCATTAATCCCCTATTCTGTTTTCTGTGGAAAGGGTTAACGTGCTGAGAAATGACATGTGTCATTAGTCTTAGTGTCAAGGGCACTTGTATCTGCTCTGTTTCCACCTATTTTTATTCACGGTTCTCTCCCCCCATCGCTTTCTCATGCAGTTGGCACATGATTTCCCTTCAGTTAGTCCTTGCTGCCGCCTATAGTGGCCTGGTCACCTCTGGCCATTTGCCTCTTCTGTTTTAAGCAATTGGTTGTAGGTAAACCAAGGTTTTTTCCTGGTGTTTTCTTTTAGGTTATTCCTGTTAACATGGCACATTTCAGATCCCAAGAACAAGGCAACCGGTCCTGCAGCATTAGATCACTCCATCTCATGATGCACTAACAATTTGCAGTTTGCACTGTCCCTCCTAAGGGGCTGGACACCAGTAGCCTGGAGTCCGCTCACACCCAGGAGTCTCTCATATCTCCGTCAGCTGTGGCTCCCTCCTCTTGTCTCATGGGGAATTATTCTCTACATCTGTGATAAATTTTATGGTCCACTTCCAAATATATGCTGACTCTGAACGCAGAGACTGTAGACATAGTTCTGTTTGTTCTACAGAATCTTTCTCTGACATTCCTGCAGGGATAGTGTTCTCTGAGCCTTCTCGTTGTGCACTTTGACAGTGTCTCTCAAACCCTTAATGGATGACTTCGTTCCTCAGAAGCCTCAGTCAGCTGAAATGGCTCCCGGACTAACAGATACTATATTGACTCTGATGTTGTATGGCTTTATGAGTTACAATTAAAATAGAGAAGCCTGTAGCTTCTACTAGTGTTGTGTCCAGCCTAAGCTCCCTGTAAGGGCCCAATTTCCAAACTTTCCCAGTACACTCCTTACTTTAACCTGTTCTGTGCAAAGACTGAGACATGTCTGACAAGTTATTTACGTCTCCCAAATGCTTTGCCGACCAAAAGCCATTTGATGAGGATTTTCATCCTCAAAAGTGGGCTGTTCCCACTGTGGATCCGGTGATTATCCTGGCTTAACAAAACACTGTCTACCTCCTTGAGAAAGCTCCAGATTTTGGGAACCCAGTGGTAAATGTTTGGAAACCCTTTTCCAAATTTGTATTTTCACTAGTGGACTCTGCTGTTCAACCTGCTTTAACTGGATTGTCAACCTTCAGACCTTGGGGGATTGGGGTTGATGCAGTGGATCCAGCCACAGTCCTAACTGACCCTATAGTTGTAGAGCACTTAGAGCTTTTAGCCTCAGCCCTACATTGTGTTAATGGTTTGTCTCCTATCTGTCAAGATAAGGAAATCTGTGACTAAAATGTTGGTTTGCGGTATAGCTATGTAAACAATGCTTGTTACACATGTCTTTTAATGGCAAACATCTTTTTGGTGCTTTGCTTGACTGTCTCTTAAAGGGCATCATTGGTGGTAAGAGTACTTATTTACAACAACAGAAAAAGCCTAAGGAAGGGACCTAGTACAACCTCAGACCATGGGCCTCTAAATCCTCTAAGCCCATAGACAGGTCCTCTTCAGCATGAAAGGACGGCCATGTTTTCCAGCGGGGGGGGGGGGGGGATATCTGTTGGTCTTTGTGGACACCTAATCCTAAAACACCTTGGATTCGTAGTTAAGAAACATGGTGTCCAGGGGCTACAAACTAGTGTTCTGTTTTCTGCCCTGCTTCATGTTAGCCAACCTATCTGTGCTTTTGCAGAGGTTAGCAGATCTCCATTCTGCTTTTGCAGGCCTTTTGAACCAAGCAGTTTTTGCAATTTTGTGCTAATGCAGAAAAGGTTTCAGTGGTTTTACTACAAACGTTAAAATAAAATGTCATCTTAGAGTCCAAAAGCTCCACTTAATCGACCAAATCTATCCTGGCCTCTCTTCACCAGGGAGACTTTCTGGCCTTGCTGGGTATCAAGGATACATATTTAAGTTTCCCCAACCTTTCACTGTCTCCCTTTTTGTTGTGGGCACACACTACTAGTATGTAGCCCTACTTTTTGACCTATTACCTGCACCTCGAGTGTCTACGCTATCAGGGTTTTCACATTTTAGAATACCTAGACAACTTCTTGTTTAGGAAACAGTCAGCTCAAACTCTGATGTGATGCACCTAGTCCAGACTCAAAAAAGGTTGTTGGATTCTGTACCTTTTTAGCTATTGGTACTGGAACTGACACACCAAATGTTGTATCTGGGTCTATTCTTAGGCATGGCCTTTTTTTCTTACCCAAGAAATCTTCTGATTTTCCGTTTGATAGACCTGAACTCTACAGTTCAAGAGCTATCCAACTCTGAATCTGCATGTGATTTTTGGTTTTGATGGTAGTTTCCTTCAAGGCAGACCCATTTACTTAGTTGCATTTCAAACCCCTGCAACACAGCAGCCTATCATCTTGAGACAAAAAGGTTCAGTCTCCAAAACCAACCTTTTCACTTGACACCCAGACCTAGGTCACCTCTAGATTGGTAGCTTAGGAAGCCAGCTCTGGAGTTTGGAAAATCGTTCCTCCTGCGGTCTTGGAAGGTCCTCACAATAGAGGCCAGCCTGAGGAAAAATCCAAGACACCACATTGGTGCAAGGAAATTTGTTGACAGGAATTATGAAGCTACAAGCAATTTGGTTGTCCCTAAAACATTGGACACCTCGACTAGTGGTTCATCCAGTCAGAATTCAGTTGGATAACAGGCACATCAACTACTAGGGAAGGATTCTAGTCTGGACAGAACTCAATGTGGACAGTTAGCTACCATCTTTCTCAGATTACAAGCGCCTGGACATGGGTGAGTGGTCCCAACGCCCTGAAGTGTTCCAGAACTTGTGTCACAGTTGGGGCATGCTGGAAGTGTACCTCCTGACTTCCAAGTATTACACCAAACCGTACAGATTTGTCTCCATAGTAAGAGATGCTGCCAATTCTCTTGTGACTGTGGGATTAGTACAGCCTGATCTACATTTTTCTGCTTCTAAAGCATCTACCTCGACTCCTTTATGTTTTGAGAAGGAGGATATTTTATCATAGCTCTGAAATGGCTTAGGTAGATGTGGTACTCTGATCTGATCGAACTTTTGGCAGACACCCTGTGAGATTTTCACTTTATACATTTCCATGCTTAAAAAAGCTGGGAAATTTACAGTACCACTCGTAAGGCCTCATAGACCCTGGACTATTTACAGCTGCTTCTAGGAGCATCCTGTTTTTTTTTTTTTTTTTTTCCCCCCCTGCCTCTAAACCCCCCTCCATGTTAGCCATGCATACGTAGGCATACATAGGCTTTTAGGAGCATTTAATGGCAGGGAAAAAAAAACCCTGCCAGTGCATCCAGGAGCAGCAGAGTTTGGGCATAAACACTTGAAGCTCCTAAAAGCTGCTAAATGCTAGTGCTTGAGCATTAATTAATTTCAATGGCCAGAATAAATTATTCTGGGCAGTGAAAAATTAATGCCCAAGAGCTTGACACCTGTAAAAGCTCCTAAAAGCTTTAGACGCTTTTACAAGCATCAAGGCATTTTTTTTTTTTGCAAAAATGCTGCTGGCTTCTAGGAGCATTAAAAAAAAAAACATCCTGTGTGCGTATGAGGCCTAAGGTCTACCTTCACTCATTGAAAGCTTCCTTTGTCTGGTGTGGGGAAAGTAAGTTTTTCCCTAAGAAATAGTAGGTGGGATGAATCCTAAACTTTTAGCAATCTGGTTCAGTTTAACATTTGGCCTTGAGCCACATCAAGGGACAAATATTGTGTTCTTTTCAATCTTATTTCAAAAACCACTTAATTCCCATTCTGTAGTCAAGACTTTTGTACAGATCACCTGTCATGTAGTTTTTCCTGGGTCTCTGTGGGATCTAAATTTATCGGCTCTTCAAAGGCGAGCTTTTAAACCCATCGGGAATATTCCCCTCTCCAATCTCATTCATAAGGTTGCTTTCCTTGTTGATATCACCTCCTGAGATGGGTTTCTAAAATGGATGCCTTGTCCTGTTAACAACCCTTTTTGGTCTTGCATAGAGATAAAGTAGTATTCAGACTTGAGCCTCCTAACTTCCAAAGGTGGTTTTGCTTTTTTACTTCATTTTGAATCACAGTTCTTCAATCACTCTGTCCAACTTGAATACATCAGAAGGCGGTTTCCCTCCACTGTCTGCTGGTGGTTCGTGCTGTATATTTCAGACACTTCTTCCATTAGAAAGACTGACGCACTTTGCCATTCTTTTACAATCCCTGTAAACCTGCTTCTCGTTCCCCTATTTCTCAGAGACTTGCGCTGTTATTCAAGCTTATGGTCTCAAGGGTATGGTTCCACTTTTGTCCTGTCAAGGTGCATTCTATTAGATCAGTGAGTGTCTTTTTGGGCTTTAATACTCACCACACATTAAAATCTTTACCCTTCGATCTACTGACAACTGTTTAGTGCAAGGGCCTGCTGATTGGATACTAATTGATTAAGATAGTTTAGCTAGCTCCTCCTATTACATGTTTTTTATAAATCTAATGATTGTAGAAAGATTTGTATGGTCAGATTGTTAGGCATCAGGTAACTGTTTCCCAAATTTGCAAGGCTGCCACCTAGTCTTCTGCTCACATGTTTTCTAAAATGTATCAGGTGCATGTTCAGGCCTTTTCTGATGCGAGCCTAGGGCATAAGGTCTTTTGGGCAGATCCTTGAGTTGCAAGCTGCCCCTGTTTTATGTTTATTATGGGAGTGTTGCCATTTTTGTTTGCTTTTACCCACTCCTCAGTGGGACTGCTTTTGGATGTTTCAATTGTCTCAGATTTAACTGAATCCTGTGTTTCTTAATGAAGAATGAGGAAAATGGGATTTTTGTTCTTATCGTGAAATCTGCTTCCTAACCACTTCTCGCCCGGTCAATAACAGATTGACGTCCGGGAAGTGGTTCTGTTATTCTGACTAGGCGTCATATGACGTCCAGCAGGATAACATGCTGGCACGCGCCCGTGAGTGCGGCACGCTGCATCTCTGATCGTGATAAGAAGCCTGTCAGAGGCTTCTTACCACGTGATTAATCACAGCTCATCATCGCATGAACCAGGAAGTGCCGGTAAACGGCATTCCTTGGTTCGCGCCGTCAGGGAGAGCCGATCGATGGCTCTCCCTGTCAGAGGGGGGGGGGGGGGGGGGGGTCTGTGCTGATAATCAGCCCATTGATTATCAGCACAGCCCCATCAGATGTGCCAAAAAGGTACCCAGTCAGAGCCCCCTCAGGATCGCCTATTAGTGCCCAATAAAGTGCAAATCAGTGCCCATCAATTGCCAATCAGTGCCCTACAGTAACACGTGTCAAAACCATCAGCGCCGCCTGTTAGTGCCCATCAGTGCCACCTATCGTGCCCATCTGTGCCGCATATCATTGCCGCCTATCGGTGCCCATCAATTCTACCTTATCAGTGCTGCCTCATCTGTGCCCGTCAGTGAAGGAGAAAACAAAATTTTATAACCGAAACAAAGAAAAACTTTTTTTTTTTTTTTTTTTTTCAAAAATTTCGGTCTTTTTTTTTTTTTTTAGTTGGTTTAGCAAAAAATAAAAACCCCAGTGATCAAATACCACCAAAAGAAAGCTCTATTTGTGGGAAGAAAATGATAAAAATTTAGTTTGGGTACAGCGTTGTATGACTGCGCAATTGTCATTCAAACTGCGACAGCGCTGAAAGCTGAAAATTGTTCTGGGCAGGAAGGGGCGAAAGTGCCTGGTATTGAAGTGGTTAAAGTTCATTAAGGGACCCCGGTCCCACCTTTCTGTGTTTTGTGATCTAGTCCTGCCGAAGCATGTTGGAAGTGGCAGAAGTTATACCTTGCTGGTCTGCAGCTTCTTTGTCAGTGTCAGAATTCTCCTGTAGATGGCAGTACAACCGAATTGTCTCAGATTAACTGAATCCTATGTCCCGTGATGAACGTATATGAATTTATTCAACTGGAAGTAGAAGTATCCTGTTATCTGCGATGGACAAAATATTGGAAGCACACAAAAAAAGCCTGCAGTTACCTGCAGGATCTCCATGCAAAAAATTCTGATACTGATTCACAAAGTATTTGTTTAAGAAAATTGTACAGTGAGGCAAGATATCAGACATACCTAAAACTGCTTTATTTTATCGTAAATCCCAGGACACAGGCTGTCTCCATCTCCATTACGATATGGTTATACTCTCATGAAATAACTGTTTGGCACTATATATGAACATGTACAAAGACTATTCACATATGCTGTCCTAAAAAAGTAAATAAATATACAATTGTAACAAATAATAAACAAATCCATAAAATCATTGGTACTTGGAATTGGGGGAAAAAAAAGTGAAAATAATTTTGATAATCAAAGTCCAATAAATTATTCTTCTGTAGTGATAAATATTAAACCTATCCAAAGAGAACATACAAAGAAAAAGCAATGGTGAACCAAAGGCATTTACACTTCAACACCATGAACTTTAGTGGACAAACTCTCACCTTTGATGGTTCTTAAGATTATAAAAGATCAGACAGGCATGGTCCCTCTAAATAGCTGGGATGAGCTACAATGGGGATTCAAACTCTCCCTCTCAAACAGCCAAACAGCGTTGCAACTCATAAAAAGAAAAAAAGAGAACATGGTGCTCTCTGTCGCTATGTTTTTTTATTAAAGTCCTGCTCACCTTAAAACCGTATGAAACACTCTTCAGTAAAATGCGAGGAGCAGGGACACTGGCACGGCTCACTGCACTGACTGAATCCGACTGACCGCTTATGATCTTATCAGAGCAGGGCCGTCGCAAGATCGTTCTATCTATTTTGCATCACTACTAAGGCTCAGCGGTCTGCCCTACACTTAACATCCTCAACTTCATTAGGAGCAATGAGCCTTGGTAGTATTGCAGAGGAGAGAAGATGATCTTGCGGCCGTGCTGTCGTGATGAGATCCTGAGCTGTCCCTCGGATTCAACCTGCACAGCTCACAGCTTTGGTGTGTCCCTGCTTCTTTCTTTTTATTGAAGAATGTTCATACTGTCTTAATGTGAGTGGGATTTTAAAAAATATTTGGGTTTTCAAGACGCACAGGGATTTCTTTTTTTGAGTTGCAATGCTGATTATATATTCATGCTGGCTGTTTGAAGGAGGGAAGAGTTTGTCCACAAAGGTTCATGGTAGTGGAGTATACAAACCTTCACCTTTTTTTGCTTTTCCTTCATGGGTTTCCTTTGGATGACTTGCCAGTTGACACTGGACCCTGTGGAACGTGACCCTGCACAGTGACATATTGGCATGTGGACCAGTAGGGTCTAGGGCCAGTGATCCCCAGCTGGGGAGTGAAGGCCCTTGTGGCATTGCCTGCTGTGATGGGTGAAGAATGGACTCCCTAGGGGGTGCTGCAGCATAGGTTGGTGAGTGTCCTGGGGGAAAGCCCTTCTGGTCCTTTGTAGGGGCAGGGAGCACTGGCAGATTTTGTGTGAAATTTCTCAACCAGCACACTGGTGCTTTTTGGCTCAGTGCCCTCTTGGCTGACTGGGGCCGCTCTTCCCTGCCAAGTTCCCCTTATACATGTCAGCAAGCCATGTCTCATCCTTGGCAGAGAGGAGAGGATGTAGGGAGTGAGTGGTCCCAAATACCACCCCCAGGTAGTGAGGAACCTGGGCACAGTCCCCCCGTGCAATGTATCCCCTGGGGGTTAGTTTTCTCCATGTGGCTTTGACTCCCACATATCTGGTATCTCTATCTTCCATTAGTTCCTTTGTGACAGTGAGTAATTCTGAACTGCTATTGCTAGGGTGCAACAGCAGCTTTCTGGAATATTTGCTGGCTTGGACTTCCTTGGTTTCAAATGGAAACCTTTCCCCTCTCAAACCCCCGAAGACTCCTCATCTGAGGAATCTACTCCTGAAAAACTCCATGGTCAGAGTTGATTTTGGACCTAAAAGGTCTTTTCTTTATCGTACATCATGGGGCACAGAGCCATAGTATTAACTATATGGGTATATAGGCACTTTCTTGTGATGGACACTGGCATGCCCAATCCAGGAAGTTCACTCCCTGTATAACCCCTCCTACTTCCAGGAGTACCTCAGTTTTTTCGCCAGTGTCTAAGGTGTTGGTCACGAGTGAAGATGTGCTCTGAAGAGCACCAGGGGGATAATTTGTTGGATTTAAACAGCCTCCATAAGACTGGATACATCCAAGGTGCCACTGAGGCCAAGGTGGATGGTACCCGGGCCTCATATGAAGCACAAGGTTTTTGCCTGTAACGCCTCTTTAGAGGGCTGGACCCCAGGATTTTTGGTCATGCTACATTACCTAAAGTTTCCCTGGTGGGGTGCTAATACAGGTCCAAGGTAGTGGAACCCCTATATTAGGGACCCGGTCCTTGAAGGTTTGCTAACGCAGCCCGCCATGATGGGTGAAGTTTGGATCTGTCTGTTACAGCAGTATCCTGCAGCGAGGATAAGGTAAGGGGAACAACCTAGGAACTCTAAAAGAGTCCACCTATGTTTTTTTTCTTCTATGAGTATAATGTTGAATGCCTGAAAGTCTCCACTAGAAGGGAGTAAATGCACAATCCTTGCTACGCTGCTCTCAGTCAGCTCAGTGTCAGCTCAGTGTCAGCTAGTACAGCATGTGTGTCGTCAGCACCCAGGGGGGTTTCTTAATTGAATAAGGCTTGTTCCTTTCCCCTCGGAGGAACGAAAGGATGGCTACAGCAACAGTTTGTAACCTTGCTTCCTCCACCCCCCTGCCCCCCCTCGCGGGGGTGCTGTGGCGGCTCCCTGTGTTAAATTTACCTTACGGCTTTAATACCTAAAGGTGCTGTTCCCCACATAGCCATGCCAGTGTCCTGCCATCGCCTCTGCCCACATAACACTTGCCTTTTTTGTTGAAACATCACAGAGCTCCCCTTCTACCGGTCTGCACTGGCAAACTCGAAGCCGTCCGCACGCTGAAGAGATGGAAGTGTGACACACAGCACACAGGAGAGCTGGGGCACGGAAGGGATATATGCAGGTATTTCCAGTACAGGAAATACATTGTAAATACTCAGCACCAAGCTGAACTTATAGCGGCATTGTTTTTTTCTAAACTATTGCTCAGCCTCTGCTTTTTTGTGCTTAGCAATATGACTTCCAAAAAAAGACACCATAAAAAATTTACCAAAAAATCCACCCCCAGGCGCTGGGAACTCCAGTCGTGCCTCCACATAGTCATCCTCTCCTGAATTACCAATTGTAGCATGCCAGAGTCATTAGAACCAATTGGTGGTGCAGCTGCTTCTCACATCTCAGCCCCTCTATTCGTGACTGAAGATACATTTTCCTCCACCCTGCATGGCCTAGAAGGAAGATTAGCGGCTTTAATCGCATCCTCAATCCAAAGGGATAGGAAGCGGGTTAGATTCCCCCTCCACCACCTTAGACCCCCTACCAGGGGAGCACTGGGTACAAGATTGGGTGTTACCCTCAGGCGATCAGGAGGAAAGGCAAACCGATGACTCCTCTTCAGAGGAGACAACAGTGGATGAACCTTTTTCAGTTTCGCAATTCGAAATTGCTGGTACAATCTCTTACGGAGATTTACAGCCTTTTCATGCGTTTCCTGTACATGCGTTACTAGAAAAACATATTTATACTGAATGGGATCATCCAGATAAGCACTTTCTCCCTCCAAAGAGATTCTCAGCTCTCTATCCTATGGAGGAAAAATTCACCAAAAAATGGAATGTACCAACAGTTGACGCTGCGATTTCCAGTGTGAATAAAAGTAACTTGCCCAGTAGACAATGCACAAATGCTTAAAGATTCAACAGATAAAAGGTTGGAATTCCTGTTAAAATCCTCTTTCTCGTACATCACGGGACACAGAGCCTCAGTAATTACTGATGGGTTATATGGGTATCACAAGGTGATTGGACACTGGTCACACCCTAGACAGGAAGTTCAACCCCCTATATAACCCCTCCCCTTACTGGGGATACCTCAGTTTTTTCGCCAGTGTCTTAGGTGTTGGTCATGAATAAGATGTGCTGTGCTGAGCTCCAAAGGAATATCCTACACTGGGGCAAGCCATGCAACCAGATCCATTCAAAGTGCTTTTTCAGGCCAAATTGGATGGTCCCCGTTTCTCGTGTCCGAAGAAACTAGGTTTTACCTGTAACGCTTCTCTTTTTAGAGAGCTAGACCCCGGGATCAAGTATTTGTTTTTTTCAGCCATATCCCTGGTGGGGTG
Source organism: Lithobates septentrionalis (assembly GCA_037952835.1). Lineage (NCBI taxonomy): Eukaryota > Metazoa > Chordata > Amphibia > Anura > Ranidae > Lithobates > Lithobates septentrionalis. The sequence continues at coordinate 785,145 of JBBDGP010001313.1, read as the reverse complement.
CTTTACGGGGCCAGAACTGTGGATCCTCCTATTCAAGGGGGCCCCAGTCTCTGAAGGTTTTTTCAACAGAGCCCACAGTGAGAGGTGAAGATTGGGTCTGTATAACAGAACCCTGCAGCTGGATAAGGTAAGGGAGACTCCAAGAATTTTTTAATTCTAGTAGGTTTTCTCCTTTAATTAAATGTATGCTATGCCTATTGTCGCCACCGGGGGCTGCCTAGAGCACATACCTTTTCATGCTGGGTCTGTCTCAGTGTCCACGCTGTATGCTCCTCCAGCCAGGCTCCAGGTAGGATGGGTTGGGGGGGGTTCTCTCCTTAAGGATGCTTCCCCCTATGATTTAAGGGGGCAAGGGTGGCCTGTACAAACAGCGGTAGTATACCGCACCACCGCCGCCGCTACCGCTGCTGCCCCCGCTACTGCATTTTTGGCAGGTTCCCCATCCACCGGCCCTTCTCTCTTCTCTCCTCCACCCCAGCCTCCCCTCCATGCTTGTCCTGAGAATCGGAGCCTCTGCTCGCGCGGGAAAGCACACGTTTTTGAAAAAAACGAGGGGGGGTGGTCGGAGGAGGGGGGGGGCGGAGCATTAACGCAACGTCTGGCGTGATTAGATGCCCACATCGCTGGCTACACAGGCTATAAAGTGCACTCTCTTTCAGGTGCACACAGCCTATGGAGGGACACAGAGCTTACGGGCGCATGTGAGGTGGGACACAGGCATTCTCCCAGGCAGCATTTACTTAAAACACCAGACTGAGCATTGGTAGCAGCGGCAGTTGCTGAACTACATCGCTCAACAGTCAGTGTTTGTTTGTGGTACCTCCACCTTTTGTTGCTTTGCACTATGGGTAGAAGAGGTACAAATATCCTGAAAACCAGAGGCTCTAGGGGATCTCCCTCAGGCTCTGAGAACCCCCCTTCTGCAGCACCTTCCCCCCCTGAAGGACCTGGGATGGCTAGCCAGGATGAGCCGTCGGGGTCAGGGGCTGCTTCTGCTTCTGGCACTTCAGCCCCTGTATACATTACGCAGGAGGTTTTTTCCTTAACCATTAATGGATTAGAGGAAAGACTAATGGCCTTAATCGCATCTTCATGAGAATGTGTTTGTGCAAATTCTTGCTGGATTGGTCCGCTCCACATTTAAGTTGCCCGTATCTGAGTCAGTTAAAGAACCCTCCTTCTTTGGGTTCACTGAAGCCTCCTAAAATAACACATGCTTTTCCTGTTCATAGTTTGCTAGAAAAGCTAATTTATTCTGAGTGGGATCACGCAGATAAACATTTTTTTCCGCCTAAAAAGTTTTCAACACTTTATCCTATGGAGCAAAAATTTAGAAAAATGTGGGGTATACCGACAGTTGACGCCGCCATCTCCTCCGTAAATAAAAGTCTGAGTCTGACTTGTCCTTTCGACAATGCTCAGATGCTTAGGGATCCAACTGATAAAACAATGGAATTCCTGTTAAAAAATTTTTTCTTTAGCGGGTTCAGTAGCTCCACCTGCAGTGGCAGCAATCGGAGTCTGTCAATACTTGAGAGACCATGTTAAACAGGTCCTCAAAGTTTTACCTGAACAGCAAGCTCGGGGGTTGGCCAACCTTCCAGCGGCTTTGTTTTGCTGTTGACGCAATCAGATTCTATCATCCAAACCTCTCGCCTTTCGCTTGCTTTGGTGCATATGCGTAGAATCTTATGGTTGAAAAATTGGTCAGCCGAGTCACCATGTAAGAAGCTTCTGGCTGGATTTCCATTTCGTGGTGCAAAATTCCGATCGTGTGTACACAAATCCGACGGACAAAGTGCCACGCATGCTCAGAATAAATAAAGAGATGAAAGCTATTGGCCACTGCCCCGTTTATAGTCCCGACGTACGTGTTTTACGTCACCGCGTTCAGAATGATCGGATTTTCCGACAACTTTGTGTGACCGTGTGTATGCAAGACAAGTTTGAGCCAACATCCGTCGGAAAAAATCCTAGGATTTTGTTGTCGGAATGTCCGAACAAAGTCCGACCGTGTGTACGGGGCATTAGATGCATGCAAAACGGTGTTTCCGGCAGTCAGCTTACTATATAAGCCGCTAGAAAGAGACCAATCCTGCAATTTGGAGATGGTTACATCTTGAAAAGCGATTGATCTATCACTAAGGCCGCTTTCACACTGGGGCGGTAGGGGGCGTCGGCGGTAAAACAGCACTATTTTTAGCGCTGTTTTACCGTGGTATTCGGCCGCTAGCGGTGCGGTTTTAACCCCCGCTGGCGGCTGAAAAAGGGTTAAAACCACTCGTACAGCGCGGCTATAGCCGCGGTATAGCCGTGCTGTCCCATTGATTTCAATGGGCAGGAGCGGTGAATACACCGCTCCTTCACCGCTCCAAAGATGCGGCACGCAGGAGATTTTTTCTTCTCCTGCCAGCGCACCGCTTCAGTGTGAAAGCCCTCGGGCTTTCACACTGAACAAACAGCGGAGGCTGTTTAGGGGCGGTTTGCAGGCGGTATTTTTAGCGCAATAACGCCTGCAAACCGCCCCAGTGTGAAAGGGGCCTAAAGTTCATTGTAAAATGGAGGTTGGAGACATATTGTCATTCATGATGCGAACAAAAGTGTGCAGAGCCTCAGGTGTACCATCCCATATCATCAAAATATCATCGCTATATCTGAACCATGATGATACGTGAGTAGTGAAGGGTATCAAGTCATCGCAAAGTAGAAGCGAATGTTCCCACTCCCCAGGTACAGGTTGGCATATGATGGGGCACAACAAGTCCCCATCCCCACCCCCTGCACCTGGAGGTAGTGGAAACCATGAAAAGAAAAGACATTGTGCATTAAAATATATTCAAGCGCCTCTATTATAAATGTTTTGAGTTTGCGATTTATCATTTTATTTTTTCCCATAGGACTGATATTCCCATATTTCTAACTACATGCTGACCTGTACGAGTCTGCTGCTGGGACCTATTTGGGGATCCTTGTGAGGGATCTCTCGAGCCTTGAGGATTTGCCCTTTTATTTGGTGATTTTCTTCATTCTGGATATGTGTCCCCATATTTGCTCAGCGCCATCCTAACAATCTTTTTAACAAATTTTTGTTTCCATAAATGTACTATTGGTATGTGCATGTTTTTTGGCTGCGATGTTTCCATGTTTGACACAATGTTTGCTCTGCTGTATTCCGGAAGTCTAGACTTTGTCTTCTCTATTTCAGAGTATCTCCAACTATCATCTCCTTCATCTCCCGAAACATGTCGGGCCATAGGAGAAGTGCTTTTTTTCTTATATACTATACATGGATATTATGTAATACTTTGTTTATGGTTGTGGTCTTTGACCGTCCTACTGTTCTATGAAATAATTCATTTTTCTATGTTTCGAAAATACTGTGTCTTCAAAAGTTAAAGTCCCTTAGTACCAGGGGGTACTCATTCTCTACAAATATACAATATATTTGGGATGGTAGCAACAACAAATGGAGTCCTTTTATTCTCCACAATGGTTCTCGTTTAGATAATTTGTTTTGATATTCTCAGGGATGCTGGAGGCGGGGAAAATTGTTTTTCCTCGGTCTTGGAGGATCCTGATGTTGGATGCAAGCCTGGTAAGCTTTGGGTGGTGTTTTGGACAATCTTTTGGTCCAAGGAGCTAGGTCACCACAGGAGAGAGGATGCTGCCCAACAACCTCCTAAAATTAAAGAAGTTGTAAAGGCAGATTTCCAAAACGTCTTTCAGGACAGCACCCGAGAGATCATGGATCCTCTTCCCACAGGAAACACCTCCTCAATTAAGTCTTTTTTAATTGGAGCCCTCCACGTTGCCTCGTCAGTTTTTTGTGTTCCTCCAGCTGGAGGAAACACAAATCTGGTGGGAGCCATGATCTCTCAGGGCTTTCCTGGGAGACACAGGTTTCTCACCTGTTAGGTCTTTTTTTCTAGGAGAGTGATCCTCCAACTTGCCTCCCAGATGGACGGTCCTGTGGGCTCCCTCTCCCTCTTCTGTGCTCGGGGAGAGCCTGTATGCCTGGGGGTGCTGCTTCCATTTTTTGCTAGACAGGCGGTTGTCCTCCGTTCCCTGCTGGCTGCATTTGCGAACAAGTGGTGGCGGCCGCCATGTTTCTGGTGGCAGAGGAGCGCCTCAGCCACGTCCTGTATGGAAAGAAGCAGCACTTCCGGGTCGGCGCGCACGTCATTTCCGGCCGCAAAGCGCAGAGAGAGAGGGCAGGGTCACCTGGTGCCTTAATTTCGGTTCCAGGTCAGCGCAGCGGTGTTTTAGAATCTGGAACCGCTCGTTTCACCACGCGTCCGCAGACAGCTATGGATAGCGATGCAGTGGATAAGGGAGTAAGCCAAGGCGCCAGCAAGGCTAAGGTAAGGAACTGTGTCCTCTATTACCCTGGGCCGATTTCTCCTGTGGGGGGTTACTCACCCTTTCCCCCCCTCCCCCCACCCCCCATCTCCCTGGGAATGTATGTTGCAGTGGCTAGTGTTAGCATATCTGCCCAGCAACAGGAGATTTTTTGGTGGTGGCGGTGGTCGCTTGCTAGGCACATGGAAGTAAGATGTTATCTTCCCTAAGTGCACCTGGGTGTCTTATCTGTGCTGGGTAGCAGCCTTTAAGCGTGGTTCCTTTTCTCTTTTCTGTTTGTCCAGGCCAAAGGTTCTACCCAACCAGTCAAGAAAAGGTGCCCTGTCTGCAAAGAGAAATTAAGCGATGTTTGGACCAAAACGCTTTGTGCAGATTGCATTGCAAATCTAGTCCGGGAGGAGTCTCCCATCCATGTGTGGCGGTTTGGTTACAACCATAAAGGATGAGCTCCGGGCCACCTTTACAACTCTGTCTGCAGCAATATCATATATTGCGGATGCGTCTGCGAAATCTATCCGCATGTCACCAGGTCAGCAGCTTTAACTAATTCTGCCGGGAGGGCCTTATGGCTGAAGACTTGGCCAGGGGATGCTGCATCTAAAAATAGACTGTGTGGTATTCCTTTTGCAGGTGATCTGTTATTTGGTTCGGAGCTAGAGTCCATTCTTGACCATACGGCAGATAAGAAGTCGTTTCCGGTCAAGAAGAAACAGGTGCAAACCCGTAAGCGTTTTTTTCGGCCCCAAAAAGGACAGCAGGAAGGAAAAACGCAGGGCAAGAAGAAGCCATGGTCTTCTCAAAAGCCCAAAGGTAGGAGTGGAGTGCTCTTCAATCCTCCTGCGACTTCCGGAAAATCGCAATGACTCCCTCAAGGTCGGGGGAAGACTTCAAGAGTTTCTTCCTCATTGGCGAGCCATCACTTCAAACCAGTTTAGTGTAAGTATGTGATAGAGTTCACAGAAGAACCTCCAAAAAGATTCTTGATGACAAACGTCCCAAGGGATCGGATCAAGGCTTTCGCCATGAAGTCCCTACTTCAGGAACTGAAAACCCAGAAAGTCATTGTTCCGGAGTTCTTCCAGGGTTTCTACTCGCATGTATTCCTCGTTCAGAAACCTTCAGGAAAGTTCCGCCTCATCCTGAATCTCAAAATGCTGAACAAATCAGAGTATAGAAGGTTTCGGATGGATTCCATTTTTTCCGTAAGAAACCTCCTGTATCAAGGGTGCTACATGGCATCAATAGATTTACAAGATGCCTACCTCCACATTCCTATTGCCGCCAGGTCACAGAAATGTCTGAGGTTAGCACTGAAAGAAGGGTAGAAGGTGGTACATCTGCAATTCAGAGCACTCCCATTTTGGTCTGTCATCATCCCCAAGGGTGTTCACAAAAATAATGGCCGAAGCTTTGGCGCCTCTGCGTCTAGAAGGAATCTCAGTTATTCCTTATCTGGACTATCTGCTGTTTTTTTTGCACAAACCAGAGAAGCTCTTCAAGAAAACTTGCTCAGAGCCCGTGCTCACCTAGAGTCCATTGGGTGGATCTTAAACCTTCAAAAATCAAATCTGATTCCCTTGAAGGGAGGGGTTATTCCTGGGTTTCCGTATCAACTCTTTGGAGCAAAAAATTTTTCTTCCAGAGGAAAAACAGAAAAAGTTGGTACAAGTGGTGCCACTGCTACAGTCCAATCAGATTCTGTCCATCAGGAAGGTCATGTCAGCATTAGGAACCCTGACCTCTTCCATACCGGCCGTCCAGTGGGCATAGCTCCATTTCAGACCCAAAGTTTCCTGTTAAAAACCTGGAATCACCAGCAGGATTCACTAGAGTCACTAGTGAAGATCCCTACATCAGTGAAAAGGAGTCTTTGGTGGTGGAAGAACCAGACAAGAGATTCAGAGGGTCTGGTATGGTCCTTCCCAACCCAGGTAAAGTTGACAACCGATGCCAGTTCCTGGGGTTGGGGGGCTCATATGAACGGTCGGTGGCCCCAGGGCTCGTGGTGCACAAAAGATGCACTGAGTTCCTCAAGTTGGAGGGAACTAAAAGCTATAGAGATAGCCTTACTGACCTTTGCAAAAGCAGTCCAGGGACAGCATACTCAGATCCTGTCAGACAACGCCACGGCGGTGGCCTACATAAACAGACAGGGGGGAACCAGAAGCAGAGTTCTGCAAAACCTAGCAAGAAGCATTCTAAGTTGGGCAGAGCTCCATACTCTATCCTTGTCCGCGGTCCACTTAAAGGGGACCCTAAACAGGGTAGTGGACTTCCTCAGCAGGAACCAGGTATTGGAAGCGGAGTGGCAATTGAATCCAGAGGGCTTCCATTTGATCGTGAACAAGTGGGGGCGCCCAAGAGTGGATCTCTTTGCGACCCAGGAAAACTCGCAAGTGTCTCGTTTTCTTCTCCCTGAACAGGAATGAGGCATCACTGGGAGTGGATGCTCTGGCGCACAATAGGAAATTTCACCTCTGTTACGCATTCCCCCCCCCCCCCCCCCCCGTTTCAGCTTATCCCTCGGGTCATAGCAAAAATCAGGAAGGAGGATACAACAGTGATCCTCATCACTCCCTTCTAGCCCAAAAGGCCTTGGTTTTCATCCCTTCTTCAGATGCAACTAAAACCGTATTGGCACCTTCCGTTAAGGAGACCTTCTGTTACAAGGTCCTCTGCTTCACCAGGAAGTAGCAAAGCTAAAACTCACGACCTGGCTACTGAGGAACAGCTCTTGAAGAGAAGAGGTTTCTCGGATAGATTGGTGGCTACCCTCCTATCCAGCAGAAAGAAGGTTACAAGAGCAATATATTCCAAAGTTTTGAAAGTCTTCATCTCCTGGTGCACAGCATCTGACAGATCACAAAAACAAATTTCCTCTGTTCTTGAATTCCTGCAAGAAGGAGCGGACAAGGGCCTAGAGGTCAGCACCCTCAAGGTTCAAGTTGCTGCGCTGGGGGTATTTCTGGAAAAATCCATTTCATCAGAACCCTTAGTAATTAGATTCTTTAAAGCTCTCAACCGGTTTAGACCAGTGGTGATCAAAAGCTGTCCAGCATGGGACTTATCAGTTGTTCTACAGGCCCTGACCAGGGAACCTTTTGAACCCATTAGTTTAGCCTCCTTGAAATTAGTTACTTTGAAAACAGTTTTTTTAGTGGCTGTTACAACAGCTCGAAGAGTCAGTGAGCTGAAAGCCTTATCAATCAGGGAGCCATTCTTTTCCATTTTTTCAGACTGAATTGTTCTGAAGACGGATCCTAATTTTTTTACCGAAGGTCGATTTGGTCCAGAATCTAACTCAGGAGATACTTCCTGCCTTTTTGTTCTAATTCATCGGTTAAGAAGGAAGAAGAATTCCATACCCTGGATGTTAACAGAGCAGTCTTGAGTTACTTGGAAAACACTAAAGACTTTAGATGTTCAGATGCTCTATTTGTTTTATTTTCCGGTAATAAAAAAGGAAGACAAGCTTCCAGAGGAACCATTGCCAGATGGTTGAGAATGGCTATCTCAGAAGCCTATTCCTTTACAGGTCAAGAGAGTCCAGTGAATGTCCGGGCTCATTCTACAAGAGTTTTGGCGGTGAGTTGGGCAGAAAAAGCTGGCGCCACCCCCGAACAAATCTGTAAGGCAGCTACTTGGACAAGTCTGACAACCTTTGCCCGTCATTATAGGTTAGACCTCATGACGGCTGGGGACCAGGCTTTTGGAAGAAAAGTCTTACAGGCTGTTGTCCCACCCTAAGGCCTCTTTCACACGGGACAGATCCATGATGATCCGCCCCGTGAACATCCGCTTGCTCAGCGGGGATCGCTCCGCCGATCCCCGCTGAGCAGGCAGATGACAGGTCTTTCTCTGCACACTGTTCAGCGATCTGATCCGAAAACGGATGGAAAAGTAGGTTTTTCCTCCGTTACACTTTTTCGGAGCGGGTCGGATGTCAGCGGACATGTCACCGCTGACATCCGACGCTCCATAGAGGTCTATGGAGGGTCCGTTCAGCTCCGCCTAAAAAACTGACAGGCGGACCTGAACGGATCATTCGTGTGAAAGAGGCCTAAATGGAGTAAGTCTCGATTATCCTCTCGGGTGCTGTCCTGAAAGACGTTTTGGAAAAATGCAAGTTAGACTTACAGGTAACTTGTTTTCCAATAGGCTTTCAGGACAGCAGTAACCCGCCCTTTTTTTATGCTGTTGCTGTAATACTATGATATAACTGTCGCTTATGTGTTGCAGCTGGGGCTGGAGTTCTCTACAAACAACTGACGAGGCAATGTGGAGAACTCCAATTAAAAGACTTAATTGAGGAGGTGTTTCCTGTGGAGGAGGAGCCATGATCTCTCGGGTGCTGTCCTGAAAGCCTATTGGAAAACAAGTTACCGGTAAGTCTAACTTGCATTTTTTTTATCTTAATGCATTTTATGCATTAAGATAAAAAAAAACCCCTGTGTGTAGCAGCATCCTCTAATTACCTACCTGATCTTCTCTCCAGCGATGTCCACGATCCCCTCAGCCATCCAGTACACTCCTCCTGATTGGCTAAGACAGAGCAGCGGCGCTATTGGCTCCTGCGGCTGTCAAAGTCAGTCAGCCAATCTGGGGAAAAACTGGGTGGGGCCAGGTTGGGCTCAGTGTTTGAATGGATACACGGAGCTCTGACTCAGCTTGGGTGACCCCTGTAGCAAGCTGCTGGCGGAGTGCCACTCAAAGGTGGGAGGGACTAGGAGCAGCAAAGAGGGACCCGAGAAGAGAAGGATCCAGGCTGCTCTGTGCAAAACCAACTGCACAGAAAACCCCCCCCCCCCAAAAAAATAGCCTTTACAATCACTTTAAAGGCAATTCTCTTTGCCCTGCTACATTGGTCGGTGCAGCAGAAGGGTCTCGTACAATGCCACAGTGGTAGTGTATAGAAACTATCAAGTAGGCAGTAGAAGTTGGACATTCGAGGTGTGGAAAATTGGCAGGTGGATGTCGTTATCCATTAACAACTTCAGCCAGATGTGTTAAAGGAGCTCTGCCAATGGTGGGGAATCCTGCATGCATATCTTCTGATGTCCAGGTTCAGTGTGAAGCTGGACAGGTTTTTCTCCAGGCCCAGGGATCCATAGCAGTTCTCCGTAATCTATGTATTCCCACTTTTACAGCTTCTACCTCGTCTGCTTCTCAGGATTCGAGTGGAGGGGATTCTGATTATTCCGGCCTGGCCCAGTAGAACTTGGTAATCCAGACATTGTGAAGGTATCAGCGGATGACCTTTTGGACCCTTCTTGATTGACCTGACCTGCTGTTGCAAGGTCTGATCTTCCATCTATCTCTGCAGTTTCTGGCTTTAATGACATGGATGTCCAACCAGGTTTCTAAGGGACAGGGGAGTCTCAGATTTGATTTTTTTTTTTTTTTTTGTCATTCCTACCCTGCTGAAAACTAAGACAACTTACGAAGATTTACAATTTACAGAATGAAGGCCGGGCAGTGGTTCAGTTATCCTGACTGGGCTTCGTAAGACGTCCAGCAGGATAACAGCTGCCGCACGCCCGTAGGGGCGCACATAGCGGCGATTGGTGGTGTGGGGTGACACACCGCTACACCTATCTTGGTAAAGAGCCTCTGACGGAGGCTCTTTACCACGTGATCAGCCGTGTCCAATCACGGCTGATCACAATGTAAACAGGAAGAGCCGTTGATCGGCTTTTCCTCACTCGCGTCTGACATATGCAAGTAGTGGAGAGCCGATCAGGGGGGGGGGGGGGGGGCTCTGTGCTGATTATCAGCGCAGCCCCCCCGCGGTTGCCCACACTGGACCACCAGGACCACCACAACAGATGAATCACAAGGGATGCCACCCTAGACTGCCAGGGATGCCAGTAAGTGCCCAAACAATGCCAATCAGTGCCAACATATATTGCCAGTCAGTGCCTGCCAGATGTCTCCTCATCAGTGATGCTCAGCAGTGCCATCTATCAGTGTCCATCAGTGCCCATCCATGCTCATCAGTGCCCACCTTTCAGTGCCAATCAGTGCCCACCTGTGCCACCCATAAGTAACCCATCAGTGTCGCCTTTCAGTGCCACCTATCAGTGCCAACTCATTGGTGCCTCCTCATCAGTGCCCATTAGTGCAGCCTCATTAGGGCCCGTCAGTGAAGGAGAAAATGTATTTTTTTACAAAATTTTATAACCGAAACAAAAACTTTTTGTTTTTTCCAAAATTTTCGGCCTTTTTTTATTTGTTGCGCAAAGAATAAAAATGGCAGCAGTGATTAAATACCACCAAAAGAAAGCTATTTGTGGGAACAAAATGATAAAAAATGTGTTTGGGTACAGTGTAGCATGACAGCACAATTGTCATTCAAAGTGCGACAGCGCTGAAAGCTAAAAATTGGCTTGGGCAGGAAGGGATGAAAGTGCCTGGTATTTAAGTGGTTAAAGCAATCTACTAAGCTGGACAGTACCAGCTCTTGAGGGAACCAGGTAAACCAAAGATCCCTTTATGGTTTACATTAGGGTTGCACCGATACCAAGCATTTGCCTGAGTACTTGTATGCTCCGATGCTTAATCCGATACCCGGACAGTCAGGAGTCATCGGTGCAGCGCTGGAGAGGAGTTACAATCACCGATCTCCCTGTATAGATTTCAATAAAGCAGCTGACAGCCGCTTTGCCGCCTCCTACCTCCCGCGGCTTTCAGCTGCTTTATTGAAATCTATACAGGGAAATTGGTAATTGTAACTCCTCCCCAGCGCTGCACCGATCAACCCTGACTGTCCCCCATATCCTCCCCGTCCCATGCTCCTCTGGGCCCCCTGTCCGTGCTCCTCGGGACCCCCCCACCGCCTCTGTCCTCGATCTGTGGGGATGGAGAGCGGAGGAAAGAGGCGGTAAATGTCATTTACCAGCTCCTTCCTTTTCTGAATGCAGAGTCAGTGATCACTAGATAGTAGTAGCGCAGTAATTCTTTTATTTTTTTGCAGTTCACGAAGATCTATAGCTAGTATTTGAAGGCACACTGAAAGTTTAAAGTAGCTCAGTCATGTTTTCAGATGGCTAAAGCAGTGACACAAAACAAGCTTTTTCTGCTGAGCTGCCTCTTTAACCCATAGTGCTCTGGTTAATTTTACAGGTTAGTTATGCCTAATTGATGTGGAGTTTTTGCCGTGCATATTCCCAAATTGATTTCTTTTAATATAAAAAACGTCTTTTTGGCTTTAGTGTGCAAGGAAATATAAATTTTAGTCAATTATGGTATGGTAATGTTTTAGTTAATATGCAGGAACATAATTTTAGCTTTTTTTTTTTTTTTTTTCTGTTTCCCTGCAAGGAATCAACATCACCTGTAGTATCTCCCCAGCAGTCACCACCTTCATCTCCACACTCTTGGAGAAAGCACATCCGACATGCCAGTGGAGGAAACGGTGATCGGCCTGTGACTGTAGCTGGTCCATTTTGGCCCCCCTACAATGAAGCACAAGCAGGTGAGATTTTAAACCCAGATTTCATATAAGCCACTCATTACTAGTTTTTCATACAGTGTCTTAGTTAAAGCACACTACCTTCCAAAATGCACTACATGTATGCCTTTAAAATTATTTTAGTCAGTAAATGTTTGAGGTATTACATAGAAAGGTGGAACGTTATCAATCAGAGCCGCTGGCAATAATCACATGCTAAAAATCCAACACACTGTTTTGTACCCAGGTCGATTGATAGATCGACTTTGGTACAGTCAGCCTGCCCATAGATGGATCGACTCTTGGCCAGCCCTGCTGAGCCAGCTGAGATCCAGTCCATGATGAATTGACTTTGGTACAATCAGCCTGCGCATAGATGGATCGACTCTTGGCCAGCCCTGCTGAGCCAGGTGAGATTCAATCCATCTATGGCCAGCTTTAGTTTTAATAAGGTGCTGGTCTGTACATTGCGAACAAATTATGCCTATTTTTTAAAGTTGTGGACAGAGAACTTCTAGTTTTATAGCTTCTTCTGTCTTTCAGACCCATAAAGGTATTCAGGAATTCTTGGTACTCAAGTGCAAGATTGTGAAGTTTTAAACCAGTAGAGTGTGTTCATACAGGATAGTGCTACTAAAACACTACACTAGACTTGCCTGCTTCCATTAGGTTTACTAATAAACTGAATCTAACTTTAATGTATGATCTGTTGCAGTTGGTTCGTCTGGAGAAGGAGCATGGCCAGCACACTCGCCGCTTCCACATCAGGAAAATTGGGTCAGTTTTGCAGATACTCCACCAAGCAGTACTCTTTTATCCATGCATCCCGCATCTGTCCAGGTGTGGCATTTTTTTTTTAGTTGCATATTCATTTTACTTCATTGGAATGGCTTTTTTTCTCACAGATTTTCAGTTTTTTTTTTTTTTCCCCCATTCTGCTTATTTTTTAGCTTGTTTTATGCATCTCAGATGAAAATCTACAGTGTTTGTTTTCTTTTGTTCACTTTTTGGTTGTTCTCATGTTAAGGGAAATTATGGTGTATTTTAAGTGAACACGGTTTTTTTTTTTTTAGTGTTTAACAAAACCAGATTTTGCTTAACCACTTCAGCCCTGGAAGAATTTACCCCCTTCCTGACCAGAGCACTTTTTACTATTTGGACTGCACTGTTTTAACTGGTAATTGCGCAGTCATGCAATGCTGTACCCAAACGAAATTTGCATCCTTTTTTTCCCACAAATAGAGCTTTCTTTTGGTGGTATTTGATCACCTCTGCGGTTTTTATTTTTTGCAATATAAACTAAAAAAGACAGAAAATGTGTGCTATAGAAACAAATACAATAAACTCAATTTTAGTCATAAACTTAGGCCAAAAGGCATTTAGCCACATGTCTCAGGTAAAAAAAAATTCAATAAGCGTATATTTATTGGTTTGCGCAAAAGTTATTGCTTCTACAAACTAGGGTACGGTTTCTGGAATTTACGCGGCTTTTAGTTTAACTGCCTATCTCATTTTTTGAGGTGCTAAAATGGCAGGGCAGTGCAACTCTCCCCCCCCCCAAATGACCCCATTTTGGAGAGTAGACACCCCAAGGAATTTGCTGAGAGGCTTGTTGAGCACATTGAATATTTTATTTTTTGATCACAAGTGATTGTGGAAAACATTTATTTTTTTGTCATTTTTCAAAGTTGTCACTGAAATGATATATTGCTCAAACATGCCATGGGCATATGTAAAATTACACCCAGAAATACATTCTGCTTCTCCTGAGTACAGGAATACCACATGTGTAGGACTTTTTGGGCAGTGTAGCCATGTATAGGACTCCGAAAACCAAGCACCGCCTTCAGGCTCTCTAACCACTTACCAACCGACTCCTGTACATATACGTCGGCACTTTGAAGGTGGATATCTCGGTAACGGCAGCAGCTGCTGCCACAACCGAGGTATCCATCTTTACAGGAGCCGGTCGTGTTTCCGATAATGGTGGTCTCTGTGGCGGATTCGCCGCGAGATCACCGTTATTGGTGGCAGGAGAGGTGCCACCCCCCCCTCCCGCTGCTCTCCCGTGCCCTCCGCCGCTTACCGGAGCCGTCGGTAGCGGCGGAGGCGATCGGGACCTGTCACTTCCTGGGTATGGAGACGAGTGAGGCTAAGATGGCCCCACCCGTCTCCATACCATAGGAGGGCGGAAGCTCATTTGTCTTAAAGGCATTTTTTTTTTTTTTTTGTAATTTTTTCAAATGACTATTTATTTATTTTTTTGCATTTAAGTCCAAATATGAGATCTGAGCACTTTTTCACCCCAGATCTCATATTTAGGAGGACCTGTCATGTTTTTTTCTAGTACAAGGGATGTTTACATTTACATTCTTTGTAATAGGAATAAAAGTGATCCAAATTTTTTTTTTCTTTTTTTTTAAAAACCGTGAAAAAATAAATAAAATAAAGTAAAATAAATGAAAAAAATTTTTTTTTAAAGCGTCCTGTCCTGACGAGCTCGCGTGCAGAAGCGAACGCATACGCGAGTAGAGCCCGCATAAGAAAACGGTAGTCGAACTACACGTGAGGTGTCGCTGCGACCGGTAGAGCAAGAGCAATAATTCTAGTCCTAGACCTCCTCTGTAGCGCAAAACATGCAACCTGTAGAATTTTTTTAAACGTCGCCTATGGAGATTTTTAAGTGTAAAAGTTTGACGCCATTCCACGAGTGGGCGCAATTTTGAAGCGTGACATGTTGGGTATCAATTTACTTGGCTTTACATTATATTTCACAATATAAAAAAAAATTGGGCTAACTTTACTGTTTTATTTTTTTATTCCAAAAAAATAATTTTTTCCAAAAAAAGTGCGCTTATAAGACCGCCGCGCAAATACAGTGCAAAAAAGTATTACATTGACTGTCATTTTATTCTCTAGGGTATTAGAAAAAAACAATATATAATGTTTGGGGGTTCTAAGTAATTTTCTTCATAAATCTTTATTTAGTTTTACAAAATGTACAATACAATAGTCCCTACAATTGAGTGGGGCACAGGAAATGTATAGCAAAATATATCTATTTCTCATGTTGAGCTTAAGATTTATAAAAAACAAACCCACCCCCAATCTCTGGCAAGGGTCAAATGGGGATTAGCGGCGATGAATTGACCAGCATACAAATTGATTTGGTTCACAATAGATCTATAGAGATCTTCCGTGAAAAACGGCGAATAAAAATCAAGTGATGTAAAATCAACTGTTTCCACCTGAATTCCAGGTTGGCCAGTATGTGGGGGAAGTACCGGTGTTGCAGAAGTGGTGGGCTCCCAATTATTATGATTGGAAAATGCAGCAGGAAGGGTTTTAAAAGCTAGACGGGCCTGTCTTTGTCTTCTTGGTGGCTGTGGGACTCTACTTGTGCTAGCCACTGCACCAGCTTGAACTGCACTTATGGGACTTGCCACGTCACCACATGATACAGCAGTGCTGGTTTGACTACGACCAGGGTGTACTAGGCCCGCTGGTGCTTGCCAGCTCACCAGGATGAGTGGCACTAGTACTGGCTCTCTGCTCCATACGAGAGCCCTGTGGTTCTTGCACCTCAACAACAGCAGAAGGGGGTCGGGTACGCCTGACCTTGTGAGGGGCCACAACTCCTTCGTCAGAGCTATCTGTCAGGGTGCCGCTGCTGTCAATGGGTTTGAATATTGAGCCTGAATCTGACAGATGGGTGACTTCCTCTTCACTCTCATCTGTCATGCTCAGAAATGTGTAGGCCTCTTCACTATTGTACCTTCGATCGGACATTGTGGTCTCTAAATTTACTGTTACAACTAGTGAGGCTCACAGGCAAAAAGAGCACCCAGCTGTCAGAGCCTGCTTCAATCACTACCAAAAAAACTGTTAGCGTTCACAGGGATCAGGCCTGACTCTGCGAACGCTGCAGTTATGTGTTTTTGTAAGTGACAGTGATCGATTGATACTGCACTTGGGTGGGCTGGGCGGAGGGGCTAAACGCAGGTGCTAGCAGGTGTCTGGGCTATTCCTGCTAACGTTCCGCTTTTGGGAACCCTAAACTACTGGGGAGGCTAGTATTGATCTGTTCAGACACTATACTACTAAGGGAGGTGTATGGTGCTACTGGCACTAATCTGACGCTGCCTGGGGCGTCACGTACCATAAGTGACGCTAAAACCTAACTGATGTCACCCGCCGGGCGATCAGGGGGTTAAACCTTTATTGGGTAATATACGGCGGGTACCCTGATGCTATGAAAAACAAACTAACCAGCGTCACCCGTAACACTAATACTGTGATCACTGGTGACAGGGTGAAATGTTTAACCAGGGCGCAATCAGGGAGTTAAAACCATTTTTATTAGGTAGTATATGGGGGTACCTGACGCTATAAAAATCTGATGGTGAAACGAATTAACTAACTGGCTAAACCATGACACTAATACAGCGAAAAGAAAAAAGATCTATTGGTGACACTGGTGACGGGGCGTGAAAGGGTTAACTGGGGGGTGTGATCAAGGGGTTAAACCTCCGCCCCAGTCTCAAGTTGTTTACAAATTCTAACAGGTTTTCTTCTAAGATTGCCCTGTTTTTGGCTCCATCCATCTTCCCTTCAACTCTGACCAGCTTCCCTGTCCCTGCTGAAGAAAAGCATCCCCACAACATGATGCTGCCACATCACCATGTTTCAGGGTGGGGATGGTGTATTCAGGGTGATGTGCAGTGTTAGTTTTCCGTCACACATAGCGTTTTGCTTTTAGGCCAGAAAGTTCAATTTTGGTTTCACCTGAGCAGAGCACCTTCTTCCACATGTTTGCTGTGTCCCCCACATGGCTTTTCGCAAACTGCAAATGGGACTTCTTATGGCTTTCTTTTGCCACTCTTCCAAAAAAGGCCAGATTTGTGGACTGCACGAGTAATAGTTGTCCTGTGGACAGATTCTCCCATGTGAGCTCTGGATCTCTGCAGCTCCTCCAGAGTTACCATGGGCCTCATGACTGCTTCTCTGATTAACCTCCCTGGCAGTCTGATTATGTCAGTATTATTGAATGTCAAAGCGGTACATTGTTTTTCATTTAAATTTTGTTTTATATTGTAGGCCTGTAACTATTAGGAATAACTCACTTAAATCTGTCCAAACAAGAGTCTATACATCCCGGGTATGATTACGTTTGAAACACGAAATTATAATATAAATAATTGTAAAAAATAATACATTTTATTCAATAATGTAATCAAACTAAAAACACTGAAATTTGTCCAAACAAGGGTGCAATATTACAAGTCGCTGTAATACTAGACACTACACATTGGTATAGTAAAACTCTCGGGTAAAAGAATTTGAAATGGGGGACTGCACAAAGTCCAACGTCACAATCAGGACAATGGAACCTTGTTTCCTTTCTGATTTTCTTTTCACTGTCATCTCGCTTCGAGCAACAAACCACGCACATCCTTGTAGGTGCTGACTTTTTCTCGGTTGGTGGGATGTAGTCCATGAAATGACCAGTCAGCCGTTCCAGGTTGGCAAAGCCAACAGCACGACGCCCAGCTTTATTCACAGCCATTGATGGTGTTTGGTGGTTCACAAAGATACGTTCGTCAACTTTCCATATGAAGTCCGAATGAATCACAGCGTTGTCACACTTTTGTTTGAGCAGAATGTAGGCATTCCACAAGCATTGCTCAAAAAGATGCCTGAAGATCTTCTTGTAGTACTCCTTTTGCTGTTTCCTGCTTGCTGAGTAGAATGTCATTGCTTGGTCGGCTCTGTCGACACCTTTCATGGTGTTGTTGTAGTCTGTCACTACTTGTGGCTTCATGATTTCTTTCCCACCTGTCGTGTGTACCATAACAGTGGAGGTATTATGAACTGTACTCATTGGGCACACATCTTGTCGCACTATTGCAGTGCTATCATTTTGCCTTCCTGCCAGGCAACCATTTCTCCAGTCTTCAGCTTCTTATTGCCAAACATTGGCGGCATGTCGTGCCAGTTAGCCCTAACAGTTCCATAGGCATCTGTTTTGCAGAATAAACTTATAAGTTCAGGAGATGTTTAAAAGTTGTCGGTTGTTACGCAATATCCCTGATTTAGCAACGGCTCACTGAGTGAAAGAACGGAAGATGTTGCCATTCCATAGTTGCTGTATTTTAGATTGAATTTTATTCCTTGTCCAGTGTATGATTGAATTCCAAATGTAGCCAGTTGACGATTTGCATAGCATTTAGTATTTTACGCCAAATCGTGCTCTCTTTGATGCAATGTATTTTACCCAGCTGAGCCTTCCCTTGTAGGCCATAAGACTTTCATCTATGCTGATATCTTTCTGGCACATAGCTCTGTTGGAAATTCTTTAGAATTATTTGAGATACTTCCCAAATTTTCTTTAGTTTTGGTGCAGGATAAGTAGTTTCAGCAAATTCTTTGTTTTCAAAGTGTAAATATTTGATGATCAGGGAAAATCTATACTCTTCTATACGCTTCTTGGAAACTTCCGATGCGTAGTAGCTAATTTATTGTCCTTTGAACCGGTTTGTTTCAGTAACTATTTTTTTAATAACCTCCATTGGTCAGAAATAATTGTAAGTGTGCCAAGGGGTTGTCGTGTTCAACATCTACTTTCATACCAGATGCTTCAGTAAATGGGAATCTTGGGGGCGCTGGCTGATCCGTACCACAGTCAATGGAGCAACAAGTTTGCACATCACTGAGCTCAGTCGCGCAATCGTCGCTGTCGTCACTTTCAGTGTCTGACGAATTTCCCCATGAATCACTATCGCTCAATTCTGCAAGAGATTTTAATTCACTGTAGCTGTTTTCTAGCTGGTCTAAAACCGGTTTTGACCTAAAGGGACGCTTTTTGGATGCCATGGTTGTTCTCAAGTTTCCAGGCAGAAAGAATGGTAAAAGTGCAGGCAGGGCACTGGACAAAGCACTAGGGACAAAACTGAGGTGAAATGTTTTGATACATTGTATTCTGTTAGGATTACATTATTGTATTGTGTGTAGATTATGTTTTGAACTTTTTTGAATTTCCTGCCTGGCTCCCCCCCCGCTGCTTCGCAGGACTCGCAGGGAAGGAAACCTGGAAGACTGATGCATCGGCCGGAGGACATTGGGGGATCTTAGGGACAAGTTAAGTAACCGTACAGGGATACTACGGTGTAACCCCGAGTTGTGCCATACTCTTTCCATTTTTAGAGGATGGATTGAACAATGCTCCATGAGATGTTCAAAGCTTGGGATATTTATTTATAACCTAACCCTGATTTAAACTTCTCCACAACTTTATCCCTGACCTGTCTGGTGTTCCTTGGCCTTCGTGCTGCTGTTTGTTTACTATAGTTCTCTAACAAACCTCCTGTGGGCTGCACAGAATAGCTGTATTTTTTTACCGAGATTAAATTACACACAGGTGGACTCTAATTTACTAATTAGGTGACTTCTGAAGGCAATTGGTTCCACTAGATTTTAGTTAGGGGTATCAGAGTAAAGGGGGCTGAATACAAATGCACGCCACACTTTTCAGATATTTAAAAAAAAAAAAATGTCAAACCATTTTATCATTTTCCTTCCACTTCACAATTATGTGCCACTTTGTGTTGGTCTGTCACATAAAAACTCAATAAAATACATTTACGTTTTTGGTTGTAGCATGACAAAATGTGGAAAATCCATCTACTGGCCATAATGCAGCATTTTTCTCATTTGAGGTATTCCAGGCAAAAAACACTTTATGGCCCCTAGGAGCTGACGATCATGAGAAAAGATCATATTAGGCAAAATAGGGGATTGCTGAGTTGGAATATTTTCACAGCATTTTTTTCCCTTTTGTTTAAATTGACCCCAAAGTCTTTATTGAATGGTAAAATCCAGAAAAAAAAAGACCACTTAATCAATTAGATTTTTTTTCACCACTTTTTCACTTTATTTTTGCATATCGTATTTCTGTGTAAAGTGATAAATTACTGTACTTGGGGAAAATAGAGACAGGACTTAAAAGTTGAGGGTTCAGAGTGTTTTTTGTTGGCCTTTACAAATGGGCACCTCACAGTTTGACTGCAACAGTCATGGTTGTGAAATAATTTAAAAAATGTATGTAGCCACTTCTC
Organism: Lithobates septentrionalis; assembly: GCA_037952835.1. NCBI lineage: Eukaryota > Metazoa > Chordata > Amphibia > Anura > Ranidae > Lithobates > Lithobates septentrionalis. The sequence goes on along the minus strand of JBBDGP010001313.1, from coordinate 765,222 downwards.
AGCATGTCACAGCTGTTAATTGATATTGGCTGACCCAGATGCAGCACTTATGCCATTTACACATTGAAGTCTTAAAGTGTAAGTAAACCCCCCTATCATTTTCAGCCAAGGAAGCTACCATCTTTGCCTCTGTTTAATTTACAACTGCCACGATGCTGCACATGTGATCAGTTTAGACACCCGCCATTGGATGGTTTGACAGTTTGGTTGTGAGCACAACCAATGGGAGTGTTACCTTTCCGGCACGTGCCAGAAATTGTTTTATGGGTGGGTTTGCTTCCACTTTAAGCCTCGTTCACACGATTCGATTGTTGTACGACCGAGAGTCTGGTTTTTGTCAAAAGGGCGTGTGCAGGATTTTGTCTAGCATACTAACTATCCGCAAATTGTCATTCGACGAACACGAACGTAGTGACGTACTATGAGAGTATAAAGAAGTTAATTTCTCAAGCGCCACCCTTTGGGCCCCTTCTTCTAATTTCATGTTAGTAGAAGTTTGAGCGTTGATTCACACTTTTTTGTTAAGTTATTTTTATTTGGTTGGCAGATAAATTAAATTAGTGATGCTGTTTTTTTCTGCACAATAAAATAATTGTGTAGAATAATACTTGGCTATGTGTTTTTCTAAAAATGACAGTTTGGGAGTAGGCAGTTACCTTAAAAACAACACAATAGAAAATTAACAAGGGACAGGAACATAGTTGTATCTTTGATCTTAAAAACTCAGGGATAATGGTGTTGTGCTAACTTCCCCCCAAAAAAAAAAAATCAAACAACCACCATAATATTAATATTATTTATATTACTACAAAACAAATGCCTTTTAAAATACGTTTGGCATAACTACATCAGTATCACCAGCAAAGCAGCTTCATTATTATACCATTAAAGAAAATGAGAATGTGCGCTACATTTCATCAATTGCCGCATCACGAATGTAGTTGTACAAGACCGAACTCTTCCCGGTCGTTCCTTGATTCTGATTATGCGTGTTTGTGCATTCAACTTTTTTGTGTGACGATTTCTTTACTGGCCATCCGAAAATCAGATGTTGAGTTCACATCCGACAAAAATGTTATCGCCTGCACATCCAGCTTTTGTCTGATGTAAAAGTCAAATCGTCTGTCGAATGCACCATACTAACGATCCGAAAATCTGCAGACAGCTCATCTTACGAATTTTCCCATCTGTTTTTCGTATAGTGTGTACGAGGCTTTAGGGCTTGTTCATACCATACGTGCATGAAAACTGATGGGAAAACCACACAGATTTAATTTGCAGAGACATGAGTTTGCGTCAGTTTCACATCAGTTTGACTTTAGTTTTCATGCACGTTTCAGTGAATTTTTATGCACATTGACATCAGTTTTCATGCGCATAAATTATTAGTGGGAATGCTTCAGCAGTAGGGCTGGGAAAAAAAATCGATTTAAATATTGAATCGAGTTGAGAGGTCAAATAGATTCAAAATTTAAGCAAATCGATTTTTGTAGATTTTTTTTTTTTTTTTTTCACCACGCCGGTCCCGAGGCGCTGCGGGCATGAGTTTTTAGGCTAGTCCGCGGCTTCGGCCTAGTCCGCGGCTACGGCCGGACGCCGTGGACTAGGCCGAAGCCGCGGCCTCACCTAAAAACTCATGCCCGCAGCGCCTCAGGACCGGCGCGGTTTCCAAAAAAAAAAAAAACTATTCGAATCGTGAATCTAGTTTTTTTTAAGAGAATCGCAGTCCCACTATTGTTCGTTTTTTTTATTTAATTTTAATTTTATTCCGTACGTTTTTTGGCTCTGCGTAACCTCTTCATACTTTTAAAATGTTCAGCTTTTTTAGATAATGGTGGGACTTCTTCAACTTTTTTTCTACTATTTATACTTTTTAAAATATTAAGCTTTTTAACACTTTTTTTTTTAACATTGAAGTGAATGAGAGCATGCTTCAAATCCTTAAAACCTTCCACTCCCAATACATTCTCCATGATCTTGAACATCAGCGGGTGCACATGTACCATGTGCTCTACTAGTACTCATAAGATTTTTAAAGATCTCACCCTCTCGCTGCAATCGGCAATAGTTACTTAAGCTTTAGAGGACAATTCGGACAACATCAGTCCGTTATTCAAATTTGCTGAATACTGTGTGTCTTTCTAGCGACCCCAGTGGTCCGCAGGCTGACCACTGGACTCCACTGCCCCCCGCTGGTTATTTGAGGATATATTTTTTTTCATGTTTTTATCTTTTTCCTAATTGTGGCTATTCTGTAAAAACGTTATACTACACTGCAATGGAATATATTTCCCCTTCTGGTTTTTGAATAACCCTGAAGACGACTAAGAAAAATCGATCTCGAAACAGGTTGGGTGTTCATCTAGGGACCACACTACTGGTGAGCCACAATTTGTGGAAACCCTAACACAATCATTAGGTTGCAAGCGTGGGAAGTTATATGAATAGCCTGTACCTTTTTCCTATATGTTTTTATTCCATTGTTCTTTGCCACAAATTAAGATTTGTAATTTTATTCTATGGTATCAATAGAGTGTCTATTTACTGCATCGTGTTGCCGTTAAAGTCCCATCTCTGAGGGTTCTTTTTTGCGTATCAGTAGTAACCATTTTTTCCCAAACGCTTTTAGTTTTGCAATCTTTTATAAAAACCTTTTAGTCAAGGCGTTTCTCATATTAGGCCCCCTTTCCCACCCTTTGTATTTGTATTCATTGCTAGGGGACGTCCCATTGTGTATGAATAAGTTGCCCGTGTCCTGTACTATACAATTAAGTTAAGGAATTTACAGGCAAGTCAAAATTCCTCTCATCTTGTAGTACAGTACAGAACACAGGCCACCCTTCCTTGCTAAAAAAAAAAAAAAAGTGCTCACAGTGTGGGGTATTATTCTATTGGAGGTACCCCTAGGGAAGATATACCCTCAAGAACTTGTCCCTGTGCAATCATCGGAAGTTACAAGCTTATAGTCCATTGTGTATTAATAAGTTGCCTGTGTCTCAAGCAGTGGCGTGGCTGGTGCTCAAAATTTATGGGGGGGGGGGGGCAAACAAACTGAAAAAAACACTATCAATTGCAGCCTCACTGTGCCCATCAATTGCAGCCTCACTGTGCCCATCAATTGCAGCCTCACTGTGCCCATCAATTGCAGCCTCACTGTGCCCATCAATTGCAGCCTCACTGTGCCCATCAATTGCAGCCTCACTGTGCCCATCAATTGCAGCCTCACTGTGCCCATCAATTGCAGCCTCACTGTGCCCATCAATTGCAGCCTCACTGTGCTCATCAATTGCAGCCTCACTGTGCTCATCAATTGCAGCCTCACTGTGCTCATCAGTTGCAGCCTCACTGTGCTCATCAGTTGCAGCCTCACTGTGCTCATCAGTTGCAGCCTCACTGTGCTCATCAGTTGCAGCCTCACTGTGCTCATCAGTTGCAGCCTCACTGTGCTCATCAGTTGCAGCCTCACTGTGCTCATCAGTTGCAGCCTCACTGTGCCCATCAGTTGCAGCCTCACTGTGCCCATCAGTTGCAGCCTCACTGTGCCCATCAGTTGCAGCCTCACTGTGCCCATCAGTTGCAGCCTCACTGTGCCCATCAGTTGCAGCCTCACTGTGCCCATCAGTTGCAGCCTCACTGTGCCCATCAGTTGCAGCCTCACTGTGCCCATCAGTTGCAGCCTCACTGTGCCCATCAGTTGCAGCCTCACTGTGCCCATCAGTTGCAGCCTCACTGTGCCCATCAGTTGCAGCCTCACTGTGCCCATCAGTTGCAGCCTCACTGTGCCCATCAGTTGCAGCCTCACTGTGCCCATCAGTTGCAGCCTCACTGTGCCCATCAGTTGCAGCCTCACTGTGCCCATCAGTTGCAGCCTCACTGTGCCCATCAGTTGCAGCCTCACTGTGCCCATCAGTTGCAGCCTCACTGTGCCCATCAGTTGCAGCCTCACTGTGCCCATCAGTTGCAGCCTCACTGTGCCCATCAGTTGCAGCCTCACTGTGCCCATCAGTTGCAGCCTCACTGTGCCCATCAGTTGCAGCCTCACTGTGCCCATCAGTTGCAGCCTCACTGTGCCCATCAGTTGCAGCCTCACTGTGCCCATCAGTTGCAGCCTCACTGTGCCCATCAGTTGCAGCCTCACTGTGCCCATCAGTTGCAGCCTCACTGTGCCCATCAGTTGCAGCCTCACTGTGCCCATCAGTTGCAGCCTCACTGTGCCCATCAGTTGCAGCCTCACTGTGCCCATCAGTTGCAGCCTCACTGTGCCCATCAGTTGCAGCCTCACTGTGCCCATCAGTTGCAGCCTCACTGTGCCCATCAGTTGCAGCCTCACTGTGCCCATCAGTTGCAGCCTCACTGTGCCCATCAGTTGCAGCCTCACTGTGCCCATCAGTTGCAGCCTCACTGTGCCCATCAGTTGCAGCCTCACTGTGCCCATCAGTTGCAGCCTCACTGTGCCCATCAGTTGCAGCCTCACTGTGCCCATCAGTTGCAGCCTCACTGTGCCCATCAGTTGCAGCCTCACTGTGCCCATCAGTTGCAGCCTCACTGTGCCCATCAGTTGCAGCCTCACTGTGCCCATCAGTTGCAGCCTCACTGTGCCCATCAGTTGCAGCCTCACTGTGCCCATCAGTTGCAGCCTCACTGTGCCCATCAGTTGCAGCCTCACTGTGCCCATCAGTTGCAGCCTCACTGTGCCCATCAGTTGCAGCCTCACTGTGCCCATCAGTTGCAGCCTCACTGTGCCCATCAGTTGCAGCCTCACTGTGCCCATCAGTTGCAGCCTCACTGTGCCCATCAGTTGCAGCCTCACTGTGCCCATCAGTTGCAGCCTCACTGTGCCCATCAGTTGCAGCCTCACTGTGCCCATCAGTTGCAGCCTCACTGTGCCCATCAGTTGCAGCCTCACTGTGCCCATCAGTTGCAGCCTCACTGTGCCCATCAGTTGCAGCCTCACTGTGCCCATCAGTTGCAGCCTCACTGTGCCCATCAGTTGCAGCCTCACTGTGCCCATCAGTTGCAGCCTCACTGTGCCCATCAGTTGCAGCCTCACTGTGCCCATCAGTTGCAGCCCCACTGTGCCCATCAGTTGCAGCCCCACTGTGCCCATCAGTTGCAGCCCCACTGTGCCCATCAGTTGCAGCCCCACTGTGCCCATCAGTTGCAGCCCCACTGTGCCCATCAGTTGCAGCCCCACTGTGCCCATCAGTTGCAGCCTCACTGTGCCCATCAGTTGCAGCCTCACTGTGCCCATCAGTTGCAGCCTCACTGTGCCCATCAGTTGCAGCCTCACTGTGCCCATCAGTTGCAGCCTCACTGTGCCCATCAGTTGCAGCCTCACTGTGCCCATCAGTTGCAGCCTCACTGTGCCCCATCAAATGCTGCCAGTGTGTCTCCCGCCCGCCGTCTGTACTTACCCTGTCTCGGTGGCGGTGGGACAGCTCCTCGATGTCTTCTCCCATCCTCTCTTCCCGTCCTCTGCTATGATTGGATGCCTGATAGGCATTCACTCACAGCGCCTGTTTCAGCCATTCGGGTGACGGATCCCAGCACCTGATTGGCGGAGAGGCGGTTTAGTGTTAGGAAAGCGAATAGTCATTTGTTTTTCTAATACAGCTGAGTGACCTGCGAGCGCTCAGCATGGCGCTCGCAGGTCACAGCTTAAATGATAAGTTAACCTTTAAAAAAAAATGTATGCATGCACATTTTTTTTTTTTTTTTTTTGCAGGTAATAAAACGTGCATGGACTATTTTTTCCTTAGTATCCTGGAAAGCATTGCACTCGTGATCAGTAGATGCAAACTGCCATTGTAGCTGTCTGACCGTACACCTGATAGAGGCAAGCAGTTACTTTAGTCCAGGAAGAATCCATGAACTGCAAGGATCCTCACCAGCGCCCTCGTAGTTCATTGAGAACTACAAGCTGTCAGCTGCAAAGGCTGTCGGTACTTGTAGTCTGTTCATTCACTGAACTCTGTAAATGAATGACATGGCCATGTGGGTGGAGCCCCACATGGCTACGCTCTTTTCAAATTGTGACAGCGGCCGTGGGGAGAACATCCCTGGAGCACTGTTAAAAGGAAGGGGGTGGGGGGAAACCCTGCAGGAGTGGGAACATGTTACTTGTTCCACCATAAACACGGGTGGAAAATGTTCTTGAAGGTGAACTTCTCTTTTAAAACTATTAACTAAATCAAATATGTTGTCAATTGCTGTGATTTGCTGTGGCGATTTTCATATTGTGCTTTTATCATTCTGCTTGTTTTATTTAAGCATGTGACATTTTAATTTTCTCCCTTTTGCTCCATGACAGCACAGCACAATAGAGGGACTCGCCTACCTAAAGGGGACAAGAAAAGACGATTATAGGTTTAGGCTCTTTCTCTAAGAACCCTGTGGTTTCCTGTCCCTTTCCCTTTCATACCAGAAGAGGATGACACCGTCAAATTGACTTGTGTCCCAGAAAATTGCTGAAACTCCAGACCTGGTCTTTCCTTAATCTTACCTGGGAGCCCCAGATGGGGTGTCCTCTGTGGGAGCCGGGTAGGGGGACACATTACTTGGTTCAGGTGGTCGCCTATGCCTTTGCCTGCAGTAACCAGGGGGTAGGAAAACCTTGCATGTGCAAGCACCCCCAGGCCATTTTGAGGTCACACTGTTGGGTATGCCATTTTACCATGGGCTGGATACCCGGGAACTTGCACATCCAGTACACTCTGTCATCCCTAGTGTGCACAGGCGCCTACTACTGGTGATTCTTTGGCGGGCACTGCTATACATTCATGTGGCACAGAGACCTTTTGCATATGATTCAAGCATGCAAAACCCGGTGTGCATTCCAGCATTGTTCCTGGGCCACACAGATGTTTCCTGGGGGCCTATTCTGGAAAAAGTGTCTGGACAAGGCAGCGTAATTACCTCTATTTAGGCAATGCTAATCAGGTCAAATATGGCTGCTTCATGGATTCAGACAGTATAGATGCAGAGGATGCCTCTGGCTCAGTCGCTTTCCTGACTCCCTTTTTTTAAAACCCTTTTTTTTTTTTTTTTTTTTTTGTTTGTATTCATCTTAAATACTTTATTACCTTCTGTTTGCATTCCGGAAAAGGCACTAGAAAGTCTGGTGCGGCATTATACTCTGATTGTTATAAGAGAAAATTGTGCGTAAACTGCACCCAAAAGCAAAGAAAACCCATTCTATGCCACCATCTCTCATGGATTTTTACACAGAGATTCAATCCTCCCATGAAAGCAGAAGCTCTTAACTCTTTCAGGCTCATCACAACATGCAGAAATTGAATAGGAATTATTTTCCTCATATGAATTTGTGTAGATTTTTTTATTTTTTGTTTTTTTGTGGATGAGAAAGTGCCAAAGACCTAAGTGAGAAAATATCACTTTTTCAGCAGAAGAAAAAAAACGACTTGAATGAATTCCATTCCGGGAGCTTGTTTGTAACTCCAAAAAAGATCAGTGCTTGCAGACAAAGGCTGCGAGCACTGATCAGTGTGTTCTGGCAGGGGAGCCCTGTCAGACTACAATAGCACAGCTGGGGAAATCACTGCACTAACCTTGCTTGTGTTGGTATGGCGATCTGTCAGGATATTTTTTTTTTTTTCCTTTGTTCAGCCCACTGGGTTGAAGGAAAAAAACTGTGCAAACACATTCGCATCTTTGAAAGTTCACAACTCGACGGTTCGTATGTAGGGGACTTATTGTACTTAAAATGATAGATTATTTTACCATGAATAATGAAAATGTTCCCCAATTACCAATTGAGGACAAGATAGCCTCTTTCACACATGCGCACTGTTTATCTGTCTTTCATCCATCCGTTGATGGATAAACAGACATCAGTGCATCTCTATGGAAAAACAGATGTAAATGGCTGATCATCTGTTTACATGCGCTTCTGTCAACATCCTTATTTTGGAACAAAGCCATATTTTTCTTCCGTTTTTAAAAAACGGATCAGATGAAAAACGGCTGTAAACTGACAAACGGTCCCTTTTTTTTTTTTACATGAAAAAATCGCTCTGGGACTCTAGCTGGCAGATGTAGAAAAACTGATGAAAAACTGATTTGGGGCCAGTTCACACCACATGCAGTCCAGCGTGTTTTTTTTCTGCATCAAAAACGCATGGAAAGTAGGTTATATTATTAAGTGTTCTTGCATAGCAAGACCACTTACTGTTATCTCACATATATATTATTCTTATTATTATAGCCAAATTTACCACCCTAACTCCTCCCACAGTTTTTACACTACATAGACAAGTAATATACCAAAACGTGCGGATTTTTCCCGAATGGTGTGCTATTACTTTGTGGAACGTTTCGCCGAATGGTTCACGAAATATCGTCGTTTTTGCGGCGAAATTGGTCCCATAGGAATGAATGGGGAAACTAGAGTGGGAGATGACAAAAGCTGGAAAATCAGAACATGATTTCTAAACTGCCGCCACTCCCTCATTTTCAAGCCCACCTACACAAATCTTATATCAAAACGTTCAGCTATCCCTGCTGCCACTAAACATGTCCACGGCTAAGCCATAGTCCTGATAGTTTTCACAACATGACCATTTGTTTGCAACTCACGCCGTCCATTGACATTCATTGAAACTACACTCTAGCCCCCTCCAAATTTGAAGGGCAATTTCTAAACTGCGACTGTGCCTTCATTTTTAATATTTCAGAGACATACTATACATCAAAATCTAGGTCTGGGTCTTGTGATTCTCACAATATAAAGATCTTCGCTGTAGGATGTATAGTTTTTAAAATACGGCCATTTGTTTAGAGGTCATTTCAGGAAATTTTAGCCATTAATCAGAGTGTACTGTTAGTGTTTGTTTTGTTGCCATGGTTACCAAAGCTTCTGTTATACACAGGGGGGAAGGTGGCTGGAGCATCTCAGCTGATTTCAGAGCCCGGGGGAGGGGACAGACACACCATGTACTGATTTATAATAGAGGAATATGATGGGGCAGTTTTGATGGGGTAATTCTGATGGGGCAGTTTTGATGAAGCAGTATTTGGGAAGCATAAACAGGGCATGAGCGTTGCTAGGAAACAGTGGTTGTAAACACAAGATGCTGAGACACTCCAAATGCATGTGACTTCATCTGCTAGACTTGATAATGCTTGTAGACTCCTCCCACAGTTTTCACACTACAGAGACAAATAATATACCGAAACGAGCGGATTGTTCCCGATTGGTGTGTTATTACTTTGTGGAATGTTTCGCCGAATGGTCCACGAAATGACGTTTTTGCGGCGAAATTGGTCTCATAGGAATGAATGGCGAAATGTTCAAAACTAGAGTGGGAAGTGACAAAAGCTGACAACCCCATGATCAGCCAAAACATTATGACCACCCCATGATCAGCCAAAACATTATGACCGCCCTATGTAAAAAAAAAAATATTTTTGAAAAAAAAAAAAAATTTTTGAAAAAAGTAAAAAAATTATTTTTGAAAAAAAAAATCATTTTTGAAAAAAAAATATATTTGAAAAAAAAAATATTTTTGAAAAAAAAAATTACTTTAAAAAAAATAATAATTTCGAAAAAAAAATTATTTTTGAAATAAAAAAATTCATTTTTGAAAAAAAAAATTACCTTTGAAAAAAAAAATTACTTTTCAAAAAAAAAAATCATTTTTGATTAAAAAAAAATCATTTTTGATTAAAAAAAAATCATTTTTGAAAAAAAAAATTACTTTTGAAAAAAATGTTCAGCTCTTTCAGCGAATGATGGAACTTTTTTACTACTATTTATACTTTTTAAAATATTAAGCTTTTTAACACTTTTCACAGTTACTCAAGCCACTCCACCCCACCCAGTTACTCTGCCCACTCCAGTTGTAGAGACAAGAACACTTTCACAATTTCCCCAGAAATTGTACCTTTTCTAGTTATTATTATTATTATTATACAGGATTTATATAGCACCGACAGTTTACGCAGCGCTTTACAACAACATTAGGGCAGACAGTACAAGTACAATACAATTCAATACAGGAGGAATCAGAGGGCCCTGCTCGTTAGAGCTTACAATCTAGGAGGGAGGGTCAAGTTATACAAAAGGGTAATAGCTGTGGGGGATGAGCTAATGGAGAAAATAGTGCAGTTGTTAGATGGAGGCAGGATAGACTTCTCTGAAGAGGAAAGTCTTCAGGGATCGCCTAAAAGTGGATAAATTTGGAGACAGTCTGACAGATTGGGGTAGGGAATTCCAGAGGATGGGCGAGGCTCGGGAGAAGTCCTGGAGGCGGATATGGGAGGAGGTGATGAGGGAGCTAGAGAGCAGGAGATCTTGGGAGGAACAGAGATGGCGTTTAGGTTGGTATTTTGAGACTAGGTTAGTGATGTAGCTGGGGGCACAGTTGTGGATGGCTTTGTAACTTATTGTTAGTATTTTGAATTTAATTCGTTGGGCGAGTGGTAGCCAATGGAGGGATTGGCAGAGAGGGGTAGCAGACACTGATCGGTTTGTAAGGTGGATGAGTCTGGCAGCAGCATTCATGATGGACTGAAGGGGGGATAGTCTATTTAAAGGTAAGCCAATGAGGAGTGAGTTGCAGTAGTCAAGGCGAGAGATAACCAGGGAGTGAATCAGGAGCTTTGTAGTTTCACTGGTTAGAAAGGGACGTAGTTTAGAGATGTTGAGGCGGCAAGATTTGGAAAGTGATTGGATGTGGGGCTGAAAGAGTTCAGAATCTAGGATAACACCTAGCACCCTGACGTGGGGACGGGTGGATGGTTTTGCCATTGCCATTGCTTATATGGTTTTCAATGGCATAGTTAACATCAGTGCTTGCAGTTCCATTCCCAGAAAAAATAGAACATGCTGAATTTTTCCTGGACTGTACTGGAATGCTGTAAAACGCATCAAAAATGCACTGGAACACATGTTATTTAAGATTGAGAAAAGAGGGGGGGGGGAAATGCACTGAACTGCATGAAAAATGCACCAAAAACGCACATGCAGAAAAGCATCTGGAACGCATCTGGCTTGCTTTTCTATGGTGTGAACTGGCCCTTTAAACTTCATTAGTTTTGTTTTTTTTTTTTTTTTTTTTTTTTTAAACGTGACTGAACTGGTAAAAGGAATGGTCTACATGTGTGAAAGGGGCCTAACTCTAATTTGGAAGATAAACGGAAGAAATTATTTTCTGTACATAAAATCTCTAATCGATAAAAAATGAAGAGCACTGGATGTGAAATTGTTTGTCAAAGTCATAAATGTCATATCCATTTTTCTGTGAAGTATACAAAGTGGTGGGATAAGGCCCCCAACATTGACATTCCATTGTCAAAGATAACCAAGGCGTCATACTTGCCCTTTTGATGATATGGTATAAATAAAGATCCCATGGACAGAAAGGCATCTTGAAGAAAATGCTGTAGTCTGCAACAATGGCTTTTAGACCTGACATACCCACTACAGCAGTAGCAAGGGCTGTACATATCTGGAAGAAGCAACTTCAACACCACCTAGTTTCAGATACTTCTAAAGATGACATTCTGACTTCCCAGTTTTATTGAAGGCAATTGATTACATCTGTGACATTTTGGCTGATGCAGTCCAGTCCAGGAAGCAGCAAATTACGACAGCTACATCCAGCACTGTCAGAAGCTCCATTTTTGGTTTAAAAAGGTACGTATTCAGTGTTAAAAAGGACAAAGAAAAGCAGACAAGGACTTTCCAGCAAAAAAAAAAAAAAAATTAGCATCAATAGCAAAGTCATCAAACTGCAAATTTACAAGGGGTATAGGATTAATCCTAAACCCTAAGCAGGACACCTCCTAATCCTGCTCCAGAAACATGACTTCTTGGATATTGTTTAGGTGAAGACTTACGTCTTTAATGGAGTTTTTGCAGCAAAACCTAGACCTCTGCAGAATTAGATTTTGTGTAGATGAGATAGGCATAATAAAAGTGTGGACTCTCTCCTTTAAGGTTCCCTGCAGGTCAAACTGTCTTTAGAATAGTGGTTAAACCTGGACAATCTCTTAAGTGACATGCACTGAAGACACCGGGATCCAGTCCCACGCTACACCAATGCAAGCCGGACTGGATGGGGCGTGACCCTTTGGAACAGATTTTCTCAGGGAAGAGTGAGACCCTTCAACAGCATCCAGTTCTTCTAATCTGCATGAACTGAGGGCTCTTTGGGAGGCACTACGCCCGGCATACTACCAAATATTCAAAACTGGCGCTAGAAAACATTCTCTCCTTAACCACTTCCCGCCCGTCCACCGTCATGTGACGTCCTGGGCTTTGGGCGGGTATATCTGAATGATGCCTGTAGTTACAGACATCATTCAGATATTGCCGGTTTCAGCCGGCGAATCTCTACACCATAGGAACGATCATAGGGGCCGTTCCGCCGCTTGATCATTCCTATGGGAGGCGAGAGGGGACGTCCCCCCCCCCCTCCCGCCGCCCTCCGGTGCTTGCTCCGACTCACCGTTACGATCGGTGAGGCGGATAGTGGACCTGCCGGCGCCAGATGTAGATCATAGAGATTTCCGGCGGACCAGATGGTCGCCAGAGTCTCTGATTGTCGGAGGCCGGGCGCGATGTTATGACGTCATGCCCGGCCTCTCCATTCAAAAAAACGGCGCCGCTTCTGCTGGGAAGCGGCGATCGTTTTATTTTATTTTTTTATTTCAGGCTTCCCAGCCTAGTGGTGAGATATGGGGTCTTATTGACCCCATATCTCACTATTAAGAGAACCTGACATGTCATATTGCTATTACAAGGGATGTTTACATTCCTTGTAATAGGAATAAAAGTGATCAAATTTTTTTTTTTTTCAAAAAAGTGTCAAACCAAAAAAAATAAAATATAATTAACAATAAACAAAAAAAAAAAAATGTTTTAAAGCGCCGCTGTCCCTGTGTGCTCGCACGCAGAAGTGAACGCATACGTAAGTCCCGCCCACATATGAAAACGGTGTTCAAACCATCCATGTGAGGTATCGCCGCGAACGTTGGAGCGAGAGCAATAATTTTGGCCCTAGACCTCCTCTGTAACTCAAAACATGTAACCAGTAAAAAAATTTCAAGCGTCGCCTATGGGGATTTTTAAGTACCGAACATTGGCGCCATTCCACGAGCGTGTGCAATTTTGAAGCGTGACATGTTAGGTATCTATTTACTCGGCATAACTTCATCTTTCACAAAATGCAAAAATATTGGGCTAACTTTACTGTTTTTTTTTTTTGTTTGTTTTTTTTTAAAACACAAAACAGTTTTTTTTCCCCAGAAAAACACGTTCGAAAAATTCCTGCGCAAATACTGTGTGAAATAAAAAGTTGCAACAACCGCCATTGTATTCTCTAGGGTCTTTGCTAAAAAAACATATATAATGTTTGGGGGTTCTATGTAATTTTCTAGCAAAAAAATGATATTTACATGTAGGAGAGAAATGTCAGAATTGGCCCGGTAGGGAAGTGGTTAAAGGCAGTTCACCTCAAGCTTAGTGTCAGACTATCTCAGCCACCATTAACTGAATTCAGGAGAATGGCATCTCAAAACAGAACTTCAACAAGATAACGAAGATGTGAGCGTGCTCTTGCCGGTTACTGTTCCCAAACAGGCAAGAAGACAGTCTTTCTTCCTTTTATCTGAGATTACCCCTAAGGGGCGAATACGGTTTGCCAGTAATGGGGTTTGGATCAGAATTACGCCCCCCCGGCCAATCTACTTTGGGCGTTAAACACAAATCTGGGTACCAGGAGCATGCATAATCCTAATGCCTCCCTCCTGGCCGAAAGCAAGCTTGGTTCTCACTTCTGTCAACTCCTGTCAGTGGCAGAACCCTGGATTCTCGCTCTACATTGAGATCTCATTCAACAGAGACCAGTGTTTCATCTGGTCCTAGAGGTCCTACACCTTACTGCCTGGGTTTTGGGAGGGACCTCCTTAGACCCATGCAGGAAGCTGAATACTTCTAGAATTTACTTTGTACCTTGAGAGCTTTCACACTTTTTGCAGACAAGCATGACTCCTAAACTTCCAGATATTCCTAAGGTACTGCACTTTCTACAAACTGCCCTAGACAAAGTTCTGAGACCAGACACATTAAGGAGTACATGATGCAGCCTTGAGCTCTTTCTTTTGATTATAGACTGGTATTCATCCAAGGGTCATCCGATTTCTGAAAGCAGCACGTTTGTTTTTTTTATTTTGCTCAACTTGCACTTCTTGGAACATCACCTAGGTGTTGAATGCAAACACTCAAAGTAAAACAGTTATTTTTATTTGTGATTTGGTCCAGAGTTTTTTCCGGTGGTTTCTTGTACAGCAATGATAGTAGGTTGCTCGCTCTCCACTTTGACCATTCAAAAAACATCTAGTATGACTTTAACTGAAACCACGCATTCTGTGAATAGATGAACAATCCCTTGGTTTATTCAACTTCTCCTATCCATTCACATACAGTGGGAAAAATAATTATTTGATCCCCTGCAGATTTTGTAAATTTTGCCCACTGGCAAAGAAATGAAGGGTCTATAATTTTTTTTTTTTTTATCATAGGTGTACTTTAAAGGGGGGGGGGGGGGGGGTGTATTTTGGTCCACTCTTTACAGATCTATTTTAAATCCTTAAGGTGTCTTGGCTGTCGCTTTAAGTTTCAACTCTCTCTATAAATTTTCTGAAGGATTAAGGTCTTTAGACTGGCTAGGCCACTCCATGACCTTAATGTTCTTGAGCCACTCCTTTGTTGCCTTTGCGGTATGTTTAGGGTCATTGCCATGCTTTAAGACCATCCATTTTTTGGTGTTCTGGCTGAGGGAAGAAGGTTCTCATCCAGGGTTTTACAATACATGGCCACGTCCATTGGCCCCTCAATGCGGCAAAGTCGGCATGTACCTTTTTAGCAGAGAAACAGCCCCAAAGCATAATGTTTCCACCTCCATGCTTGACTGTAAGGGTGGTGTTCTTGGGGTCATAGTCAGCATTTTTCATCTAAACACAGTTAATGCATCAAGTTAATGCCAAAGAGCTTCATTTTGGTCTCATCTGACCACAGCACTTTCTCCCAATCCTTCTCTGAATCATTTAGATGTTTATTGGCAAACTTCAGACAGGCTTGTACATGTGCCTTCTTAAAGAGGGGGACCTTGTGGGTGCTGCAGGATTTCAATCCATGGCGGCATATTGTGTTACCAATAGTTTGGTGACTACGGTCCCAACTGCCTTAAGATTATTCACAAGCTCCTCCGATGGAGTTTTGGGCTGATCCCTCACTTTTCTCATGGTCATTTTTACCCCATGAGGTGAAATCTTGCATGGAGCTCCAGACCGAAGGTGATTGGTTATTTTGTATTTCTTCCATTTTGCAAATAATCGCTCCAAAAGTTGTCTCCTTCTTACCAAGCTTCTTGCTGATGGTCTTGTAGCCCATTCCAGCCTTGTTCAGGTCTACAATCTTGTCCCTGACATCCTTTGACAGCTCTTTGGTCTTGCCTATGATAGTGGGTTTGAATGGAAGAAAGAGATTCTGTGGACAGGTCTTTTATACACATTGGGAGAATCTTCTTCTTAAATTGACAGGACTAATCTGTGTACCACATGAGCATATATTGTAGCCAGTCTGTGGGAGCCAGAATTATTCATTTATAACATTTGTATCGTGCGTTTTTTTTTTTTTGTTTGTTTTTTGTCTTTTGGTTTTTTTTTTGTTTTTGTTTTTTGTATTTTTGGTTGATATTCTGTCTCTAGCATTTAAAATGCACCTATGATAAAAATGATAGACACTTCATTTCTTTGCAAGTGGGCAAGCTTACAAAATCTGCAGGGATCAAATAATTATATTCCCCACTCTAACACCATATATTCAGTGAAAGGAATACAAGACATTTCATGAACAGACAAGGTGACCAGCTAGTGACCCACTATTACTTTACTAAAGCCGAAACGGTAAGTCTGAACTGCTGAGACTCATGGCTAATGCTAGTATCCGGAATGCAAAAAAGGAAGGTAAACCTGCGCTACCAAGCAACAAAAAATTTTGAAAAATAACTGCAACTGCAACAAATACCACAAATATCAGTGAGGTGTAAACAAATAATCAGAAAAAATGTTCGCTTGCATTAAATAATGTATGTCATAATCTCGATATTCATACATAAGGCCGAAGAAGAGTAAAAGGGAAAAAAAAAGGAAATAAAAAAAATGACTCCAGGTAAAGCTATCGCTATACTTCACAGCAAATTACAATGTGAAAATTTGATACTAAAATATATTAATAAAATTAATATATTGATTATACAAGCCATTCAATACATAACGATAAATAAAGTGCAAGAAATAGTGCAAAAATAGTGTTCAAATTCAGTCCACCCAAGTGCAGAATTAAAGATATGAAATTATATAAAACTTCAAAAAACGCATAAGTAGCAAAACTGCATGTCCACAGTTCATAAATTGCATCCCATATGAATGTAGGAGGGGGCAGAGGGACGTGAAGGGACTTCCAGCCACCAGTGGGTCCAAGGGGTAATAACAGATGTACCCTTACCAGACACGTTGGACCTCCTTTATAGCAAGGTCATATAGGCATGCAGATTTGGCACTCTGCAGGAACAGGAGATGTCAGCTCAGCCAGCATACAGCAGGAGATGATTCCGGCACTTCCGCGTTAAGACAAGCACTCCCTCGTCACAGGAACCATAGTTGGAAGAGGAGGGGGAAGGGAGAAAAAACTCCAATAGAGTAGTAGGTTTAAAAAAAGTTTATTGCCTCGATCCACCAGGCATCATATTACACAATTGACAGAAGAAACAAAAAATGTTAAAAGCCGGCAAAGTTAAAAAGCAGAACGCCCGTGTACAGTTACCTGGGGCTTTATGGCGTACTGGCATACACTGCGTAGCCACGCCCTGGCTTTCCTTTTTTTTTCCTTTTTACTCTTCTTCGGCCTTATGTATGAATATTGAGATTACGACATACATTATTTAATGCAAGCGCACATTTTTTCTGATTAATGCTAGTATCCAGCAGCATAAAACTAACACTTTTATCATCCCCAGCCACTATCTGGGCTTGGCGAAGCCCCACTCAACTCCTCTGAACCAATCGCAAAGAAACCCAAAAGCAAAAATGTAATGTATTGCTGCTTACCAATAATTAGATGTGGTGGCTGTCTTTTTTTTTTTTTTTTTTTTTTTTTTTATTTCATCTGGTGATCCTGCCAGTACCATACTTCCTGTCTTGGGCTGTCTGCATTCTGGAGGAAGTATGGCAGCAGGCTCCTTTTGGACTACATTGTCACTCTGTTGGGAGGGTAGGTATAGATTAGCAGCTTTAGATGGACTTGACTAACAAATTGAGCCTGAACTCCAGCTAACACTTTATAAACAGTTACAGCAACCGGTTTTTTTTGTCCTTTTTGGGATAAATCTGGGGTGTGGTCAACTCCAGTTAGACTCGCCAGTAACCCTCTTTCCACATGTCTCCACGACAGCACAAAACATCTCTACCATGTCTTCCTTACTTTCCTGTATATTTATATTGTGCACTGGGGTCTTGGGGGAGGAGTCTAAATGTTGTATTTGTCCATTCCTGTTGCTTGTAGGTGGGTGGCTCCCCTCTCCCGTGTTGTGCTGTCATAGAGACTCCTGGAAACTGCATTACCAGCGAGCGTAACTGTGTTTTTTTTTTTTTTATATCCTCAGATCTGTAGAGGATTTTTGTTATTGTGAACGTTGGAAATGATTACACTGCCTCCTGTGATATGTGGCAAAAACTTCTAAAGGAGTACATTAGGGAAAAATGTTTTACCTGGTGAAATTTTTGTATTGACATGGTTGATCTGTAGACGGGAGGCTCTGCAGGCAAATGTTTAAGAGTAGTTCTATATATTGTTTTTTAAAGTGGTTGTAAAACTTCAAGCTGTGTGCAGCTCCCCCCTCAGCCTCATCTCAATCCAGCGATGTGCACAAGAACAGCGGGTCTCCTGGGTCTCTTCCTCCTCATTGGCTGAGACAGCAGCGGGAGCCATTGGCTCCTTCTACTGTCAATCACAGCCAGTAAGCCAATGAGAGAGCGGGGACGAGGCTAAGAAACACTCCGTGTGTCAATGAACGTACAGAGCAGCATTTTGGGCACTCTGCAGGAAGGGCCAGAAGTGCGAGCAGGGAACCTGAGAAGAGAAGGATCGAGGCTTCTCTGTGCAAAACCACTGCACAGAGCAGGTAAGTTTGACATATTTGTTATTTAAAAGTCTTTCTTGAATATCACTTGATGTGATTGTAGCCGTATGAGTGAATATCACTTTAAACTATTGTTATAATCTTAATTGACAGAAATGAATGGCAGTTGATAGACTTTCTCTTCCAAGGCATTGCAACCGCAAGATTTAATTACTTTATCAATAATCTGCATGTAGGTGTTTTGGACTGACAAAAGCATTAATATCTAATTCTAGGACCAGACAACTGTGCGCACTGTGGCATCTGCCACCACTGCAAATGAAATCCGTAGACAATCCAGTAGTTATGATGATCCCTGGAAGATCACTGATGAACAAAGGCAATACTATGTAAATCAATTCAAAAACATTCAGCCTGACCTTAATGGATTTATCCCAGGTAAGGGTTTACATACTTCCTACTGCTTTCCAGTGTTCATCTTATTAGAATGATTGTGTTTCATTAGGAAGCAGTGGGCAGTGTTTTATATCATGATGGTGATTCATTTAGAAATTGTATTTATTTGGCATTGCATTTAACCTATTTGGAAGACTGAGGCAGATTTTGTAAGTGAGTAATCCAAAATGGCAGATTTGGTGCTCACCTGTACCTGTAATGAGCTTAAAATCATTTCATCCTCCTTTTAGTTCTATGCAAAAGCCTTTTATCTGCCAGGTTCATGCATTGCATTATTAGATGGTTTTAATCAAAGTTTTCTATCTATTTTGTAGAGGGGGCAGCCCTGGGTAGGTGGCACAGAGATGACACATAAATGTAAATCCTTATCCCTGTGTAGTTGTTGACTATGTTCACAAATGTCTGACACACATCAAATCCCAGCTGAAACTTCTCATTTTGTGACTCGAGACAGTTCCAATTTTGCAATTTGAGCATTCAGACTTTCAGCCTTTCAGCCTAGGCAGTTACCTGACTGGCGTTTTGAGGACAGATTAATAACAGATTCAGCTTACATTAAACATACTTTTGCAGGGTATATTGTAGGAAATGAGTGCATGCAGACTTGTAAAGGTTCATTTTAAATGTGAGTCAGATAAAGGGGCAACAAACTTGCTCAATGAAATTAGTAAAGACGGGTGTACATATGTTAATGAAATAATGACTAGCAACACTAATAGGAAAAAATTCAAAATATTTTCTTCTAATGAAAAGCCAACCAGGTCACAGGACAGGAAACAATTTAAAGCGGAGTCCCATCCAACCCCCCCCCCCCCCCCCAGCAAAAATGTAGGTCCGCAGCTAAACATACTGTAGCTGCTGACTTTTAATATTAGGACACTTACCTGTCCTGGAATCCAGCGATGTTGGCACCCCAGCCAATGTTTACATCGGCTCTGGGGTGCCGCCACCACCATTGTCTGTAAGGGAAACAGGCAGTGAAGCCTTGCGACTAAACTGATTGTTCCCTACAGTGCATGCACAAAGCTTGCTGCGCTTTCTGAATGGTCCAGCGGCGGGGGAAGGAGGAGGGGGGGCGAACTTCTAAGTGATCGTACCACAATCTCTCTGGAAGTGGGGACAGGTACATGTCAAACAGGTACCTGCTCCCCCTCCCCGAAAGGTGCCAAATGTGGCACCAGAGGGGTGGATAAGTCAGACAAGCAGAGCTTCCAATTTGGGTGGAACTTCACTTTAAGGATAAAAGCCCAACTTTAATCAGACTATAAAATACAAATCAGCACAAGGGACATTGCTTACAGTTAGTAGAAAGTGTCTCTTGTGCTGCTGTTTTCTCTGTTAGCTGAAGTCCTCCTCCATCTACCCTCCCCCTACGGCTGTGGCCTATATCAATTCCTCCATTGATAGAAGGCGTACTATAGAATAAAAAGTTATTACTGAAAGGTGGATGGGTGAATGACTGAAAGGTTCATAGATTGTGTGGTGTTTGTTCATAGGAGCTATAGTCTTCCTTGGGTGAAGGAGAGGGCAGACATAGGTAGTCATAATTGCCTGTCACAGCTCCCCAAGTTCTATTAACTCCACACATAGATATGCAGTTTTTTTTTTTAAATTTATTCTTCCCTTTTTGCAGCAGCAGCAGAAAAAAATACTGCTGCATTAACGCACCATCCACACCATGAAGCATTTTGGTGGCAGTGTTATGCTATGTGGATGTTTCCCTGCGGTCTGGCCTGGAAGGCTTGTGCAGGTGAAGGGTAAATGTAGGCAGCAAAATACTAGAGGAAAACCTGAAATTATTTTCAGAAAACTAAAGCCTTGGTAGAAAATTTTGTCTTCAAGACAATGACTTCAAGCATAAATTAAAAACTGCAAAAGGGTAGGTTGAAAACATTATCCTGTAATAGGCAAGTCTGGGTCCAAATTGTAATTTAACAGTTTGTGACTGGACCTGGCAAAGGGTGTTCGCTTATTATCCCAGTGAAACCAGACATAGTCATTAAAGTGGAGCTAAACACCACAATACTTACTTCTCCTACAACAGTCTGACATCCCTGGTTGGCACCAGCATCTTCTGCCTGGTGTCTTCCAAGTGCCGGCTGGTGCTGTCTTTATTGGCAGGACAAAGTAATTTCTGCACATGCGCAGGAGTGCAGTCATCTCAAGACTCCTGCATCAGCAGCCAGAATGTAAACTGAGCTGTGGTTGCTCAGCTCAGTGTAAATTTCAAAGACTGCGAGCAGGCAGGTAATTTTTTTTTTTTTTTTTTTTTTTTATGAAACATTACAATAAAGAGACTGCCTGTCTGCTCAGTTTTAAAAATCAGGACCTTAGCGCACACTTTTAAAGCAGAACTAAAGATTAAAGAGCAAGTTCACCTTTGTACAGGCTTTCAGTTCTATAGCTGTAGGAAGAATGAATGGCCTACAAGCGTGCTGATCAGCGTGTTCATAGTCTATTAAAAGCTGCAAGTTCATATGACATGGTGGCAGAGGGGACTTGTAGTTTATTCACTCTGCTCTCACAAGAAGGTGTAGGGGGAATCCAGGGAGTAATGGGGGATTTAGTACCTAGGAACTTGTTACACCCTAAACACGAGTGTAACCTGTTCCCAAAAGTGAAGCCTTTAACCACTTCAGCCCCGAAAGAATTGGCTGCTCAATGACCAGGCCATTTTTTGCAATACGGCACTGCGTCGCTTTAACTGACAATTGTGCGGTCATGCGCCGCTGTACCCAAACAAAATTGATGTCCTTTTTTTCCCACAAATAAAGCTTTCTTTTGGTGGCATTTGATCATCTCTGTGGTTTTTATTTTTTGCGCTATAAACAAAAAAAAGTGACAATTTTGGAGAAAAACACTATTTTGTACTTTTTGCTGTAATAAATGGCCCCAATTTTTTTTTTTTTTTTTAAATGCTATTTTTTTCCCTCAGTTTAGGCTGATGTGTATTCTTCTACATATGTTTGGTACTAAAAATCGCAAAAAGCATATATATTGATTGGTTTGCGCAAAAGTTATAGCGTCTACAAAATAGGGGATAGATTTATGGCATTTTTATTATTTTTTTTTTTTATACTAGTAATGGCGCTGATCTGCGATTTTTATCGAGACTGCGACATTATGGCGGACATATCGGACACTTTTGACACATTTTTGGGTGGATTGACAATTATACAACGATCAGTGCTATAAAAATGCAATGATTACTGTACAAATGTCACTGGCAGGGAAGGGGTTAACACTAGGGGGCGATCAAGGGGTTAACTATATTCCCTATTTGTGTGTTCTAACTGTGAGGGATATGACTCGCTATAGGAGATGAGAGATTGTGGTTCCCAGCTCGTAGGAACTCACAATCGCTCTCCTCTCCTCACAGAACTGGGATGTGTGTGTTTACACATACATGTCCCTGTTCTGCCTCTTGTGCCGGTGGTCTTCGACCGCCAGTCACGAGCATCGGCACCCCCCACTGTGCGCCTGCTATCCCGCTTTAAGGGACTGACGTATAGCTACGACAGTTTGCGGGATCGTGCCTACCTGCCGCAGTATAATGACGGGGGCTGGATGGCAAGTGGTTAAATTGGTTTAAGTGATTTCAATGAAAATACATAGCGATCCCACCAGTTTCCCTCTCTCTCCTTTCATTCTTACCACACCAAGCACAGAAGCACACCTATGCTGGCTTAGTCAGTTTGTCTACGTGAACTTTCTACTCAAAGCTATTGCTGCGTATACACTAGGAGAATTTAGTTTGACATTTTCTTTATCGTACATCATGGGACACAGTGCCTAAGTAATTACCTAATGGGTTATGGGCCACCTTCAGGTGTTGACACTGGTATACCCAAGTTCGCTCCCTATATAACCCCTCCTCTTTCCAGGAGCACATCAGTTTTTTCGCCAGTGTCTAAGGTGTTAGTCACAAGTGAAGATGTGCTCTGAGGAGTTCCAGGAGGGATCCATGCTGGATTTAAAAAGCCTCCACAACCGGATCCATCCATGCCACTGTGGCCACAGGATGGTACCCGGGCCTCGCATAGAAGAACGAGGTTTTGCCTGTAACGCTTCTCTTTGAGGGCTGGACCCTAGGAACCAGGACTTTATTTGGTCTTGCTGTATTACCTAAAGTTGTCCTGAGGGGTGCTATACAGGTCCAAAGGAGTGGAACCCCTATTAAAAGGGACCCGGTCTTTGAAGATTTAACTACGCTCCCCAACGTGATGTGTGAAGTTTGGATCTGTCTGTTTTCAGCAGTATCCTGCAGCGAGAAGGTAAGAGAAAAGCTTAGGAACTGCAGAGTCCACCTATGACTTTTCTTTCATATTATTTTGTAATGCCTTAAAGTCTCCTCTAGAGGGAGTAAGAATACACATACCCTTTCAGCAGCTCCGTGTCAGCCACAACAGCATAGTGTGTCCTAGCAGCATATTTTTCTCCCCCCCCCCCCCCCCAATTGGGGAAACTGAGGGGCTGGGGGTACAGGTACAGTGTGGTACATTGCATCCTGATCAGTTTTTTTGAGCATTTTTGTCAGTGTGACAGCACTAAAGGCTAAATCACACTTATTATAAGACTCAAAACTACCCCCCCCCCCCCCCCCCCCCCAGCCTTCGGGTGGTTTACATCTAGTGCTTTTCAGGCTGTGCCCTTTTCCACTGTGGGATAGTGAGCTATAACCTGTTTTATGGGAATGCACTGCCCCACACTAGGAATTGTTTGCATGACTTTGGTCCTATGGGTGATCTATGTGTGTATTAGGTATATATTGGTGGTGTTTTTACTAGAGGAGGGACAAGGTTTGAAGACTGTGATCTGTGTCCCCTCCCTTTTTTGTGAGGGTCATTTTCCATCTACACCATTTACGCAGTTTTGTGTTTTGTTGGGCTGGGTTAGACCACTGAGGAGAACCCCCCCCCCCCTTTTTTTACTTGGAGGCCTTCCCCTCTGGTCTAACATATAGGGGGATATAGGGATTTGTGCTTTTTTTTTCTATGCATGTCGTTTTTTAAGGCAATAAAATTATGGTAGTTAAACTCATGTAGGCGTGTGGAGATTTATTTGTTGTTTATTTTTCTGTGTTGATGTAGTCTAATTTTTGATCACACCCCCCGAAACCCATTCGGTGAGTGCTACTACCGTGTTTCCCCTAAAATAAGACCTAGCGTGATTGTCGGTGATGGCTGCAATATAAGCCCTACCCCCCAAATAAGCCCTAGTTAAAGTCCTTGTTGGTCTTATTTTCAGGGTAGGGCTTATTTTCGGGGAAACAGGGTAGGGCTTATTTGGGGGGTAGGGCTTATATTGCAGCCATCACCAACAATCACGCTAGGTCTTATTTTCGGGGAAACGGGGTATCTTAAATAGGTGGGATTCCCATTTTTGCTCACTTTATGTACATATAGTTCTGTTTCTTCTTGGGTTCCTTTTAAAACCTTCACTGCCTTTTTTCATGCGTTTCCTGTACATGTACAGATCCACGCAAAAATTCAACAGATCCATTCTAGATCTAATGAATCTAAATCCGTTCCTGAATATCTGCTCCTTTATATGGAGTAGATCAGGTCAGTAGTTTCCATTCCGCAAGGACAAAAACTTCTGGCGTCTATCGGCATCAGAGATGCATATCTGTATGTCCATATATTTCCCGCTCACCAAAGGTTTCTGCGGTTCGAAGTAGAACAGCATTTCAGTTTGTAGTCTTGCACTTCGGGCCGGCTACAGCATCACGAGTGTTCACAAAAGTGCTAACCCTGCCTCTAGCCAGGTTAAGGGCACAAGGCATAAACAGTCTTGGCATACCTAGACGATCTATTGCTAATAGACCAATCTGTGTTTGGAGTAAGGTGTACGCATTACAACCAGTTTCCTGGAAAAGTCTGGGTTGCGTTCTCAACCTAGTGAAGTCTCCCTTTAAAAACGCTAAAGAAGCTGGAGTATTTGGGTCTGATCATTGATACAGCCCAGAAAAAGGGTGTTCTTGCCCAGGCAAAAAACAACTCCATAAGAGTTGGTGCGGATGGTCAGGTCAAAAGGAGATCCCTCCATTCGCCTTTGCATGAGGTTGTTAGAAAGGATGGTGGCTTCATTCGAAGCAGTTCCCTGTACCCAGTTCCATTCGAGACTGTTGCAAGACCGTATTCTATCTGCTTGGAACAAAACGATCCAAGCTTTGAACTTGCCAATGCGGCTGTCCCCAAGGGTGTCCCAAAGCCTCAATTGGTGGTTACTAAAGAATCTGCTAAGAGGTAAATCCTTTAGACCAGTTATCTGGAAAGTAGTAACGACAGAGAAGACAACTGTCCAACGACTGTGTTCAAGAACCGAAAGAGCCTTGCCCATCAACATCCTAGAGATTCGGGCAGTGCGTCTGGCTCTGAAAGCCTGAACTTCCAGGTTAAGGGATTGTGCTGTCAGGATCCAATCCGTCAATGCCACTGCTGTGGCCTATATCAATCACCAAGGGGGCACCAAGAGTCTCTCAGCGCAGAGAGAGGTGAACGATATTCTAACTTGGGCAGAAAGAAATATTTTGTGCCTATCAGCAGTCTTCATTCCGGGAATAGAGAATTGGCAGGCGAACTACATTAATCGCTAAGCAGTTATTCCCTGGGGAATGGTTTCTTCACACCGACATATTTTCGGGCTGTTTGTCAAAGATGGGGGACTCCGGACATAGATCTTCTAGCGTCCAGTTCAACATGAAGTTGGTAAACTTTGTGTCCACAACAAAAGATCTATTCGCATGCAGAACAGATGCGCTGGTGATACCGTGGGATCAGTTCTCACTGATCTATGCATTTCCCCCTACTCAATTGCTGCCCCGACTTCTTTGCAGGATCAAGCTGGAAAGAAAACTGGTAATTCTGGCAGCACGAGCATGGCCCAGAAGGTCATGGTATGCAGAAATCGTACAGATGGCAGGATCCATGGTCCCTTCCACTAAGGCCAGACCTGTTCTCACAGTGGCCGATATTCCATCCTAGTTTACGAACGCTAAATTTAACGGCCTGGCTATTGAAACCCACATCCTGAAGAAACGTGGGCTTTCCGGATCAGTTATTTCTACTTTGATTAATGCAAGGAAACCAGCTTCCAGAACTATATATTATAGAGTCTGGAAGGCTTCTGTTTCCTGGTGTGGCACCCTCGGAGATATATCACAGTTAGCACAGTTCTTCTGCTGTGTGAAGGGGGTGTGTGTGTATTTCCTCCAATTGGCTCTCGCACACTGTAACTGCAGCCTCTCCGCCCCCTCCTCTGTGATCCGGACAGATGAGGAAAGATTTAATACACTTCTGCCCTTTTGAAGGGGCTGTAGAGAAGAGAAGACCGCAGATAAAGTAAAAATATGTAGAAGGCTTTGTTTCATCTGTGTATCATCTGAGGCTGTTCATTTCACTGGGTATATGTGAGGGTTTACAACCACTTTAAAGCGAAGCTCCAGGCTTCTTAAGAAAAAAATAAGTCAGCAGCTACAAATACTGTAGCTGCTGACTTTCAATATTAGGACACTTACCTGTCCATGAATCCAGCGGCGTCTTCATCCCAACCGATTTTTCAATCGGCTGTCGGATGCTGCCGCTGCCATCCCTAGGGAAATCTCGCTTCGTTTTGTGAATGACCGGGTGGCAGGTGAAGGAGGAGGGGGGTTGAACTTGCTGCTTACTTTGGCACAGCGAGATCAGCCATAATTGGGAGGGGAAGGTGCCAAATGTGGCAGTGAAGGGGGGGGAGGAGGCAAACAAGTGGAGCTTCCCCTTTCTCCTTAGTTAATCGACGGACACAGCGCTTCCTTAATCTTGACCATTGGGTTATATCGCCTCTGGAGGAGTAGGACTAGGCAGAACATAAAACTTGGCTACGCCCCATGGGCTGTCCTCAGTCAGTATATAACCCCCTTCCCTGCTCTAGGTATTCAGTTTTTTCTGTCTAGTCAGGAGTAAGGACCTAGCTCCTTGCTGGGATCTTTTGGTCCTAGCAATTTTTTTTTCTCCTGGAGATCTACAATCAAATGCCAGGCTTGGTCACGGGCTGGATAATCTAGATCCAGTGGTCTCCCTAGTCCAGCCAGCAAGCGTGTGCAGACCGCAGCTACGCGCTAGGTCGGCCGCGACATAGCCTCAACCGATGGAGGCTGGCCCATGAGTTTAACAAATCGCAGGGTCGCATAGTACCAGGCTTTGGTCCAAGTCACAGCACCCCCCCGTCCGAAAGCCCCTCAATTTGGTGGTGAGGGTCCTGTCTTGAGTGATACCCGCAGCCGTGGAAGTACAGTCCTCCCTCTTTCTGTGCGGGGGTGGGGTGGACGTAGGTACTCTTCAGGTATGATCGGACCTGCCTGCAGGATCCCTCCTCCCATCACTCCGTTAAGCTGGGTTTCCCCCCATCTCCCCTCCATCCCCCCTCTGTGAATATGAGGTGGGGGGAGGGGGGACTAATGTGCTGCTGTGTATGCTGCCTTGTTAGTATGGACTGCAGTGC
The DNA here is from genome assembly GCA_037952835.1 of Lithobates septentrionalis. NCBI lineage: Eukaryota > Metazoa > Chordata > Amphibia > Anura > Ranidae > Lithobates > Lithobates septentrionalis. Next base: position 738,118 of record JBBDGP010001313.1, on the reverse strand, counting down.
CTGGAGTCTGGTGGGGGTCCCAGTGCAGAGGTTCCCCTCTCCCATCCATCCCCCCTCTCCCGTCCATCCCGCCTCTGTGGGTGTTTCCTGGGGGGGGGGGCTTGTGTGCCAGTGTGGGTACAGTAATGGAGGGGGTCTCATTGCAGAGGTTTTTGTGGACTCTGGGACCGATCTGCCAACATTTGGCAGCGTTCGGCGGCCATTTTCCCTCAGTCTGGCTTGGTCTTGTTGGTGTAGTCTGCGACGTCACAGAGCCAGACAGAGCTATGCAGAGACAGGCCAAGTGGGTCACGTGATCTACAGAGCTTCCGGGCCCCTCCTCTTCCTCCCGGGATACATACTGAAGAGACCCATGGCATGCTTAGTGTTCCGATCCGGTGTTCTTCAGTCTGGTAGTGGTGAGTCCCTGGGGGTCCCTTCTGTTTATTGGTAAGTACCCTGGGTAAAAGGGGGGTCCATAGCAGCGCCAAAACTCATTTTGTCTGCAGGGTCTTCCTTATTCCATGCAGTCGCAGGGTCGCATCTCCACCACTGATCCCCTCTTGGGGGTGCCTGGTCCCTCTAAACCCCAGCTTTCTGTTAATGCGCTGACGATGGTCCTAGAGTCACTAGTATCCTGGGTGGAAGTGGCGCGTAAGCAAATGCCTGGCATGAAGTGTCCCCCTCTGCGGCCAGGGCTCAATTCCCGCAAACTCCCCTGTTACAGACGGACCCCATCGAAGATCTCCTATCTCCTGGAGACTTGTCTAAACCCCTATCCTCTCTATATAATGCGTTGCTGGGAAGAGATTCCCCTAAGATTAATGAATTATGGGAAAGATGGCGGGCTGATATCCCGTCGCTGGATAAGGAGGGAGGGGAGGACTGTCTAGAGTGTGGCCCGAAATTAGTGATAGCATCCAAGCACAAACTGATTCAAGTTAAATTTATACACAGGGTCTACTATACCCCGCAGAGACTCCATCGCATATTTCCTGAGAGAGACCCCATGTGTCCTAAATGCAAAGTCCATATAGGCACATTTATTCATATGTTCTGGGAGTGCCCAGTTGTTGCACTATTTTGGACTAAGATCGTAGGTGAAATCAACTCCAGATTGCAGACCTCTATCCCGCTCTTGTCGGCCATGGCGTTGCTGGGGATACATGATGATGAGCAGAGGCCATATCATCTTAAATTACTGATTTCCTTCCTTCTTTTCTATGCCAAAAAAGAAATACTCATGAAATGGATAGATTCTTCCCCTCCATCCTTTTCAGCCTGGGAGGCACAGATTGAGGCAGTAATCCCCATGTATAAAATGACATATATAAACCGTGGCTGTCTGTGGAAATTTGAAAAAGTTTGGGCTCCGTGGATGGCCTCGTAGAGAAACATTCAGTTCACTACGTTCATTTGCCCCAATAGGGAAGGGTTTTGGAGGGTGGAGGGTGGACGGTACTTGTTGAGAATGGTACTATTAACCTTACGTATTGTTTGCGGGTTTTGCATATTATTTTCCCTATCCTCAAATATGTAATCTACGTATGTAATGTATTGTACTCTGTTGAATGGTATTCTGTAACTCTGATTATCTATTACAATAATAAAGCACCACTGTTTTTGTTAAAAAAAAAAAATGAAGTGTCCCCCTCCTTCTCCTACTCAGTCTGTCTCATCTGACTCGGATGCTGCCTTAGACGTGGCCCGTCCAGTAGGACTTGATACCAAGCTCCCTGATCCATCTGATAGTGACAATGACTCCTCCACGGTCGCAGCAGCAAAGGAAAAAACGCTGGTGGACGCACTTGTTACTGCGGTGCGTGAGACTTTAAAAATGGAGAATGTGGCCACTAATGTGGCTTTCCCTTTTGGTACACACAAGACACCTCATACAGCTAAGGTATTTCCATATTGCCATATTTTGGCAAGTTTGTCTATAAGGAGTGAGGGCAACCAAAGCAACCTCTCTTTATTGTACATCATGGGACACAGAGCCTTAAGTAATTGATGGGTTATAGGCCACCTTAAGGTGTTGACACTGGTACACGCAATCAAGGATGTTTACCCCTCCTCCTTCCAGGAGCACTTCAGTTTTTTTGCCAGTGTCTAAGGTGTTGGTCACGAGTGAAGATGTGCTCTGAGGAGGTCCAGGAGGGATGCATGCTGCATTTAAAATAGCCTCCATAGACCAGATCCATCCAAAGTGCCATTGAGGCCTAAAAGGATGGTACCTGGGGCCTCATATCCGAAGCATGAGGTTTTGCCTGTAACGCCTCTTTGTAGGGCTGGACCCCAGGAACCCAGGGCTTGGGTCTTGCTACATTACCTAAGCTTCCTGATTGGGTGCTTTTTACAGGTCCAAGGGAGTTGGAACCCCGTTTTAGGGACCCGGTCCTTGAAGGTTTGCTAAACGCAGCCCGCCGTGATGGGTGAAGGTTGGATTGACTGTTAATTCAGCAAATTCTGCGGCGGGGATAAGGTGAGGGAAGAAACTTGGGTTTTAAAAACATCTATGCATTCTTCCATTAGGGAAAAAATGTTGTCATGCCTTAATTCTCCACTAGAGGGAGTCTATGCACTTACCTTACTCTGTTGTCTTCACTGTGAAGCTCAGTCCGTGTCTGGTTGCAGCAGCGTGTGGAGGGAGACTTTTCAAGTTAAAAGAAAATCTACAAAAATGTTCCCCCCCCCCCCCCCCCCCCCGATGGGACCAGAGGGTTAGGGGGACATCAGCGCTGTACCCCCTTACATTACCCCCCCACACAGGCGCGGGAACATTTTAAATATACAAAGGGGTGGAATTTTTCTCGGAGGGGAGGGGCCTAAACGCGGTGCCGTGAACATCCGAGGACGCTCGGCAGGCTAAAAAACAGATAAACCTACAGCTGTGACAGTCTCTCCTCGGCTGATGAGGAAAAGACAAGCAGCCTTCCACACGGGGACACAGGAGCTGTGGGACACGTATGGGTTGATAAACTAGCATTCCTGATACAGGAATGACACTTTTTTTTCCAATGTGAATAATAGCCTAACTTGTCACTAGACAATGTGAATAATAGCCTGTGTACTAGACCAGTGGTCATCCACCCTGTCCTCAGACTTTTTGCCAAAAGTAGTTTCAGGTTTTCACCTGAACCAAGATATTGTCCTGCCATTGTTTTTTTCCAAAACCATGTTCCCGGGAAGAGAAGTCACTACATTGTCTTAACCACTTGACGACCGCCTCACACGTCGGCAGAATGGCACGGGCAGGCAGAATCATGTACCTGTACCTTATCTGCCTCCTGCCCCCCCCGGTGCCCGAGGCAGTCGGCATATCTCCCCCCGGCGATCGGAGGTGAGGGGGAGGCCATCCATTCGTGGCCCCCCCCCTCGCAATCGCTCTCAGCCAATGGGATCATTCCCCTGCCTCTGTATAGTACACAGAGGCAGAGGAAATTATATCTCTCCTCGGCTCGGTATTTTCCGCTCCGGCGCCGAGGAGAGAAGACTTCAATGTGAGTGCACAACACATACAGTAGAACATGCCAGGCACACAATACCCCCCCCCCCCCCCCCCCCCCGTCACACTGACACCAAGCAGTTTTGTTTTTTTTGTTTTTTTTCTGATTACTGCATTGGTGTCAGCTTGTGACAGTATGGTAGGGCAGTTAGTGTTAGCCCCCTTTTAGGTCTAGGATTCCCCCCTAACCCCCCCAATAAAGTTTTAACCCCTTGATCACCCTCCGTCGTCAGTGTCACTAAGCTATCATTTTTCTGATCGCTGTATTAGTGTCACTGGTGGCGCTAGTTAGGGAGGTAAATATTTAGGTTCGCCGTCAGCGTTTTATAGCGTCAGGGACCCCCATATACTACCTAATAAATGTTTTAACCCCTTGATTGCCCCCTAGTTATCCCTTTCACCACTGATCACCGTATAATTGTTACGGGTGACGCTGGTTAGTTAATTTTTTATAGTGTCAGGGCACCCGCCGTTTATTTCCTAATAAAGGTTTAGCCCCCTGATCGCCCGGCGATGATATGCGTTGCCCCAGGCAGCATCAGATTAGCGCCAGTACCGCTAACACGCACGCACCGTACACCTCTCTTAGTGGTATAGTATCTGAACGGATCAATATCTGATCCGATCAGATCTATACTAGCGTCCCCAGCAGTTTAGGGTTCCCAAAAACGCAGTGTTAGGGGGATCAGCCCAGATACCAGCTAGCACCTGCGTTTTGCCCCTCCGCCCAGCCCACCCAAGTGCAGTATTGATCGATCACTGTCACTTACAAAACACTAAACACATAACTGCAGCCTTCGCAGAGTCAGGCCTGATCCCTGCGATCGCTAACAGTTTTTTTGGTAGCGTTTTGGTGAACTGGCAAGCACCAGCGGCCTAGTACACTCCGGTCGTAGTCAAACCAGCACTGCAGTAACACTTGGTGACGTGGCCAGTCCCATAAGTGCAGTTCAAGCTGGTGAGGTGGCAAGCACAAGTAGTGTCCCGCTGCCACCAAGAAGACAAACACAGGCCCGTCGTGCCCATAGTGCCCTTCTTGCTGCATTCGCCAATCCTAATTGGGAACCCACCACTTCTGCAGCGCCCGTACTTCCCCCATTCACATCCCCAACCAAATGCAGTCGGCTGCATGAGAGGCATTTTTATGTCCTCGCGAGTACCCCTACCCAACGAACCCCCCCAAAAAAGATGTCGTGTCTGCAGCAAGCGCGGATATAGGCGTGACACCCGCTATTATTGTCCCTCCTGTCCTGACAATCATGGTCTTTGCATTGGTGAATGTTTTGAACGCTACCATTCACTAGTTGAGTATTAGCGTAGGGTACAGCATTGCACAGACTAGGCACACTTTCACAGGGTCTCCCAAGATGCCATCGCATTTTGATAGACCCACCTGAACCTGGAACCGGTTACAGTTACAAAAGTTAGTTACAAAAAAAAGTGTAAAAAAAAAATATATATATATAAAATAAAAAAAAATAGTTGCCGTTTTATTGTTCTCTCTCTCTTTTCTCTCTCTATTGTTCTGCTATTTTTTACTGTACTCTGTTCTGCAATGTTTTATTATGTTTTATCATGTTTGCTTTTCAGGTATGCAATTTTTTATACTTTACCGTTTACTGCATTTTATGGCCTTCAAAACTGTGATGGGTAGGAGTTTTCGGGGCCCCGTACGCGGCTAGGCTCCCAAAAAGTCCCACACATGTGGTATCCCCGTACTCGGGAGAAGCAGCTGAATGTATTTTGGGGTGCAATTCCACATATGCCCATGGCCTGTGTGAGCAATATATCATTTAGTGACAACTTTTTGTAAATTTTTTTTTGTCATTATTCAATCACTTGGGACAAAAAAATTAATATTCAATGGGCTCAACATGCCTCTCAGCAATTTCCTTGGGGTGTCTACTTTCCAAAATGGGGTCATTTGGGGGAGGTTTTGTACTGCCCTGCCATTTTAGCACCTTAAGAAATGACATAGTTTGTAGACGCTATAACTTTTGCGCAAACCAATAAATATACGCTTATTGACATTTTTTTTACCAAAGACATGTGGCCGAATACATTTTGGCCTAAATGTATGACTAAAATTGAGTTTATTGGATTTTTTTTATAACAAAAAGTAGAAAATATCATTTTTTTTTTTTCAAAATTTTCGGTCTTTTTTCGTTTATAGCGCAAAAAATAAAAACGGCAGAGGTGATCAAATACCATCAAAAGAAAGCTCTATTTGTGGGAAGAAAAGGACGCAAATTTCGTTTGGGTACAGCATTGCATGACCACGCAATTAGCAGTTAAAGCGACGCAGTGTCAAATTGTAAAGTGCTCTGGTCAGGAAGGGGGTAAATCCTTCCGGGGCTGAAGTGGTTAATGTGGTGAGAGCAGTGAAAATCTATTTAAAGACAACTGCTCAGATTCGTAAGACGGATGTCTTATTTATTCTGCCAGAGGGTCCTGAGAAAGGACAGGCAGTGTCAAAATCCACTGTCGCTAAGTGGATTCGGCAAGTGATAGTTCAAACTTATGATTTAAGGGGTAAGATTCCCCCTTTTCAAGTAAGGGCACACTCGAATAGGGCGGTTAGTGCTTCTTGGGCAGTGCGTCGTCAGGCCTCCATGGCTCAGATCTGTCTGAGGGTACCCTGCGGGTTGTCTCTCCCTCCCCTCAAGTAGCATTGCTATGGGACGTCCCATTAAGTAATTACTTAAGGCTATGTGTCCCATGATGTACGATAAAGAAAATAGGATTTTTATAACAGCTTACCTGTAAAGTCCTTTTCTGGGAGTACATCATGGGACACAGAGGTCCCTCCCCGCTTTTTGGGGATTTAAGTATATTGCTTTGCTACAAAAACTGATGTGCTCCTGGGAGGAGGAAGGGTTATATAGGGAGTAAACTTCCTTGATTGGGTATACCAGTGTCAACACCTGAAGGTGGCCTATAACCCATTAAATAATTAAGGCTCTGTGTCCCATGATGTACTCAAAAAAAAGGATTTTACAGGTAGGCTGTTATAAAAATCCTATTTTGTGGTCCCTAAACAATTTGCAGTACGTTACACCTTTTTGAGGAATCCCTTTTAAAAAAAAAAGTGGACCAGTCCACCAGTGGTGGACCCTCCGGTTTCCAGGTTGAATAAAGCAACCATGATTCCAGTAGAGGATTCCCCGTCCTTTAAGCACCCAGACGATAGGAAAGCAGAGTCTGTGGCACGCAGTATGTTTACTGTGGCTGGTTCGGCAATGTGACCGGTCCTTGCCTTGGCCCTGGTGTCTCAGACTTTAACCGAATAGACCAAGCTTTTGCGCCAAGGTCTGGGAAATGAGCAGGTTCCTGCTGCTTATGTTGATCTGGCAGACCAGTTGGTCCAAGGGCTGCAGTTTATATGTGATGCATCTTTGGGTGCGGCTCCCATGCTGTCCAAACTCTATTTCTGCGGCAGTAGTTAGACGCAGGCTGTGGCTTTAGAGCTGGACCAAGCCTCTAAGAAAGCTCTCATTGATCTGCCCTTTAAGGCGATCGCCTGTTTGGGGCTACCCTGGATGACCTCATTTAGAGTGGGGGGGAGATTATCTTTCTGCCAGTCTAAGAAAAGTAAGGGGCCTCAACGTGGGCCTTCCTTCTCAGCCCATAAGAAGTTATTTCGGAAGGTTCCAAGCAATCTAGTTCTGGTAAGCCTAAATCTGGCTTCTCCAGTCCCGCAGACAAGACCCCTTTAGCATGAAGGTTTGCCCTCACCCATAATTGGGGTGGGGGAACATCTTCGCGGACCTACTTCGTGAGCATCAAGTGGATCCACGAATTGATCCTTTTGGGGGTACCAAAGAAGGGGGGCTGAGTTTGTCCGCTTCAGGGGGCCCCGAGTCACCTTGTGCAGATATAGTTCCTCTAAAGGTTCAAAAGACATCATAACTACCCAAAGCCCCCTCTATCCCCTTCCAGGAAATTGAATTACCTGGGTCAGACTCTGTATTTAATACTGACCAGGGTAGTCTTTTTTTTTTTTTTTTCTACTCAAACTTTGGCTCCTTCAGCAGGTTCAGTTCAACAGGAAGTTACTGAGACTCTGGTTCCTCTGGTGGATGCCGCAGTCGTCCTTGCGCCGTTGTTGGGCCAACATCTTCCTCTTTTTCCGCAGTGCCGACGAAGGGCCAAGGGCGAAAGTCTAAGGGTCATTCTGGTGGCTGTAAATGACCCTTGGGAGCTATCTTTCAGAGAGGACCAGTTGTCCCAAGGATGGGGCTTCCATCCTGCTTTACAGTTGCTGGTTTTGATGGCTTGGCTGTTGAAAGCCAGGTACTGAGGGATAGAGGTTTGTCTGGATAAGTGATCCCCACTATCTTGAAGGCGAGGAAGTCGTCTTCTAGCAAGAAATACCATCATACGTGGAAAGCATACATTTCTTGGTGTGAATTGATTGGCGCTTATCCTTGCTCCTTTTCTATAGCTCAGATCTTGACCTTCCTTCAACGGGGCGTTGAACAGGGGTTGACCTTGAGTACCATCAAAGGCCACGTTATCTGCCTTGGCAATCTTCTTTCAGCGACCCCTAGCCAGGCACTCTTTAGTTTGTACCTTTTATTCAAGGAGTCCGGCATGTGGCTCCGCCTGTATGGTCTCTTTTGCCGTCATGGGACCTAAACTTGGTACTCTCGGTTCTCCAGAAACATCCATTCAAGAATTTTCGGGAGATTCCCTTACCTACGTTGTCCCAGAAGGTGGCATTCTTGTTGGCATCTGCCTGTAGGGTGTTGGAGTTGGCGGCATTATCCTGTCGTGCTCCCTATTTGGTGGTCCACAGAGATAAGGTGGTTCTTCGTCCCTGACCATCGTTCTACCTAAAGTGGTCTCAGATTTCCATTTAAATGAGAACATTGTGTTGCCTTCCGTGTCTCCCAAGCCGGCTCATCCCAAGGAATTTGCCTTGCATACCTTGGAGGCGATTCGTGCATATCTGGCAGCCACAGCATCCTTTCGAAGGTCAGACTCGCTTTTTGTGGTTACACAAGGGCCAGGGAAAGGGCTGGCCACTTCTTCGGCTACCATTTCCAGATGGATCAGACAGATGGTGTCCCAGACCTGTTCTAAAAAAGGTCGGGTTCCTCCATTCCCTGTTACGGCGCATTCTACTCGAGCGCTTAGTACTTTTTGGGCCTTCAGTCATCAAGCGTCAATATCACAGGTTTGCAAGGCAGCCACGTGGTCGTCAGTGCATACCTTCACTAAATTCTATAAAGTAGATATTTTGGAATTTGCGGATGCTTCTTTTGGCAGCAAAGTTTTGCAGGCTGCTGTTTAAGGAGGGGTGTTCCCTCTTAAGGGGTCGTGTTCTTTAAATTTTTATTTTAGATGGGGCTCCTGTGACCCGGTTAAGGCTCCTGTGTCCTGGTTAGGGCTCTTTTGTGTTTAGCCTTGGCTTATTTTCCCCATCCCTCCATTTTTTCTTTGGCATTGTCTTTTGGACGTCCCAATGGTCAAGATTAAGGAGGCGCTGTGTCTGTCGAACAAAGGAGAAAATGGAATTTTTGTAATCGCCGTAAAAGCCATTTCTCAAAGTTCATCGACGGACACAGCACCCACCCCTCTATGGAGTTTAATACTTCTATTACTGCTTGCTACTAAACTGAATACCTAGAGCAGGGAGGGGGTTGTATACAGTGCCTTGAAAAAGTATTCACAGTTTTGTCATGTTACAACCAAAATGTATTTTATTGGGATTTTATGTGATAGACCAATGCAAAGTGGCACATAAGTGTGAAGTGGAAGGAAAATGATAAATGTTTTTTTTACAAATAAATATATGAACAGTATGGTGTGCATTTGTATTCAGCCCCCCTAAGTCAATACTTTGTAGAACACCTTTCACATTACGGCTGCAAGTCTGTTTGGGTGTGTCTCTAGCAGCTTTGCCTAGAGTGACATTTTTGCCTATTTTTCTTTGCAAAATAGCTCAAGCTCTGTCAGATTGGATGGAGAGCGTCTGTGAACAGCAATTTTCAAGTCTTGCCACAGATTCCCAGATGGGTTTAGGACTGAACTTTGATTTGGCCATTCTAACACATGAATGTGCTTTGATCTGAACCATTCCATTGTAGCTCTGACTGTATGTTTAGAGTTGTTGTCCTACTGGAGGGTGAACCTCCGCCCCAGTCTCTAATCTTTTGCAGGTTTTCTTCTAAGATTGCCCTGTATTCGGCTCCATCCATCTTCTTATCAACTCTGAATAGCTTCCCTGAAGAAAAGGATCCCCACAACATGATGCTGCCACCACCATGTTTCACGGTGGGGAAGGTGTGTTCAGTGTGATGTGCAGTGTCAGTTTTCCGCAACACACAGCATTTTGCTTTTACGCCTAAAAGCTCAATTTTGGTCTCATCTGACCAGAGCACCTTCTTCCACATGTTTTTGGTGTGTCCCCCACATGGCTTCTTGCAAACTGCAAAGGAGACTTCTTATGGCTTTCTTCTTGCCACTCTTCCATAAAGGCCAGATATGTGGAGTGCACGACTAATAGTTGTCCTGTAGACAGATTCTCCCATCTGAGCTGTGGATCTCTGCAGCTCCTCCAGAATAGCCATGGGCCACTTGGTTGCTTCTCTGATTAATGCTTTCCTTGCCCGGCCTGTCAGTTTAGGTGGAGGGCCATGTTTTGATAGGTTTGCAGTTGTGCCATACTCTGTTTTCAGATGGATTGAACAGTGCTCTGTGAGATGTTCAAAGCTTGGGATATTTATTTATAACCTAACCCTTTAAACTTCTCCAACTATATCCCTGACCTGTCTAGTGTGTTCCTTGGCCTTCACGATGCTGTTTGTTCACTAAGGTTCGCTAACAAACCTCCTGAGGGCTTCACAGAACAGCTGTATGTATACTGAGATTAAATTACACACAGGAACTCTCTTCACGAAGTGACTAGGTGACTTCTGAAGGCAATTGGTTCCACTTGGTTTTAGTTGGGTATATCGGAGTAAAGGGGGCGGAATACAAATGCATGCTACACTTTTGTCAAAAAAAAATTGAAAACCATTTATCATTTTCCTTCCACTTCACAATTATGTGCCACTTTGTGTTCTATCTCATGAAATCCCAATAAAATACATTTATGTTTTTGGTTATAACATGACAAAATGTGGAAAATTTCAAGGGGTATGAATACTTTTTTCAAGGCACTGTACTGCCTGAGGACGGCCCATGGGGCATAGCCAGATTTTTTGTTCTGCCTAGTCCTACTCCCACAGAGGTGATATAACCCAATGGTCAGGATTAAGGAGATGCTGTGCCCGTCAATTAACTTAAAGAAATCGATTTTACGGGGAGTACAAAAATTCAATTTTTTTGGGTAGTGTCGCTCAGCTTTAAGTCACTGTCCTTTCACATGCGCAGAATCTTGTGGATCAAAGCCTAGTCAGGCTCTTCCTGGATATTTGGCAGAGTATTTGCTAACCCATCCACACAGCAACATATGGCTATTAGTAAGAGTTCCAGCTGATTGAGGACAGATGGATCCGTTAGATCAGACACTGAGTCCTGAGCCATGTTTTTGTATCACAGTTAAAGTCTGCTCATGAAGTTGCATAGCGGGACTACCTAGAGAAAACTGCCTTGAAGAGAGAAGAGCTAATATCCTTATATCTATAGAATCTATTCAACATTCTCCTCTTTTGAATTGGCTACTACTGAAGAGGTTACAAAACTTTTCTCAGATGCCCACCTAACCAATTGTCCCTTGGATCCTGTTCCCTCACAACTACTACGGTAACCCTCTTCTTCTATCCTATGTTCCCTCACTCACATCTTCAATCTCTCCCTCTCTAGTGGCATCTTCCCCTCTCCTCTAAAACATACGCAGATCACTCCCATACTTAAAAAGCCCTCACTGGACCCTACTAACCTGAACAACTTAAGACCCATCTCATTGCTCCCATTCACCTCTAAACTGCTAGAACGCTTAGTCTACAACCGTCTTAGCTCCTACTTTAGTGAAAATAACCTTGACCCCTTACAGCCTGGCTTTCGCTCGCAGCACTCCACGGAACCTGCCTTATTAAAACTCACTAACGATTTACTAACTGCTAAAGCCAACAGCCAGTACCCCATACTCCTACTACTTGACCTCTCTGCGGCCTTTGATACTGTTGACCACCCGCTCCTTCTCAATAAACTACATTCCCTTGGCCTTCGAGATTATGCTCTATCCTGGTTCTCTGCCTATTTATCACAGCGCTCCTTCAGTGTCACCTACAACTCTGTCTCCTCCTCTCCATTGCCCCTTTCTGTGGGGGTCCCCCAAGGCTCTGTTCTTGGACCCCTTCTCTTCTCTATCTACACCTCCTCCCTTGGTCACTTGATAACCGCCCACGGCTTCCAATACCACTTATACGCTGATGACACCCAAATCTGTCTACTCCTCACCTCAGTCCTTCAGTCTCCTCTCGCATTATTAACTTACTAACTGACATATCAGCATGGATGTCGCACCACTTCCTTAAACTAAATCTCTCTAAAACTGAGCTATTAATATTCCCCCCCGCCCGTGCCCCCTCCATGACTTTTCAATCAAAATCAACAATGCAACCATCAGTCCCTCCTCTCACGCCAGGGTACTAGGTGTAATCCTAGACTCTGACTTGTCATGTAAGCCTCAAATCCAATCATTGTCAAAAGTTTGTAGAGTTCACCTCTGCAACATCTCCAAAATTTGCCTCTTTTTAACAAATGAAACCACCAAGCTCATCATTCACTCCCTTGTTATCTCTCGCCTTGACTATTGCAACTCCCTTCTCATTGGCCTACCTCTCCATAGGCTATCCCCTCTTCAGTCTATCATGAATGCTGCTGCCAGACTTATCCACCTTACCAACTGCTCTGTGTCTGCCAACCCTCTACTCCAGTTCCTACACTGGCTCCCAATCACCCAGCAAATTAAATTCAAAATAACTACAACATACAAAGCCATTCACAACTCTGCACTTTGAATGACACTTGCTCTGTCAAGCAACACTGCACCCATATTATATTTTTATCATTTCACACAAATGGAGCTTTTTTTTTTTTTTTTGGTGGTATTTAAGAAGAATTTACCCCCTTCTTGACCAGGCCATTTCTTGCGATATGGCACTGTGTCGCTTTAACTGACAATTGCGAGGTCGTGCAACGATGTATCCAAACACCAATTTATGTCCTTTTTTTCCACACAAATCGAGCTTTCTTTTGGTGATATTTGATCACCTCTGCGGTTTATATTTTACGCTATTAACAAAAGAGCAACAATTTTGAAAAAAACACATTTTTTTTTACTTTTGTTTTGCTATAATATCCCAAATTAAAAAAAAAAAAAATTCTTAGTTTAGGCCAATATGTATTCTACACATTTGGTTAAAATTGCAAAAAGCGTATATTGATTGGTTTGCGCAAAAGTTATAGCATCTACAAAATAGGGGATAGATTTAGGGCATTCTTAGTTTTTATTTTTTATTTTTTACTAGTAATGGCAGCGATCAGTGATCCACCCCCCCCCACCCCCCTCCCCCCCTGGGACTGCAACATTGCGGCGGACAGATCGGACACTTTTTTGGGACCATTGACATTTTATATGGTAATCTGTGGCTATTTTTTAGCTCTGTATAAATGTCACTGGCGGGGAAGGAGTTAACACTAGGGGGCGATCAAGGGTTTAAATGTGTTCCTTCAGTGTGTGTTCTAACTGTGGGGGAATGGGACTGACTGGGGGAGAAGATCGATCGTTGTTCCTAAGCATTAGTAACGACAGATCTGTCTCCTCACCCCTTTACACACACAAATCCCGTTCTGGCTCTGTGAGGAGTGATCGCGGTTGCCCGGTGGACATCGCGGCTGCTTGGCACGCGCATCCACTCTTAATTGAAGCGCCACCTAAACCCCTTAAAGCGCCCGCCGTACAGCTATGGCGATTCGCGCAGTGGAGCCATTCTGCCGCCATTTGATTAATCACCACTGGTTTTTTAATTTTTTGCTAAATAGATGAACAAAGACCAAAAATTTTGAAAAATAACGCATTTTTCTTATTTCTGTTATAAAACTTTGCAAATCATTTTTCTTCATAAATTTATATAAAAATATCTGCTGCGCTGGTTGAAATAAAATAATGAATTAAAATGGACCAGTGCACTACAGCATCGTCTTATGACTAGTGCGGCGGTGATCAGGGCCACTGACTGGTGACAGTATGTAAAAAATTTAAAAAAATATTTTTTTTTTATTTTTTTTTTTTGTTTTTTTTTTGTTTTTGCTTTTTTACACACTGACTAGAGCAATAGTGTTACCCTAGTGTGCTTACTCTGGGGAAGTGATCAGTGCCAGAACCCTATACAACAATAGAAATATGTGTATTCCAGAAAGTTTAACAATCAGCAGATAGATACTCCAAACACCTGGTGTTAGCGGTTCAATCATCCCGGCACCATGGTTGTTATGGTGTCAGGATGATTAAAGTGCATTATTTTTATTACATTGTAATATAAAATGAAATCATTCAACTCACCATGATGCAGAATCTGTGCCAGATGCCATCAGGTCTCCCCAGCAGAGTCCCTCCTTACATCAGGGTGCCCCTTCAGCAGCAGAGTCCCTACTTTTTTTTTGTTAACAAAATTGTTTTTATTTGTTTTGATAGAAAGTAGTTTACAGGTTCAGATAGTACAAATGCATCCATAAACAAATCTCTTTTACAAAATATAAAAGTGCAATAGCCCAGCGGGGGCCAACTGTTATAGTTATACATCATATTTACCAAATTCCTCAATGGAGGAATGAAGTATACCACTGGTCACATAAGGGTAATGAGTGTGGACCTCGTAGGGCACCACATCCTAAAATCTCAATGCTATATACAGCAGGGATATTTCCATGAACACAACATCAACACCATACATGCACCCATCTACACTCATTCAGACAAAAAGGCAAACCTTGTCCCGCCCCGCCTCCACCACACCTTCTCTCCAGGTACAAAAACGACCCACCATCCAAAGGTTACAGCCTCCCCTAGACATCAAAAAAAAAAAAAAAAAAAAATTCATCAAGGGGAGGCCGGAGATAGTTATTGTTGTGAGGGCGGAGTGTCCTTCCAAAATGAGTCTGCTATATCAAGCCAGGGCTGCCAGATCTTAGCAGCAGAGTCCCTCCTTGCATCAGGGTGCCCCTTCGGCAGCAGAGTCCCTCCTTGCATCAGGGTGCCCCTTCGGCAGCAGAGTCCCTCCTTGCATCAGGGTGCCCCTTCGGCAGCAGAGTCCCTCCTTGCATCAGGGTGCCCCTTCGGCAGCAGAGTCCCTCCTTGCATCAGGGTGCCCCTTCGGCAGCAGAGTCCCTCCTTGCATCAGGGTGCCCCTTCGGCAGCAGAGTCCCTCCTTGCATCAGGGTGCCCCTTCGGCAGCAGAGTCCCTCCTTGCATCAGGGTGCCCCTTCGGCAGCAGAGTCCCTCCTTGCATCAGGGTGCCCCTTCGGCAGCAGAGTCCCTCCTTGCATCAGGGTGCCCCTTCGGCAGCAGAGTCCCTCCTTGCATCAGGGTGCCCCTTCGGCAGCAGAGTCCCTCCTTGCATCAGGGTGCCCCTTCGGCAGCAGAGTCCCTCCTTGCATCAGGGTGCCCCTTCGGCAGCAGAGTCCCTCCTTGCATCAGGGTGCCCCTTCGGCAGCAGAGTCCCTCCTTGCATCAGGGTGCCCCTTCGGCAGCAGAGTCCCTCCTTGCATCAGGGTGCCCCTTCGGCAGCAGAGTCCCTCCTTGCATCAGGGTGCCCCTTCGGCAGCAGAGTCCCTCCTTGCATCAGGGTGCCCCTTCGGCAGCAGAGTCCCTCCTTGCATCAGGGTGCCCCTTCGGCAGCAGAGTCCCTCCTTGCATCAGGGTGCCCCTTCGGCAGCAGAGTCCCTCCTTGCATCAGGGTGCCCCTTCGGCAGCAGAGTCCCTCCTTGCATCAGGGTGCCCCTTCGGCAGCAGAGTCCCTCCTTGCATCAGGGTGCCCCTTCGGCAGCAGAGTCCCTCCTTGCATCAGGGTGCCCCTTCGGCAGCAGAGTCCCTCCTTGCATCAGGGTGCCCCTTCGGCAGCAGAGTCCCTCCTTGCATCAGGGTGCCCCTTCGGCAGCAGAGTCCCTCCTTGCATCAGGGTGCCCCTTCGGCAGCAGAGTCCCTCCTTGCATCAGGGTGCCCCTTCGGCAGCAGAGTCCCTCCTTGCATCAGGGTGCCCCTTCGGCAGCAGAGTCCCTCCTTGCATCAGGGTGCCCCTTCGGCAGCAGAGTCCCTCCTTGCATCAGGGTGCCCCTTCGGCAGCAGAGTCCCTCCTTGCATCAGGGTGCCCCTTCGGCAGCAGAGTCCCTCCTTGCATCAGGGTGCCCCTTCGGCAGCAGAGTCCCTCCTTGCATCAGGGTGCCCCTTCGGCAGCAGAGTCCCTCCTTGCATCAGGGTGCCCCTTCGGCAGCAGAGTCCCTCCTTGCATCAGGGTGCCCCTTCGGCAGCAGAGTCCCTCCTTGCATCAGGGTGCCCCTTCGGCAGCAGAGTCCCTCCTTGCATCAGGGTGCCCCTTCGGCAGCAGAGTCCCTCCTTGCATCAGGGTGCCCCTTCGGCAGCAGAGTCCCTCCTTGCATCAGGGTGCCCCTTCGGCAGCAGAGTCCCTCCTTGCATCAGGGTGCCCCTTCGGCAGCAGAGTCCCTCCTTGCATCAGGGTGCCCCTTCGGCAGCAGAGTCCCTCCTTGCATCAGGGTGCCCCTTCGGCAGCAGAGTCCCTCCTTGCATCAGGGTGCCCCTTCGGCAGCAGAGTCCCTCCTTGCATCAGGGTGCCCCTTCGGCAGCAGAGTCCCTCCTTGCATCAGGGTGCCCCTTCGGCAGCAGAGTCCCTCCTTGCATCAGGGTGCCCCTTCGGCAGCAGAGTCCCTCCTTGCATCAGGGTGCCCCTTCGGCAGCAGAGTCCCTCCTTGCATCAGGGTGCCCCTTCGGCAGCAGAGTCCCTCCTTGCATCAGGGTGCCCCTTCGGCAGCAAGAGTCCCTCCTTGCATCAGGGTGCCCCTTCGGCAGCAGAGTCCCTCCTTGCATCAGGGTGCCCCTTCGGCAGCAGAGTCCCTCCTTGCATCAGGGTGCCCCTTCGGCAGCAGAGTCCCTCCTTGCATCAGGGTGCCCCTTCGGCAGCAGAGTCCCTCCTTGCATCAGGGTGCCCCTTCGGCAGCAGAGTCCCTCCTTGCATCAGGGTGCCCCTTCGGCAGCAGAGTCCCTCCTTGCATCAGGGTGCCCCTTCGGCAGCAGAGTCCCTCCTTGCATCAGGGTGCCCCTTCGGCAGCAGAGTCCCTCCTTGCATCAGGGTGCCCCTTCGGCAGCAGAGTCCCTCCTTGCATCAGGGTGCCCCTTCGGCAGCAGAGTCCCTCCTTGCATCAGGGTGCCCCTTCGGCAGCAGAGTCCCTCCTTGCATCAGGGTGCCCCTTCGGCAGCAGAGTCCCTCCTTGCATCAGGGTGCCCCTTCGGCAGCAGAGTCCCTCCTTGCATCAGGGTGCCCCTTCGGCAGCAGAGTCCCTCCTTGCATCAGGGTGCCCCTTCGGCAGCAGAGTCCCTCCTTGCATCAGGGTGCCCCTTCGGCAGCAGAGTCCCTCCTTGCATCAGGGTGCCCCTTCGGCAGCAGAGTCCCTCCTTGCATCAGGGTGCCCCTTCGGCAGCAGAGTCCCTCCTTGCATCAGGGTGCCCCTTCGGCAGCAGAGTCCCTCCTTGCATCAGGGTGCCCCTTCGGCAGCAGAGTCCCTCCTTGCATCAGGGTGCCCCTTCGGCAGCAGAGTCCCTCCTTGCATCAGGGTGCCCCTTCGGCAGCAGAGTCCCTCCTTGCATCAGGGTGCCCCTTCGGCAGCAGAGTCCCTCCTTGCATCAGGGTGCCCCTTCGGCAGCAGAGTCCCTCCTTGCATCAGGGTGCCCCTTCGGCAGCAGAGTCCCTCCTTGCATCAGGGTGCCCCTTCGGCAGCAGAGTCCCTCCTTGCATCAGGGTGCCCCTTCGGCAGCAGAGTCCCTCCTTGCATCAGGGTGCCCCTTCGGCAGCAGAGTCCCTCCTTGCATCAGGGTGCCCCTTCGGCAGCAGAGTCCCTCCTTGCATCAGGGTGCCCCTTCGGCAGCAGAGTCCCTCCTTGCATCAGGGTGCCCCTTCGGCAGCAGAGTCCCTCCTTGCATCAGGGTGCCCCTTCGGCAGCAGAGTCCCTCCTTGCATCAGGGTGCCCCTTCGGCAGCAGAGTCCCTCCTTGCATCAGGGTGCCCCTTCGGCAGCAGAGTCCCTCCTTGCATCAGGGTGCCCCTTCGGCAGCAGAGTCCCTCCTTGCATCAGGGTGCCCCTTCGGCAGCAGAGTCCCTCCTTGCATCAGGGTGCCCCTTCGGCAGCAGAGTCCCTCCTTGCATCAGGGTGCCCCTTCGGCAGCAGAGTCCCTCCTTGCATCAGGGTGCCCCTTCGGCAGCAGAGTCCCTCCTTGCATCAGGGTGCCCCTTCGGCAGCAGAGTCCCTCCTTGCATCAGGGTGCCCCTTCGGCAGCAGAGTCCCTCCTTGCATCAGGGTGCCCCTTCGGCAGCAGAGTCCCTCCTTGCATCAGGGTGCCCCTTCGGCAGCAGAGTCCCTCCTTGCATCAGGGTGCCCCTTCGGCAGCAGAGTCCCTCCTTGCATCAGGGTGCCCCTTCGGCAGCAGAGTCCCTCCTTGCATCAGGGTGCCCCTTCGGCAGCAGAGTCCCTCCTTGCATCAGGGTGCCCCTTCGGCAGCAGAGTCCCTCCTTGCATCAGGGTGCCCCTTCGGCAGCAGAGTCCCTCCTTGCATCAGGGTGCCCCTTCGGCAGCAGAGTCCCTCCTTGCATCAGGGTGCCCCTTCGGCAGCAGAGTCCCTCCTTGCATCAGGGTGCCCCTTCGGCAGCAGAGTCCCTCCTTGCATCAGGGTGCCCCTTCGGCAGCAGAGTCCCTCCTTGCATCAGGGTGCCCCTTCGGCAGCAGAGTCCCTCCTTGCATCAGGGTGCCCCTTCGGCAGCAGAGTCCCTCCTTGCATCAGGGTGCCCCTTCGGCAGCAGAGTCCCTCCTTGCATCAGGGTGCCCCTTCGGCAGCAGAGTCCCTCCTTGCATCAGGGTGCCCCTTCGGCAGCAGAGTCCCTCCTTGCATCAGGGTGCCCCTTCGGCAGCAGAGTCCCTCCTTGCATCAGGGTGCCCCTTCGGCAGCAGAGTCCCTCCTTGCATCAGGGTGCCCCTTCGGCAGCAGAGTCCCTCCTTGCATCAGGGTGCCCCTTCGGCAGCAGAGTCCCTCCTTGCATCAGGGTGCCCCTTCGGCAGCAGAGTCCCTCCTTGCATCAGGGTGCCCCTTCGGCAGCAGAGTCCCTCCTTGCATCAGGGTGCCCCTTCGGCAGCAGAGTCCCTCCTTGCATCAGGGTGCCCCTTCGGCAGCAGAGTCCCTCCTTGCATCAGGGTGCCCCTTCGGCAGCAGAGTCCCTCCTTGCATCAGGGTGCCCCTTCGGCAGCAGAGTCCCTCCTTGCATCAGGGTGCCCCTTCGGCAGCAGAGTCCCTCCTTGCATCAGGGTGCCCCTTCGGCAGCAGAGTCCCTCCTTGCATCAGGGTGCCCCTTCGGCAGCAGAGTCCCTCCTTGCATCAGGGTGCCCCTTCGGCAGCAGAGTCCCTCCTTGCATCAGGGTGCCCCTTCGGCAGCAGAGTCCCTCCTTGCATCAGGGTGCCCCTTCGGCAGCAGAGTCCCTCCTTGCATCAGGGTGCCCCTTCGGCAGCAGAGTCCCTCCTTGCATCAGGGTGCCCCTTCGGCAGCAGAGTCCCTCCTTGCATCAGGGTGCCCCTTCGGCAGCAGAGTCCCTCCTTGCATCAGGGTGCCCCTTCGGCAGCAGAGTCCCTCCTTGCATCAGGGTGCCCCTTCGGCAGCAGAGTCCCTCCTTGCATCAGGGTGCCCCTTCGGCAGCAGAGTCCCTCCTTGCATCAGGGTGCCCCTTCGGCAGCAGAGTCCCTCCTTGCATCAGGGTGCCCCTTCGGCAGCAGAGTCCCTCCTTGCATCAGGGTGCCCCTTCGGCAGCAGAGTCCCTCCTTGCATCAGGGTGCCCCTTCGGCAGCAGAGTCCCTCCTTGCATCAGGGTGCCCCTTCGGCAGCAGAGTCCCTCCTTGCATCAGGGTGCCCCTTCGGCAGCAGAGTCCCTCCTTGCATCAGGGTGCCCCTTCGGCAGCAGAGTCCCTCCTTGCATCAGGGTGCCCCTTCGGCAGCAGAGTCCCTCCTTGCATCAGGGTGCCCCTTCGGCAGCAGAGTCCCTCCTTGCATCAGGGTGCCCCTTCGGCAGCAGAGTCCCTCCTTGCATCAGGGTGCCCCTTCGGCAGCAGAGTCCCTCCTTGCATCAGGGTGCCCCTTCGGCAGCAGAGTCCCTCCTTGCATCAGGGTGCCCCTTCGGCAGCAGAGTCCCTCCTTGCATCAGGGTGCCCCTTCGGCAGCAGAGTCCCTCCTTGCATCAGGGTGCCCCTTCGGCAGCAGAGTCCCTCCTTGCATCAGGGTGCCCCTTCGGCAGCAGAGTCCCTCCTTGCATCAGGGTGCCCCTTCGGCAGCAGAGTCCCTCCTTGCATCAGGGTGCCCCTTCGGCAGCAGAGTCCCTCCTTGCATCAGGGTGCCCCTTCGGCAGCAGAGTCCCTCCTTGCATCAGGGTGCCCCTTCGGCAGCAGAGTCCCTCCTTGCATCAGGGTGCCCCTTCGGCAGCAGAGTCCCTCCTTGCATCAGGGTGCCCCTTCGGCAGCAGAGTCCCTCCTTGCATCAGGGTGCCCCTTCGGCAGCAGAGTCCCTCCTTGCATCAGGGTGCCCCTTCGGCAGCAGAGTCCCTCCTTGCATCAGGGTGCCCCTTCGGCAGCAGAGTCCCTCCTTGCATCAGGGTGCCCCTTCGGCAGCAGAGTCCCTCCTTGCATCAGGGTGCCCCTTCGGCAGCAGAGTCCCTCCTTGCATCAGGGTGCCCCTTCGGCAGCAGAGTCCCTCCTTGCATCAGGGTGCCCCTTCGGCAGCAGAGTCCCTCCTTGCATCAGGGTGCCCCTTCGGCAGCAGAGTCCCTCCTTGCATCAGGGTGCCCCTTCGGCAGCAGAGTCCCTCCTTGCATCAGGGTGCCCCTTCGGCAGCAGAGTCCCTCCTTGCATCAGGGTGCCCCTTCGGCAGCAGAGTCCCTCCTTGCATCAGGGTGCCCCTTCGGCAGCAGAGTCCCTCCTTGCATCAGGGTGCCCCTTCGGCAGCAGAGTCCCTCCTTGCATCAGGGTGCCCCTTCGGCAGCAGAGTCCCTCCTTGCATCAGGGTGCCCCTTCGGCAGCAGAGTCCCTCCTTGCATCAGGGTGCCCCTTCGGCAGCAGAGTCCCTCCTTGCATCAGGGTGCCCCTTCGGCAGCAGAGTCCCTCCTTGCATCAGGGTGCCCCTTCGGCAGCAGAGTCCCTCCTTGCATCAGGGTGCCCCTTCGGCAGCAGAGTCCCTCCTTGCATCAGGGTGCCCCTTCGGCAGCAGAGTCCCTCCTTGCATCAGGGTGCCCCTTCGGCAGCAGAGTCCCTCCTTGCATCAGGGTGCCCCTTCGGCAGCAGAGTCCCTCCTTGCATCAGGGTGCCCCTTCGGCAGCAGAGTCCCTCCTTGCATCAGGGTGCCCCTTCGGCAGCAGAGTCCCTCCTTGCATCAGGGTGCCCCTTCGGCAGCAGAGTCCCTCCTTGCATCAGGGTGCCCCTTCGGCAGCAGAGTCCCTCCTTGCATCAGGGTGCCCCTTCGGCAGCAGAGTCCCTCCTTGCATCAGGGTGCCCCTTCGGCAGCAGAGTCCCTCCTTGCATCAGGGTGCCCCTTCGGCAGCAGAGTCCCTCCTTGCATCAGGGTGCCCCTTCGGCAGCAGAGTCCCTCCTTGCATCAGGGTGCCCCTTCGGCAGCAGAGTCCCTCCTTGCATCAGGGTGCCCCTTCGGCAGCAGAGTCCCTCCTTGCATCAGGGTGCCCCTTCGGCAGCAGAGTCCCTCCTTGCATCAGGGTGCCCCTTCGGCAGCAGAGTCCCTCCTTGCATCAGGGTGCCCCTTCGGCAGCAGAGTCCCTCCTTGCATCAGGGTGCCCCTTCGGCAGCAGAGTCCCTCCTTGCATCAGGGTGCCCCTTCGGCAGCAGAGTCCCTCCTTGCATCAGGGTGCCCCTTCGGCAGCAGAGTCCCTCCTTGCATCAGGGTGCCCCTTCGGCAGCAGAGTCCCTCCTTGCATCAGGGTGCCCCTTCGGCAGCAGAGTCCCTCCTTGCATCAGGGTGCCCCTTCGGCAGCAGAGTCCCTCCTTGCATCAGGGTGCCCCTTCGGCAGCAGAGTCCCTCCTTGCATCAGGGTGCCCCTTCGGCAGCAGAGTCCCTCCTTGCATCAGGGTGCCCCTTCGGCAGCAGAGTCCCTCCTTGCATCAGGGTGCCCCTTCGGCAGCAGAGTCCCTCCTTGCATCAGGGTGCCCCTTCGGCAGCAGAGTCCCTCCTTGCATCAGGGTGCCCCTTCGGCAGCAGAGTCCCTCCTTGCATCAGGGTGCCCCTTCGGCAGCAGAGTCCCTCGTTGCATCAGGGTGCCCCTTCGGCAGCAGAGTCCCTCGTTGCATCAGGGTGCCCCTTCGGCAGCAGAGCCCCTCGTTGCATCAGGGTGCCCCTTCGGCAGCAGAGCCCCTCGTTGCATCAGGGTGCCCCTTCGGCAGCAGAGCCCCTCGTTGCATCAGGGTGCCCCTTCGGCAGCAGAGCCCCTCGTTGCATCAGGGTGCCCCTTCGGCAGCAGAGCCCCTCGTTGCATCAGGGTGCCCCTTCGGCAGCAGAGCCCCTCGTTGCATCAGGGTGCCCCTTCGGCAGCAGAGCCCCTCGTTGCATCAGGGTGCCCCTTCGGCAGCAGAGCCCCTCGTTGCATCAGGGTGCCCCTTCGGCAGCAGAGCCCCTCGTTGCATCAGGGTGCCCCTTCGGCAGCAGAGCCCCTCGTTGCATCAGGGTGCCCCTTCGGCAGCAGAGCCCCTCGTTGCATCAGGGTGCCCCTTCGGCAGCAGAGCCCCTCGTTGCATCAGGGTGCCCCTTCGGCAGCAGAGCCCCTCGTTGCATCAGGGTGCCCCTTCGGCAGCAGAGCCCCTCGTTGCATCAGGGTGCCCCTTCGGCAGCAGAGCCCCTCGTTGCATCAGGGTGCCCCTTCGGCAGCAGAGCCCCTCGTTGCATCAGGGTGCCCCTTCGGCAGCAGAGCCCCTCGTTGCATCAGGGTGCCCCTTCGGCAGCAGAGCCCCTCGTTGCATCAGGGTGCCCCTTCGGCAGCAGAGCCCCTCGTTGCATCAGGGTGCCCCTTCGGCAGCAGAGCCCCTCGTTGCATCAGGGTGCCCCTTCGGCAGCAGAGCCCCTCGTTGCATCAGGGTGCCCCTTCGGCAGCAGAGCCCCTCGTTGCATCAGGGTGCCCCTTCGGCAGCAGAGCCCCTCGTTGCATCAGGGTGCCCCTTCGGCAGCAGAGCCCCTCGTTGCATCAGGGTGCCCCTTCGGCAGCAGAGCCCCTCGTTGCATCAGGGTGCCCCTTCGGCAGCAGAGCCCCTCGTTGCATCAGGGTGCCCCTTCGGCAGCAGAGCCCCTCGTTGCATCAGGGTGCCCCTTCGGCAGCAGAGCCCCTCGTTGCATCAGGGTGCCCCTTCGGCAGCAGAGCCCCTCGTTGCATCAGGGTGCCCCTTCGGCAGCAGAGCCCCTCGTTGCATCAGGGTGCCCCTTCGGCAGCAGAGCCCCTCGTTGCATCAGGGTGCCCCTTCGGCAGCAGAGCCCCTCGTTGCATCAGGGTGCCCCTTCGGCAGCAGAGCCCCTCGTTGCATCAGGGTGCCCCTTCGGCAGCAGAGCCCCTCGTTGCATCAGGGTGCCCCTTCGGCAGCAGAGCCCCTCGTTGCATCAGGGTGCCCCTTCGGCAGCAGAGCCCCTCGTTGCATCAGGGTGCCCCTTCGGCAGCAGAGCCCCTCGTTGCATCAGGGTGCCCCTTCGGCAGCAGAGCCCCTCGTTGCATCAGGGTGCCCCTTCGGCAGCAGAGCCCCTCGTTGCATCAGGGTGCCCCTTCGGCAGCAGAGCCCCTCGTTGCATCAGGGTGCCCCTTCGGCAGCAGAGCCCCTCGTTGCATCAGGGTGCCCCTTCGGCAGCAGAGCCCCTCGTTGCATCAGGGTGCCCCTTCGGCAGCAGAGCCCCTCGTTGCATCAGGGTGCCCCTTCGGCAGCAGAGCCCCTCGTTGCATCAGGGTGCCCCTTCGGCAGCAGAGCCCCTCGTTGCATCAGGGTGCCCCTTCGGCAGCAGAGCCCCTCGTTGCATCAGGGTGCCCCTTCGGCAGCAGAGCCCCTCGTTGCATCAGGGTGCCCCTTCGGCAGCAGAGCCCCTCGTTGCATCAGGGTGCCCCTTCGGCAGCAGAGCCCCTCGTTGCATCAGGGTGCCCCTTCGGCAGCAGAGCCCCTCGTTGCATCAGGGTGCCCCTTCGGCAGCAGAGCCCCTCGTTGCATCAGGGTGCCCCTTCGGCAGCAGAGCCCCTCGTTGCATCAGGGTGCCCCTTCGGCAGCAGAGCCCCTCGTTGCATCAGGGTGCCCCTTCGGCAGCAGAGCCCCTCGTTGCATCAGGGTGCCCCTTCGGCAGCAGAGCCCCTCGTTGCATCAGGGTGCCCCTTCGGCAGCAGAGCCCCTCCTTCATGGCGCGTCTGTCTCTATCCCCTTCAGCGGCAGCTAGTTCCCAGCTTTCTCCGTGTGTTCAGTGGAGAGGGGAGGGGCCTCCCCTCTCCACTGAACACAAGAGAATTAGTCCTCACGGCGGCGGCCATCTTTTTGTAGCCCGCTGGAAGTGACGTCTGGTCTCGCACTGAGACCAAAGCACCCGGCCGTAGTGATACACTACAGGCGCCGGGTGGAAGCTGTTTGGCGCAGTGGACTGTGCCACAAAGAGCTCCAAACCCCGCAAATGAAGCGCCTCGTTTGCAATCTCGTAATTGCATTGACGTGGCGCTTCCCATAGTGCACTTTGTCCGGCACCCGAACACAGTGCACTTGAGGACTTTTTTTTTTTTTTTTTTTTTTTTTTTGTTTTTTAAAGGGCCATGGACGGGCCGCCACTGCATCTGCTGTGTCCGGTGAATACAGCGGGTGACAGATCGCACCCCAGTGTGGCCCGTTTTCTGAGAAGACGTCATATGACGTCCACCCGAAACAGTGATTCTCCCGCCTGGCCGTCATTTGTCTATTGACCAGGTGGGAATTGGTTAAAATAGTGTTGCAGCCTGTGCACCTTGGCTAACCCCACATGGACCGAAGCATCAGCACCTTTGGCTCCCAATACAGGCCAGAGCCCTGACTTGCCACAGCCTATGGTCCTCCTAGTAGTTAAATGGTGGATGTTAGAAATGAGTCCTCCCACTGGGCATATACCGCACAAGGGGGTCTTTAGGGACAGGGTTCCACCAACTGATAGACCACGACCCTGAAACGGTATAGCACCTTGCAGCTAACTCAGTGCATTGCATCAAGTTCCAAGTTAAGCGTCCCTGCAGGATCCAGTGCCTGAAGCAACAATACGGTCTGGTCCCTTATATTCTTCCTGACTGCGTCCAGGTACAGTCCCCCAAGACGCAGCCAAGGGGCACAGGACAGACAGATGTACGCATGGGCCGAAAGTTAGCCAGTTCCTGTTGAACCGATCAATATCTGGTGATTTTCGTCCCGTGTGTACAAGGCTTTAAAGTAACATTCTGTGTCCTGTAATGTATGATTTAGAACAATGGTTTGATTTTTGGATTGCTTTCTCTACATGCATACAGTCACTGATCTTTTATCCAGTTTGTGATTTGGGAATTTCCTCCTTTTTAGAAATGGAAGTTTTCCTTTTCTTTTGAAGTGTTTCGTACATTTAAATAAAAAGAGTAGCTACTGTACAATGATTCAGGGGGTCTTCCCTTGGACTTCAGCACATTAGCTTTTCATCCCTCTTAATTAAAATATCATTGAAACTTTTGGTGACTACTTGAATATTATCCTAAAGCTTACCATACAAAATGTCTTGCTCTCACTATTTGCCATGTACCCATCACAGTGCTAATTATTTTATTTTTTTTATTAGCAGAAATTAGAGAATTTACTAACTAAAAAAATGCTGTGACCATAACCGTTTTTGCTGTCTCCATGTACTTATTTTTTTGTTTGTTGGCAATACTCTACTGGATTTATCATAATGTTTTGCTTTGTAGCTAGCAAAAAGATATGTTCAATCTGGTTTGTGCAGTGCATCCGGAAAGTATTCACAGCACTTCACTTTTTCCACATTTTGATATGTTAGTTTTATTCCAAAATGAATTAAATTATTTATTTTCTTCAAAATTCTACAAACAATACCCCACAATGACAATGTGAAAAAGAAACTTGTTTGAAATATTTGCAAATTTATTACAAATAAATAAACGAAAACCACATTTACATAAGTATTAACAGCCTTTGCTCAATACTTTGTTGAAGCACCTTTGACACCAATTACAGCCCCAAGTCTTTTTGAGTATGATGCTAAAAGCTTGGCACACCTATTTTTGAGCAATTTCTCCCATTCTTCTTTGCAGGACCTCACGCTCCATCAGGTTGGATGGGGGAGCGTTGGTGTACAGCCATTTTCAGATCTCTCCGGAGATGTTCAATCGGGTTCAAGTCTGGGCTCTGGCTGGGCCACTCAAGGACATTCAGAGTTGTCCTGTAGCCACTCCTTTGTTATTTTGACTGCGTGCTTAGGGTTGTTGTGCTGTTGGAAGATGAACTTAAGCCCCAGTCTGAGAGCCAGAGAGGTCTGGAGTAGAGCTGCACAATTAATCGTCAAGAATTGTTATCTTGATCGTCAATAATCGTTATCGCGATCTTGACTAAAGTGTTTCACAATTCTTTCTATGCAAAGAATTCTCTCTGCTCTTTTGAAGCCACAGCCCTCAAAAGAATGGAAGAGAAAAACTGGGCAGTCTGCCAAGAAACAAAACATTCTTTATCAGTTGAATGTAAGTATAAACATTGTAACAATTTGTGAATGGAATAGACTTCCTGTGTAAGTGAAAAAAGTTTAACCACTTAAACACTAAACCTTTTTCTGACATGTGTTGGTTTCAAGTTAAAATCATTTTTTTTTTTTTGCAAGAAAATTACTTAGAACCCCAAACATATATTTTTTTAGTAGACACCCTAGAGAATAAAATGGTGGTTGTTGCAATGTTTTATGTCACACTGTATTTGCGCAGCGGTCTTTCAAATGCAATTTTTTGGGAAAAATTACTTTAATGAATTAAAAAAAAAAAAATCTAACCAGTAAAGTTAGCCCATTTTTTTTTTCTTTTTGTATAATGTGAAAGATTTTACATCGCGAGAATCGTGATCTTTTCGTTCTAAGCAAAAAAATCGCGATTCTCATTTTGACCAGAATCGTGCAGCTCTACTCTGGAGCAGGGTTTTCATCAAGGATGTCTCTATACATTGCTGCATTCATCTTTCTCTCAATCCTGACTAGTCTCCCAGCTCCTGCTGCTGAAAAACATCCCCACAGCATGATGCTGCCACCACCATGCTTCACTGTAGGGATGGTATTGGCCAGGTGATGAGCGGTGCCTGGTTGCCTCCAGACATGACGCTTGCCATTCAGTTAAATCTGTTTCATCAAACCAGAGAATTTTGTTTCTCAAGGTCTGAGAGTCCTTCAGGTGCCTTTTGGCAAACTCCAAGTGGGCTGTAATGTGCCTTTTACTGAGGAGTGGCTTCTGTCTGGCTACTCTACCATAGAGGCCTGATTGGAGTGCTGCAGAGATGGTTGTTCTCCTTTTTGAAGGTTCTCATCTCTCCACAGAGAAACGCTGGAGCTCTTTCAGAGTGAACATCGGGTTCTTGGTCACCTCCAGGCGGCCCACTCTAGGAAGAGTCCTGGTGGTTCCATACTTCTTCCATTTATGCATGTTGGAGGCCACTGTGCTTATTGGGGCCTTCAGTGCTGCAGAAATGTTTCTGTACTCTTCCCCAGATCTGTGCCTCTATGCAATGCTGTCTCAGGTCTACAGACAATTCCTTGGGCTTCATGTGGAAAAAGTGAAGCGCTGTGAATACTTTCCTGATCCACTGTATATCAAATTTTGCATTGTACTTGTGGGAATTAGTATAAATTTAACCGGCAGAGACCTGGGTTGCCATTGGTATTCCAGGTAATCTCAAAGGTGTTCTGTGGGGTTAAGGTGAAACTAGTGTAAAAATGGCAACTGCGAGCAGGCAGTCTATTTTTTGCAGAGAAGAGGTGCTGTCTTTCTCTGCAATTAAAAAAAACTAAAAAAACTTACCTACCCATTTGCAATCTCCTTTACAGTGCACACTGAGATGCACAGGCTGCTCAGGCTACATTCTCAGCATGGTGCCTGTATGCTAGGATGACTGAACCCCCGCATCCTGTGCTGGCCAATCATGTCAAAGAACTGTCACCTGAAAGAAGCTCACAGATGTCTGATTGCTGGAATGAAGGTGATGATCTGTGACTTTAGGCTATATTCACACTGGCGATTAAGGCCAGTGCGAATTGTCGCGTCAGAAATCCGATTCCTGCTGCAGCTCTCAGCTGCTAGGCTGCCAGCCCAGTTCACTATACTGACAGGTCACTGGCAGCCACAGCTATACGCAGCTCTCTGCACAGCCGCTGGCAACCTGTCATTATGGTGAATGGGGCTGGCGGCCACCGAGAATCCCTGAGAACTGCAGCGAGAACTGCAGCGAGAACTGCAGCAGGAACTGCTGCTACAATTCACACCTGCCTTAGTCGATGGTGTGAATGTAGCCTTAGTTCCACTTTAAGGTCAGAGCCAGTCCAGTTCTGTTTTGATAAACCAGTCAAACTGTGTCTTGATCGACCTGGTATACATTCATGTTGAATCAGAAAAGGACCCTCCCCAAATTGTTTCCAAAGGATTATATGTGTGCAATTGTTAAAGAGGCACTGTTTGTGGTGCGTTAACCGTACCTTTTTACTCGAAGCACCTGATTTCAGTAATTTGGAGGAGGAAAGTTACTGTGAGCACCATAGACTATATGTATGTATATATTTAAATTTGCAAGCTGAACCTCTACAATCTTTGGAGGCACGCTAGGCTGCATTAGAAATTAGAAGGTTGGCTCATTTTGTTGGCAGGGGACAATAAAATGATAGAACACTTACAATACTATATTTTGTCAAAACGCCTTTCAGGACATCCTTGGAGAGAGCGTTACTCTGCCTTCTTCACGGGAAACACATGCAGCCTTTTAAATCCCTCCTCTTCCACCATGGCCTCAGTTATTGTGTTTCCTCCAGCATGGTGGAAGCATGTACCTGGAACCAGGGAGCTGCGCTCTCTCCAAGGTTGGAGAATGTTAGGCTTACCATTGTCTTTTTTAGCTTCAGTGACCATCCATGCACCCCCCAGGGGCGGGGGGTGTTCCGGAGTCCCCGGCCTCTACATCTCAAGGGAGTTTAGAGCCCGCAGGAGGCGCGGTGTTTGAGTCCCCAGATTCCGCTTCATTTTGGCTCCGGTGGCCGCCCGGGGGTAGCTGCCGGTCAGCGGCGTGTCCTGCATGACGGTTCCGTGTCCCGGCCAGCGGGTTATGTCCGGTGACGCGGCTTCCTGTGGGGCGTGGCACTCGTGGTTCCAATCGCCTGGAACACAGAGGCCAGGGGGCGGGTCCATAGACCAGCGCTTCCGGCCCTCGCTGATTACACGGGGTCCGGGAAAATTTAAAAACCTGTTGTTTTTTTTGTGTCATTGCTGCGTTTTCTCTGCTAAGATGGATGAGACAGACGGCCACGGCGGATGTAGGCGCCCCTAGCACCGGTCAAGCCCAGGTAAGAGAGGTACAGTGGTGCTTTTGTTTCTGATCCGTATGGGCTTTTGTGGGTTGTTTCCTCCCTGAGGGGAGACTGTAGCTGGAGGGTCAGAGGTTACTTCACTCGGACCCTGCAGCATGGACTGGGTGCCTTACTGCCAACATTGCCTGCGCTTTTCTGTTTTCCCTTTGGCTTGGTGGTGGTCTGTACACTAGCGGTAATTGTTTTTAGGGTCCCTAGATTTAGTTTAAATGTTTTCTCATTACAGGAAAAAGCATTGGGAAAAACGAAAAAGGAAGCGTCCTCCTTGCAAGAACCCCCTTAGAGATTTATGGCAGAAGGAGATGTGCAGATCCTGTATTAAGGACCTGGTGGAGGACAAAACGTCCCAGCAGCACAAGGACTTATTCTCCTCAGTATGGGAACTTACGAACTCGCAGAGTTCTGTCAAGTCCATGTTGGTACAGAACCCAGCAGCTCAGCTTGAGCCCCAGCATCCACCACCTAGTCCAAGAGCATCCTCATCCAGGCCATTGGAGGCTGAGGACTCAGGTGATGAAGGAGGAAGTACTCTTCTCTCACTCAGGGATTCAGATGAGGAGTAGGAGGAAGACGATAGCTGAGCTTCTCTATACAAGTTATCTTTGGAGGAGGTGGATGACCTCTTAAAAGCAATCTACACTACCCTTGAAATTCAGGAGGAAAGGGTATAACTGTCAGTTCAGGACAAAATGTACCAGGGTCTGGATGAAACTAAACAGAGCGTTTCCAGTTCATAGGGTCCTATCAGAGTCAGTCAAGAAAGAATGGAAGGACCCTGAGAGAGGCCAGTTCTTCTCGGACTCCTTATCTTCGAAGGGAAACCTTCTCCTAAGAGTCTTGGAGGTTTGGAATAAGAAACCATGGGTAGATGCCGCTTTCTCGCAGGTCTCCAGACGCACACACCTTGCTTTTGAGAGGACATGGGGGTGCTAAAAGATGCA
Organism: Lithobates septentrionalis; assembly: GCA_037952835.1. Lineage (NCBI taxonomy): Eukaryota > Metazoa > Chordata > Amphibia > Anura > Ranidae > Lithobates > Lithobates septentrionalis. The sequence continues at coordinate 707,856 of JBBDGP010001313.1, read as the reverse complement.
ATGGATAAGAAGGCCGGCACCCTCCTTAAAAAAGCTTGGGATTCTACATCAGTCAGCCTCAAACCTGCTATGGCTTCCATGGTTGTGGCAAGGAACCTGGAATGCTGGGTGGAGAAGCTGAAAAGCCATGTTGAAGCGGGCACACCACGAAAAAATCTGTTAGAGTTTTTTCCTTTAATATTAAAAGCAGTTAAGTATATGGCTGATGCATCTGCTGAATCAGTCAAGTTGGCAGTAAGGTCATCAGCACTGGTGAACTCAGCCAGACATGCGGTCTGCCTGAAAACCTGGTCTAATGACACAGCTTTGAAGGTTAAGCTGTACAGTTTACCTTTCTCGGGTGATCTGCTCTTTGGTCCAGACCTTGAAACAGTCTTAGATAGGACAGCCGACAAGAAAAAGACTTTCCTTGCTAAGAAGAAAGCCGATTAATAAGTATTTTTGTGCTGTTTTAACAGCCCCAAACAAAATTAGAAGCAGAATCGTAAGACCGGTTGGAGCTCCCAAAGGGGTAAGGGAAGAGGAGTTCTTTTCAGATCTCCCCCAGACCAGCCCTCCAAAAGTAAGTGACAATCTCACCCCAGTAGGGGGAAGATTGTCGGCTTTTCACCTACAGTGGAACAAGACATCTCCAAGTCTGTTTGTGAAAAGCATGATAACTCAGGGATACAGGCTGGAATTCTCAGAGCCACCCCCGAGCAGATTTTGTTACAGCCTTACCAAGAGATCGGGAAAAAGCTTCTGCAATGATGAGCCTTCTGCAGGATCTGATTCAGCAAGGAGTGATTATCCAGGTTCCAAAAAGTCAGGAGGGCAGGTGTTTTTACTCTCATATATTCCTGGTGAAGAAGCCTTCGGGGAAGTATCGTTTGATTCTGAACTTAAAGATCTTGAACAAATCAATTTGGTACAAGCAGGATGGGCACAATCTTTTCAATTACGAAATTGCTGACTCCAGACTGTTTCATGGTATCCCTAGATCTAAGGGATGCTTATCTTCATGTTCCGATAAATCAGGCTTCTCAATGCTTTCTAGGCTTGGCCCTGGATCTGGGGACCTCAGGTCGGCACCTCTAATTCAGAGCTCTGCCGTTCGGACTTTCATCCTCCCCCAGAATCTTCACAAAAATAATGGCGGAAGCTCTGGAACCCCTGAAGTTGAGAGGGATTTCAGTTGTCCCCTATCTGGATGACCTGTTGTTCTTTGCAGACTCCAAGGAACAAGTCTTGTCAAATCTCCAGGTGTCCCAGGCTCACCTCAGGAATTTAGGGTGGCTCCTAAATCTGGAACCCTCACAGGAGATAAGGTTTCTGGGTTATACCATAAACTCTGTGCTTCAAGACGATCTAATCAGCGGTGAAACAAGTTCAGAACAACTTGTCAGTGTCAGCCAGGTCAGCTATGGGCGGTCTTAGGTCATCTTACGGCATCAATTCCTGCCATTCAGTGGGGCAGATTGCACTCCAGACCCCTCCAGTTAAATATACTACGCAGTTGGTCCTACCAGGAGCCACTAGATAAACAGATAAAGCTTTCCTTAAAGGTAAAGAGGGCTCTCTGGTGGTGGAGAAATCCATCCAACCTGACAAAAGGCCTTTCTTGGGTGTTTTTCCCTGGACAAGCATCTAACGACAGACGCGACTTCTTGGGGACCTTGAGCCCACCTGGACGGTCAGACTTCTCGGGGTCTGGTCCCAGTCGGAAGCCCAAAAATCTTCAAACTGGCGGGAACTGAAGGCAATTTTTCTTGGTCTCCTAGCCTTTCACCATGTAGTAAGGGGCCATCACGTTCAAGTTCTGTCAGACAATACAACTGCAGTAGCCTACATACTGAAACAAGGGGTACCAAGGGGCAAAAGGCTCCTAGAGTTGGCCAGTCAGTTCCTTACCTGGGCGGTATAGGACTTGGCCTCGTTATCAGCAGTCCACCTGACAGGTTCGCAGAATCTACTAGCAGTTCTTCTAAGCAGAAGGAGGCTGGTGGAAGTGGAATGGAGCCTGAACCCAAATTTTCCTGATGGTCTCCAAAGCTTGGGGGCAACCTCAAATAGATCTGTTTGCCAACCAACAGAACTCAAAGGTACGCAAATTCTTCTCTCTCCACCGGGAAGATCAAGCAGTAAGCATAGATGCCTTCGCCCATCCGTGGCATTACCAGCTGTGCTATGCTTTTCCCTCCTTTCCTCTGATACCACTGGTCCAAAGGAAATTCAGAGAAGAAAGGACCAATCCTGATTCTGGTCACTCCCTTCTGGCCAAAAAGGCCTTAGTTCGCAGCTCTTTTAAATCTGGCCATGAAACCTCCATGGAAGCTACCGTCCAGAAAAGATCTAACACAGGGGTCAGTGAACCATCCAGAAGTGGACTATCTTCAGCTAACAGCTTGGTTTCTGAAGAAGACCTCTTGAAGGCAAAGGAACTATCTGATAAAGTAGATGATGTGGGATCCTCCGCTCAAAGAGGGGCTTAAACCAGAGTGCTTGTCTCATTACCTCCATGAAGAGCCCCAGGCTAAATGCTGATGCAAGTAGAAGAGAACAAGAAGACCTGGACAGCTGCACACCGGAATGGATAAATCCGTCTTTTTATTCAAAATACAGGATCATGGGGTACACAAGACACGACAATAGAGCAAGCACTTAGTGTAAATGCGAAACGCGTCAGCTATTCTTGTACCACCCCACAGTCGTGTTTTGTGTACCCCATGATCCTGTATTTTGAATAAAAAGACGGATTTATCCATTCCGGTGTGCGGATGTCCAGGTCGTCTTGTTCTCTTCTATCTGATAAAGTAGTAAAGACCTTTCTTTCAAGTAGAAAAGAAGTCACTCGGGCCATATACATGAAGGTCTGGAAAAAAATTAACTTCTGGTGTGCTTCTAAAGGCCTCCAGGTTAAAAGTTCAGTATCTGTTCTTGAATTTCTCCATGAGGGAATGGAGAAGGGACTGGCAGCCAGCACCCTGAAGACCCAGGTGGCGGCTTTATCTGTTTATTTTGAAAGAACTTTATCCAAAGAAGTTTTGATTTCAAGGTTTTTCAGGGCACTTGCACCAAATAGGCCAGTAGCCCTTAAAGATTTTCCAAGTTGGGATTTGTCTATTGTTTTGCAGGGTCTCTTGGGAGCTCTGTTTGAACCCTTACAAGAAGCATCCTTGCAGAATTCGGTTCTCAAAACAGTTTTTCTGGTGGCCATCACCTCTGCAAGAAGAATTCGCAAACTCCAGGCTCTGGCGGTTACAGAACCTTTCCTGAAAGTTTTTGCAGACAGAGTGGTCCTTCAAACGGACCCAGCATTTCTTCCCAAGGTTTCTTTAACATTTCACTGCTCACAAGAAATAATCCTGCCTACTTTCTCTTCAAATCCGTCCAATCCAGGAGAAGCTTTTCACACTCTGGACGTGAGGAGATGTTTGTTACTGTATGAAAGTGTAACTAAGATATTCAGAAGATCGAATGCTCTTTTTGTTTTCTCAGGCTCGCGCAAGGGAGAAAAAGCTTCCAAAAGTACGCTGGGCAGATGGCTTAGATTGGCAATTACAAAGGCCTATGAAGCCAAAGGAGAAATACCCCCTTCAGGTATTGCTGCTCATTCCACAAGATCTACGGCAGTTTCCTGGGCTGAAAGGGCCGGTGCTAAGCCTGAACAAATTTGCAAGGCTGCTACTTAATCCAACTATTCAACATTTCTCCAACACTATCAGTTGGATTTACTGTCCACCGCAGATCAAGCCTTCGGCAGAAAGGTAGTGCAGGCAGTAGTCCCACCCTAGGGTAAGTTTCTCGGTTATCCTCTGCAAGGTTGTCCTGAAAGGCGATTTGAGAAATGCATAGTTAGACTTACTGGTGACGGTATTTCTAAGAGCCTTTCAGGACAACCATTACTTCCCTCCCTTTGTTTATCTTTGAAGTGGTTTTAAGTATCTACCATGGTTGTTTGGTGGTTTTCTGTGCTTTGTCTTCCAGTTTGTCGGAGACCACAATAACTGAGGCCATGGTGAAAGAGGAGGGATTTAAAGGCTGCATGTGTTTCCTGTGAAGAAGGCGGAGCTACGCTCTCTCCAAGGTTGTCCTGAAAGGCTCTTAGAAATACCATCACTATTAAGTAACTATGACTTTCTTAGACCCCTTTCACACTAGGGCCACGGTAGCGCTAAAGCGCCGCTCATTTTAGCAGCACTTTACCGCTGTTTGGTGCCGCTTTTGCGCTGCTTTTTGGCCACTAGCAGGGCGCTTTTAACCCCAAAGAAGGGGTTAAAAGTAGGGCTGGGAAAAAAATCGATTTAAATCTTGAATCGAGTTGAGAGGTCAAATCGATTCAAAATTTAAGCAAATCGATTTTTTTAGATTTTTTTTTTTTCCCACCGCGCCGGTCCGGTGGCGCTGCGGGCATGAGTTTTTAGGCGAGGCCGCAGCTTCGGCCTAGTCCGCGGCTACAGCCGGACGCCGCGGACTAGGCCGAAGCCGCGGCCTCGCCTAAAAACTCATGCCCGCAGCGCCTCCGGACCGGCGCTGACACCGCGCCAGGCCTGAAGAGCTGCGGGCAAGGTGTTTTTAGGCGGGGCCGCTGCTTCGGCCTAGTCCGCGAGGCTGGACGCCGCGGACTAGGCAGAAGCCACGGCCTCGCCTAAAAGCTCATGCCTGCAGCGCCTCAGGACCGGCGCGGTTTCCAAACAAAAAAAAAAAATTCGAATCGTGAATCGAGTTTTTTTTTAAGAGAATCGAAGATTTTTTTTTTTTAAAGAAAATCTCCCAGCCCTAGTTAAAAGCGCCCGTTTTTGCGGTGCTTCCGAAGCGCTGCTTATTCATTTCAATGGGCAGGGCGTTTTGGGAGCACTAAATGCAGTGCTCCCAAATCTGCCCCAAACATGCTGCTTGCAGGACTTATCCTAACGTCCCACAAGCGCACCGCCCCAGTGTGAAAAGTCACACTGAAATGAATGGGAGGTGGTTTTCAGGCTCTTTACAGGTGCTATTTCTAGCGCTAAAATGCCTAAAAACCGCCTTAGTGTTAAAGGGGTCTTAGAACTTTAAGGATGTTCTACATTAACCATTTTTCTACATATTTTCAGGAAAAAATATTCTAAAATACATGTTATGCACATCCTTTATTTTGGTAAGATATAGAAGATGGGGTTGCATCAGCTGCAGGTTACAGTTGTAAAAATGTGCATTTTTTTTTTTCTTGTAAGGCCCTGTTCACACATGCTGCATCGCCGGACCCCTCCCCCCCGCGCGATCTTTTGCAATTTTGAAGCGGCGCCATTTATTTTGGGCCTCACTCCTTTTCAAAAATGCGCCAAAGAAGCTTGCTTGCACAGAGCCAGGCAGTTTGGCATTGCATGTTTTGTTGCTAGACAATCGTGGAAAAATAGCACTGCGTCTGGGGTGCCTTTAAGGAATAATGGCCCTGCAACTGCATCCTGCATTTTGCTGCGATTCTGCCTGCAATTCCATTACACTCAGATTTGAATGGGGCCTAAAGCATTGCTAGGATCCTGCAGACTCTGTCAGCTGTCTTCCCATACAGGCAGTTGCTGAACTGCTCAAGGAACTATGAGAGTGCTCCTCAGCACCCTCACAGTTCATGGAGTACTACAAGTCGTCTTCCAGGGCTGGAAACCGCAAATGAAGGACGCAGCGGTTTGGGTGTACGTGGATAAGTTTCCGCACCTGCTGTCAGAGCAGGGAACACTGGCAGCAGGAGGTGCGTGTATAGGAGCATGTTACACCCTAAATTTGGATGTAACATGCCTAAAAGTGAACTTTTCCTTTCCTTTAATGGGCAGATGACCGGCCCTTTTTATGGGGTCATCAGGGGGTGTTAGACCTCCACTGCAGAGCATAAGCACAGATACTACTTGATTAGCTGTTTCTCCAGCTACAATAGTAATACAGTAATTAATTGTGCCTTGGTATATATCCAATTTTGTGCAATATAAGTATATATATCGTGACACAATTCAGAAATTGTCAATATTTTATTGCTATATGACGCAGAGAAACTCTCCATGCAGTTTTTTCAGATTTATTTATTTATTTATTTTTTTGTGCGTTTTCTTTTAAATACTGTTATGTATGTGGTATATAAATATAAACTGTGCCCATCTTCAATTTTAGGATCTGCTGCAAAAGAATTCTTTACAAAATCTAAACTGCCTATTCCAGAACTTTCTCATATATGGTAAGTGTTTTATTTGTTTATTTTTGCCTAAGCTGTATTCTAACAGACAGTTTTTTTAAACGAATTAAATTTCAACATATTTTCTTTTTTTTTTATTTCTTTTTTTTTTTTTAACAGGGAACTGTCTGATTTTGATAAAGATGGGGCATTGACTTTGGATGAATTCTGTGCTGCTTTTCATCTTGTAGTGGCTAGAAAAAATGGATATGATTTGCCAGAAAAATTGCCTGAAAGCTTAATGCCTAAACTTATAGATTTAGATGACTCTGCAGGTAAATCCTATTTTCTTTCTGTGATATTTGTATTTTGTTGGTTTGTGTTTAAGGAGTCCACTGAAACTATTAACTTGGTCAAGTAAATATAAACTGAAGATGCGCTATTTTCAGTCCTCAATGCTGACTGATAAAGCAAAGTCTTTGTAAATGCAAGCAAAACACACGAAGGCAGGCAAATTCCAACAAAGACACTGCGGTTGGAGCTCGGTCTGGGTTCCCTTATATGAATAGTAGATCTGATGAGTGCACCTTCACCATCTATTGGGACACCTTGTGCTGCACACACCCCGTAGGGGTTCAAACTCACCGGAGTCAAGAGGTTAACAAGCCTTGGATCAAATCCTCTCTCTGGTTACTCCTGAAGTCCTCCAGGGTTAATAATCGGATAACAGCAACAATGTCCACATGTAAAAAAGAGACCCTGAATAGTCCAGTACCGTTTTGATAATTTATTGTAAGTCACAAATAAGAGAAAAAAACTAATAAAGTAAATACACTGTAAAAATCAGTGGGCGCAGTTCCTTACAAAGGATAGCCTTCTAGCTTTCAGTTGGTTGGTAATAGTGGATAACTCAAACTGCTTCTCTCAAAGCACAAGGGTACTGGTTGCAGACTGGATGGATGATACACACTCACAGCTGATCAGTCCTTCATTCCACTAGTATACAACTACAAGCTTGGAGAGCACTGCGTGTCAACCAGGCACAGCTGATCCGCATTTCCTCCTTCTCGTGTCTGAAGCTCGATACCACGGCAACCGTTATCACGTGAGGACGCAGTGTGTTTCTAGCCTGAAGCTTTTTTTTTTTTTTTTTTTTTTTAAAGCGTACATTTATTGGTTTGCGCAAAAGTTATAGCGTCTACAAACTAGGGTACATGTTCTGGAATTTACACAGCTTTTAGTTTGCCTTATCTCATTTATTGAGGCGCTAAAATGGCAGGGCAGTACAAACCCCCCCCAAATGACCCCATTTTGGAAAGAAGACACCCCAAGGAAATTGTTGAGGCATTTTGAGTCCATTGAATATATTTTTTATTTTTTTGTCACAAGTGATTGAAAAATGAAAAAAAAAATTACACAAAGTTGTCACTAAATGATATATTGCTCACACATGCCATGGTTATATGTGGAATTACACCCCAAATACATTCTGCTGCTTTTGAGTATGGGGATACCACATGTGTAAGACTTCTTGGGAGCCTAGCCGCGTACAGGACCCCGAAAACCAATCACCGCCTTCAGGATTTCTAAGGGCGTACATTTTTCATTTCACTCCTCACTACCTATCATTTTTGAAGGCCATAAAATGCCAAGATAGCACCCCCCCCCCCCCCAAATGACCCCATTTTGGAAAGTAGACACCCCAAGCTATGTGCTGAGAGGCATGTTGAGTCCATAGAATATTTTATATTTTGCCACAAGTGTCGGGAAAATTACACTTTTTTTTTTTTTTTTTTTTTTTTTTTACACAAAGTTGTCGCTAAATGCTATATTGCTCAAACATGCCATGGTTATATGTGGAATTACACCCCAAAATACATTCTGCTGCTTCTCCGGAGTATGGGGATACCACATGTATGGGACTTTTTGGCAGTCTAACCGCCTATAGGACCCCGGAAACCAATCGCCGCCTTCAGGCTTTCTAAGGGCGTAAATTTTTGATTTCACTCCTCACTGCCTATCACAGTTTCGGAGGCCATGAAATGCCCAGATAGCACAACCCCCCCCCTCCCCCAATTGACCCCATTTTGGAAAGTAGACACCCCAAGCTATTTGCTGAGAGGCATGTTGAGTATTTTGCAGATCTCACTTTTTGTCTTGAAGGTGATGGTCATGGCTGTTGAAGCTCTTCAAATTTCTTCTTCAAAAAAAAAATGTCCCACTGAGGACGTTATAATCGGATCCATTCGGATGGCATAACAAGGCTAAAGTGGATGGTACCCAAACCTCGGTTCAAGAACGAGGTATTGCTTGTAATGTGTCCTATATAGGCGCTGGACCCTTGTTAAGTTGGTATTCCTGGTCAATCTTGCCCAAGGTAGACCAGAAAGGGTGCTTTACAGGTCCAGGGGTGTGGACCCCAATATATGGGGGACCCGGTCCCTGAAGGTCCTTAGAGGCGCTACCCGCCGTGATGGGGGAAGATTGGGCCTGGTAAGACAGGCCCTGCTGCTTGGGATGGTGAGTATTCCCTTTGGGTCATATATATATATATATATATATATATATATATATATATATATATATATATATATATATATATATATATATTCCCTTTGAAACTGCTGGTAAACCTTAAACCTGTGTCTGGGATTACAGATGGCCGGTTTTGGTGCGCATTTTTGAATACTAGTGTGCGCCTTCGGTGTGCGTGTCGCAGATGCGCCGCCTGCTTCAGGACGGCGCATGCGCCGCCGATCGCTGACTCGCTCACTCTCAAGCTAAAGCTTTATAGGGATGGAGCTCTTGGCGTGCGTGTGGACAACACAGAACGATATTTGGGCACGTGAGTCTGGTGGTCTTGGACACAGTGGTGACAGGTTAAAGACTGGTATAGTTTGTGGGGAGTACTCCTTTTCTTCCTTGTGTGTAAGCAATGTCTTCCAGAAAACGAGGTATAGGGAACAAGGCAAGTACAGGGGTAAGAGTCCCTCCTTTAAAAACAGGAGACCAACCCCATGCTGATACAGCCTCCGTTTCTCCAGAAAGACCTGCGGTATCTGGCCTGGCTGAGCCATTGCATTTGTCAGGCATAGTGGCCACTACCAATATACCTGCCTCGGCTTATGTTACAAAGAATTATTTGGCATCTGCCTTAGCGGGCCTTGAGGGCGAAATAGCTGGCATGATTGCCTCTGTAACACAGGGGGGAGGAAGCGTAATAGATCTCCTGAGCCTGGGCCAAGTGATGAGTCACTAGAGCACCAGGACTCTTATAGCCAGATGGGTCCAGGTGGTCTGGAACCAGAATGGGCGGAGGATTTGGAAGAGGTGGTCATAAAAGCCCGGGAGGAAGGAGAGGCTGAAGAATCCTCGGCTGAGGACTCTGGCTCTGAAGAGCCAATTTCAGCCTCCCAGTCCCAAAAATTGTTTATCCAATCTCTAATTGAGATGGTACGACTTGGGTTTAAGTTACCCCCGGTTCAGGAGTGTGGACTCTCCTGTTCTACTTTGGGATCTTTGCGACCTCAGCAAATTGCCCAAGCGTTCCCTTTGCATCCATTACTGGAGCAGGTGGTTTACGTGGACTGGGAGCACCCTGACAGGATATACTTGCCTCCAAAAAGGTTTTCTGTCTTATATCCTATGGAGGAGAAGTTCAGGAAGAAATGGGGGACACCTTTTGGTGGACGCCGCCATATCTTCAGTAAATAAAAGTTTAACCTGTCCAGTGGATAATGCCCAGGTATTTAAGGATCCGGCTGATAAGCTAGAGTCCTTATTAAAAGCCTCCTTTTCGGTGGCTGGTGCAGCAGTTCAGCCAGCAGTTGCAGCTATTGGGATTTGCCAATCCCTAAAGGATCGCTTTAAAAGGTTGGTAAAGAGCCTACCTTGCCAGGAGGAATCTGCTGAGGAACTGTCGGAGATTCCTCATGCCTTTTATGTTTTGCAGTGGACGCATTGAAGGACTCCATTCAACAGATGTCTCGTTTTGCGCTACTATCAATCCATATGCGCAGAGTCTTGTGGCTAAAGAACTGGTCTGCTGAGACACCATGTAAAAGGCTACTTACAGTTTTTCCATTCCATGGAGAGCGCTTGTTTGGCGAAGATCTGCATAAATATATCCAAAAGATCTCTGGAGGAAAGGGTGCCCTACTCCCTATTAAAAAGAAAGGGAAGCAACCCTCTTATAAAATTCCCAATGCTCCAGGACCTAGTGCTTCTTCCCCTAAGCGGTATCGACGGCCTCAGCCGTCTGGCTTTAAAAGACCCCAGGGTCAGAAGAAACCCTGGACCCAAAAGCCACCCAAGCCCAGCTCCAAGTCTACCTTGTGAAGGGGCGCCCCTGCTTTCACGGGTGGGGGGCAGGCTTCGGCAGTTAGGGAAGAACTGGTTCAGGACAGATGGGTCATCTCAACTGTAAAATACGGTTATAGAATAGAGTTCTGGGAGATCCCCCCCCGAATCGGTTTTCTGTACTCAAGAGTCCTGTCGGATCCAGAGAAAAGAAGATGCCTTTTCCTAGCTTTACAGCATCTGCTGTTGCAGGGGGTAATTTTAAAGGTTCCGCACGAGGAAAGATTCAAGGGGTTTTACTCAAACCTATTTACCGTGCCGAAACCAAATGGGGAAGTAAGGCCCATTTTGGACCTCAAGGCTCTCAACCTCTTTGTAGACGTCCGATCCTTCCGCATGGAGTCGGTTCGTTCAATAATAAAATCCCTGAGAATGGGAGACTATTTAGCGTCCATAGATATCAAGGACGCGTACCTTCATGTGTCGATCTTCGGTCCACATCAAAGGTTCCTACGCTTCGTTGTAGAGGGCAGTCATTTCCAATTTGTGGCACTACCTTTTGGTCTGGCCACGGCCCCCAGGGTCTTCACAAAGATTCTGGCCCCAGTGTTGGCTTCCCTAAGGTCTCAGAAGGTCTCCGTAGTAGGATATCTGGACGATCTTCTTCTAAGGGAATGTTCTCGCCCCATACTGGTTCAAAACGTATCAAGAATAGTACGGGTTTTACAACGCCTAGGTTGGATTCTAAATGTGGACAAGTCAGCTCTTTGTCCGACCCAAGCCTTGGTGTATCTGGGTCTGGTCTTGGACACCGCCCAAGAACAGGTGTTTCTTCCTCCCTTAAAGATCGCCTCCATAGTGGAACTTGTACAGAAGGTGAAAAAAGAACACCTTCTAAGCGGCTGTGCATGAGGTTACTAGGCAAGATGGTGTCATCCTTCAGCGCAGTGCCATATGCACAGTTCCACTCCAGAGTGTTCCAGAACAGTATTCTAAAAGCCTGGGACTAGTCGGCTCGAACCTTGGATCAGCCTATGGTTCTATATCCACCGGTTCTATGGAGCCTCTCTTGGTGGTTAAGGACCAGCAACTTGGAAAGTGGGAAATCTTTCCCACCAGTAGCCTGGAAAGTCGTAACCACAGACGCCAGTCTTCTCGGCTGGGGAGCAGTCCTAGAGGAAGCGTCTGTTCAGGGAATATGGTCCCAGACAGAAAGGACCCTGCCCATCAATCTATTGGAGATTTGGGCAGCTCATCTGGCTCTGCGATTCTGGACATCCAGATTGCGGGGTCTTCCTGTCAGAGTCCAGTCCGACAACTCCACGGTGGTGGCATATATCAATCACGAGGGAGGTACCAGGAGTCGGGCAGCCCAGAGGGAGGTAAACCATATATTGACTTGGGCAGAAAGACATGTGCCGTTTCTTTCGGCAGTGTTTATCTCGGGAGTGGAAAATTGGCAGGCAGATTTCCTAAGTCGCCAGAAATTGTTGCCAGGGGAATGGTCCCTGCACCCCAAGGTTTTTCTACAGATCTGCCAATACTGGGGGACCCCAGATGTGGATTTGCTGGCATTCAGATTCAATGCCAAGCTGGACAGGTTTGTCTCCAGGACAAAGGATCTGCTTGCTGTCTGGATAGACGCATTAGTAGTTCCTTGGGATCAGTATTCTCTGATATTTGCCTTTCCCCCGATCCAAATTCTGCCGCACTTATTACGCAGAATACAGGAGGAGCAAAAACCCGTGATCCTAGTGGCCCCGGAGATCCTGGTACTCGGAGATTGTGAAGTTGGCAGTAGGAGACCCATTGGTCCTTCCATGCCGTCCAGACCTGTTGTCTCAAGGACCCATATTCCATCCTTCTTTACGGTTGCTGAATTTGATGGCTTGGCTATTGTGACCAGACTATTGAAAGACCGTGGTGTTATGGGTTCAGTCTTGTCTACCTTGATAAAGCTAGAAAGTCAGTTTCTAGAGCTATCTATTATAGAGTCTGGAAGTCGTACATTTCTTGGTGTGAGGAGAGGAAATGGAAGCCTCGTAGGTATACGATTGGAAGAGTTCTTGCCTTTCTTCAAGCAGGAGTAGACTTGTAGCTCGCTTTAGGGACCATTAAGGGACAGATTTCGGCCTTATCGTTTTTTTTCCAAAGACCGATTGCATCCAATTCTTTGGTGCGAACCTTTGTCAAGGGAGTGACACACCTGAGGCCGCTGGTTAAACCACCTTTATGTCCCTGGGACCTAAATTTGGTACTGTCAGCCTTACAGAGTCAACCGTTTGAACTTATTAGGCATATTCCTTTTGTCCTATTGACCAGAAAATTAGCTTTTTTGGTGGCTATAACATCGGCTAGAAGGGTGTCTGAATTGGCCGCCCATTCTTGCAAAGAACCTTTTATGATTCTTCATCAGGATAGAGTGGTCATGCGCCCTCGTCCGGATTTTCTACCAAAGATAGTTTCCAAATTTCATTTGAATCAGGATATCATTTTACCTTCCTTTTTTCCAAACCCTAAGACTAGGGAGGAAAGGTCGCTTCACTCACAGGATGTGGTGAGGGCGATCAAAATTTACTTGAAGATGTCAGCTCCCTTTCGGAAGACTGACTGTTTTTTTTGTCTTGCCAGAGGGTCCTAAGAAAGGAGAGCCGGCAACAAGTTCATCTATATCCAGGTGGAATCACCAGACTATTATCCAGGCGTATGGATTAAAATGCAGGGTTCCACCTTGGGATTTAAAGGCACACTCCACTAGAGGGATTAGTGCATCATGGGCAGTACGCCAACAGGTGTCTATGGCTCAGGTTTGCAAAGCGGCCGCTTGGTCTTCAGTTCATAGGTTCGCCAGGTTTTACCAGGTGGATGTGAGATCTCAAAAGGAGACTGTTTTTGGCCACAGCGTGTTGCAGGCAGCTTTATAGTCTCAGGCCTCTTGGGCTTAGGGATAAAGTGTCCCCCCCCCCCCCCCCCCAGGTGCATTGCTTTAGGACATCCCACATAGTCATTGTTATGGTGCTCTGTGTCCCGTGATGTACGATAAAGAAAAACTGATTTTTAAAACCGCTTACCTGTAAAATACTTTTCTTGGAGTACATCACGGGACACAGAGGTCCCTCCCCTCTTTCTGGGATAGTCATCGCTTGCTACAAAACTGAGGTACTTCCGGTATAGGAGGGGTTATATGGGAGGAATTGTCTTACTATTGGTTGCCAGTGTCCAATCACCTAAAGGTAAGCGTATAACCCACATAGTCATTATTCTGGTGCTCTGTGTCCCATGATGTACTCCAAGAAAAGGATTTTACAGGTAAGCTGTTTTAAAAATCAGTTTTTTTTTACTGGGCATTCCAACTATTTCGGAGAGTGCATGATACTTAGCCATATGGGAAGAGCTGTGTCCAGCAGTAATGCCATTACCAGATGGAAACATGTGGCGAAGAATATCAGATGGATTTTGGAATCAAGCAAACTTTCCAAATTGTATCAGAGCCCTTGATGGAAAGCATATCCATTTCCAAAAGCCTCCATGTTCCTCATGGCTATCTGTGATAGCAATTATAAATTTATCACTGTGGACATTGGGGCATATGGCAGCAGTTCTGATTCCAGAGTGTTCCGTGAGTCTGTAATGGGTCAAAGACTGTGAGAAGGGCGGTTCAACATACCATCTGATCAGCTTCTGCTTGGAACTGAAGGACCAGACCTGCCTTTCGTGCTTGTTGCAGAGGAGGCCTTCGCACTTTCTCAATATCTGCTTAGGCCTCATGCCAGAAGTAATGGACGACAAGAAGAGGATCGACTGAGCCGCGCAAGATGCCTCATTGAATGTACATTTGGCATATTGTCCCTTAAATTGTGTGTTTTCCAAACATCTTTGCAACTCAGTCTTGAGACTGCTGAGTTGGTAATTCAGGCCTGCTGCATTCTGCACAATATTGCCCGGGATAAGGAAGGCATCCACGTAGAGGAAGAGTTCCACCTGCCCTCCGTACAGTACAGCAGAGTACGTGCAAAGAGATCCTACATTACCAATTTGCCGACTACTTTCTATCTCCACCAGGAGATGTTCGCTGGCATTATCAATATATGTAAATAATGCAGTGCAAATTTCAATAATTTGTACAAATATGTCCTAAGATGCCATATAAAAATTACTTGTGTTATGTTTGCCATTTTTGGTTATTTCATTGTGTTTTGATAGCATAAAAAGACACAAGAAGAGGTTGGGAGTTTTGGGACTTTGAAATGAGGTCCATGGACAGCGTGGAGGTGGATTAAATACAATATATATTTATTGTCCTAAAAATGCATCAAACATATCACAACATGAACCACATAAGAGAAAAGAACATTATAATACATGTCATTCCAAATTTGTATACACACATATGTATGTGCGCATACAATAGGGCATATGATGTGTTCTATGATAGCATAAAAAGACACAAAAGCATATGATGTTTTCAAAACTGTTTGTTTTATTATTCTACATACAGTGGCTTGCGAAAGTATTCGGCCCCCTTGAACTTTTCAACCTTTTGCCACATTTCAGGCTTCAAACATAAATATATAAAATTTTTATTTTTTGTGAAGCATCACCAACAAGTGGGACACAATTGTGAAGTGGAACGAAATCTTTTGGATTTTTGAAACTTTAATAAAAAAATGAAAAGTGGGGCGTGCAAAATTATTCGGCCCCCTTGCGTTAATACTTTGTAGAGCCACCTTTTGCTGCGATTACAGCTGCAAGTCGCTTGGGGTATGTCTCTATCAGTTTTGCACATCGAGAGACTGAGATTCTTGCCTATTCTTCCTTGCAAAACAGCTCGAGCTCAGTGAGGTTGGATGGAGAGCGTTTGTGAACAGCAGTTTTCAGCTCTTTCCACAGAATCTCGATTGGATTCAGGTCTGGACTTTGACTTGGCAATTCTAACACCTGGATACGTTTTATTTGTGAACCATTCCTTTGTAGATTTTGCTGTATGTTTGGAATCATTGTCTTGTTGGAAGATAAATCTCCGTTCCAGTTTCAGGTCTTTTGCAGACTCCAACAGGTTTTCATCCAGAATGGTCCTGTATTTGGCTGCATCCATCTTCCCCTCAATTTTAACCATCTTCCCTGTCCCTGCTGAAGAAAAGCAGGCGCAAACCATGATGCTGCCACCACCATGTTTGACAGTGGGGATGGTGTGTTGAGTGTGATGAGCTGTGTTGCTTTTACGCCAAACATATCGTTTTGCATTGTGGCCAAAAAGTTCGATTTTGGTTTCATCGGACCAGAGCACCTTCTTCCACATGTTTGGTGTGTCTCCCAGGTGGCATGTGGCAAACTTTAGACGAGACTTTTTATGGATATCTTTGAGAAATGGCTTTCTTCTTGCCACTCTTCCATAAAGGCCAGATTTGTGCAGTGTACGACTGATTGTTGTTCTATGGACAGACTCTCCCACCTCAGCTGTAGTTCTCTGCAGTTCATCCAGAGTGATCATGGGCCTCTTGGCTGCATCTCTGATCAGTCTTCTCCTTGTCTGAGCTGAAAGTTTAGAGGGACAGCCAGGTCTTGGTAGATTTGCAGTGGTCTGATACTCCTTCCATTTCAAAATGATCGCTTGCACAGTGCTCCTTGGGATGTTTAAAGCTTGGGAAATCTTTTTGTATCCAAATCCGGCTTTAAACTTCTCCACAACAGTATTACGGACCTGCCTGGTGTGTTCCTTGGTCTTCATGATGCTCTTTGCGCTTTCAACAGAACCCTGAGACTATCACAGAGCAGGTGCATTTATACAGAGACTTGATTACACACAGGTGGATTCTAATTAGAGGTCGACCGATATATCGGCCGATATTTGGCTTTTTTAACTTAATCGGCATCGGCCGATTGTGCTGATAAAAAAAGCCGATTATAACTTCAGCGGGACTTGCAAAAGACTTCTGTAATAGAAGTCAATGCAAGTTTCCTGATGTTTTATTCTCTCCTACTCTGGGCAGCCTGCCAAATCTGATAAGAAGATACATTTGTATCTCTTCAAGTTCTTTTGTCAATAGACTGAACTCAGTGTGTAGAAGTTCTCAGTTTAACCATTTAAAGGCTTAGGCCCCTTTCACACTTATACGACTTGTCCCACGATTTTGTACTGCAAAATCGTATGACAAGTCATTCTCCATGATTTTCAATGACTACCATTCATATTGGCACGACTTTAAGTCGTGCCGACTTGAAAGTAGTCCCTGCACTACTTTGGTCCAACTTCTATGCGAGTTGTACTCCATAGACCTCAATGTTAAACCCTGAAGTAGCATGCAAGTCGTGCCTGAAAAATATATAGACACGACTTCAGCACGACTTTGTAAGCACAAGCCTGGCTCCCTGATCGGGAAAGGAAAACTTTTTTTTCCTTTCCCGATGAGCGACAGGCAGTGCTGACAGCTGTCTGGTATGAATCCAGAGGGGGAACTCCACGCCAAGTTTTAAATGAAAAAAACGGCGTGGATTCCCCCCCCCCAGGGGCATACCAGGCCCTTAGGTCTGGTATGGATCTAAGAGGAACCCCCTACGCCGAAAAATCGGCGTGGGGTCCCCCCCAAAATCCATACCAGACCCTTATCCGAGCATGCAGCCCGGCCGGTCAGGAATGGGAGTGGGGACGAGCGAGCGCCCCCCCCCCTCCTGGACCGTACCAGGCCGCATGCCCTCAACATGGGGGGGGTGGGTGCTTTAGGGCATGGGGGGCACCCTGCCGGCCCCCCCACCCCAAAGCACCATGTCCCCATGTTGATGAGGACAAGGGCCTCTTCCCGACAACCCTGGCCGTTGGTTGTCGGGGTCTGCGGGCGGGGGGCTTATCGGAATCCGGGAGCCCCCTTTAATAAGGGAGCCCCCAGATCCCGGCCCCCCACCCTATGTGAATGAGTATGGGGTACATGGTACCCTTACCCATTCACCTAGAGAAAAAAGACAATAAAAAACACAGTATACAGGTTTTTAAAATAATTTATTAGGCAGCTCCGGGATCTTCTTCCGACTTCGGGGGTCCTCTTCCGACTTCGGGGGTCCCTCCGCCGTCTCCTCCCGGTGTCCGCATCTTCTGCCGGCTCCTCCGCTATCTTCTGCAGCTCAATTGCTAGCGGTGGTCCGGACTTCTGCCTTCTTCTTTTCTTCCAGAGATGTTGACACGACGCTCTCTACAGCTGGAATGGTCTCTGAACGCTCCGCAACAGACTTTTATAGGCGGTGACTCCGCCCCCCCTATGAGGTCACTGTCCCGGGGCATGCTGGGACTGTGCCGTCATAAGGGGGCGTGGTCATCACCCGGTGACCACGCCTCCTAAAACGTCACAGTCCCAGCATGCCATGGGACTGTGACGGCATAAGGGGGCGGGGTCACCGCCTATATAAGTCCGTTGCGGAGCGCACAGAGACCATTCTGGCTGGAGAGAGCGTCGTGTCAACATCTCTGGAAGAGAAGAGGGAAGAAGACGATCCAGAAGTCCGGACCACCGCTGGCAAAAGAGCGCCAGAAGATAGCGGTGGAGCCGGCAGAAGATGCGGACACCGGGTGAAGACGCCGGAGAGACCCCCGAAGTCGGAAGAGGACCCCCGAAGTCGGAAGAAGATTCCGGAGCTGCCTAATAAATTATTTTAAAAACCTGTGTACTGTGTTTTTTATTGACGCTTTTTTCCCTAGGTGAATGGGTAGGGGTACCATGTACCCCATATTTATTCACATAGGGTGGGGGGCCGGGATCTGGGGGCCCCCTTATTAAAGGGGGCTCCCAGATTCCGATAAGCCCCCTGCCCGCAGACCCCGACAACCAACGGCCAGGGTTGTCGGGAAGAGGCCCTTGTCCTCATCAACATGGGGACAAGGTGCTTTGGGGTGGGGGGGCCGGCAGGGTGCCCCCCATGCCCTAAAGCACCTACCCCCCCATGTTGAGGGCATGCGGCCTGGCACGGTCCAGGAGGGGGGGGGGCGCTAGCTCGTCCCCACCCCCATTCCTGGCCGGCCGGGCTGCGTGCTCGGATAAGGGTCTGGTATGGATTTTGGGGGGACCCCCACGCCGATTTTTCGGCGTAGGGGGTTCCCCTTACAATCCATACCAGACCTAAGGGCCTGGTATGCCCCTGGGGGGGAACCCACGCCAGTTTTTTTATTTAAAACTTGGCGTGGAGTTCCCCCTTATGATTCATACCAACTACTGTATGTTTTCATTTGTTAATGCCAAAAACGTGGCAAAGTAGTACTGCTCCCAAATCGCGGCAAAATCGCGGCCGCGAAATCGCGGTAAAATCGTGCGACTTTGAAGTCGTATAAGTGTGAAAGGAGCCTAAATCTTTTTTGACATTTGTTGCTTACAAGTAAAAATCCTGTATTTTCTGCTAGAAAATCACTTAGAACCCCCAAACATTATATTTATATATATATATATATATATATATATATATTAGCAGAGACCCTAGAGAATAAAATGGTGGTTGTTGCAATATTTTATGTCACACGGTATTTGCGCAGCGGTCTTTCAAACGCAATTTTTAAAAAAAAAAATACACTAATGAAATTAAAAAAAAAAAATAAGCAGTTAAGTTAGCCCATTTTTTTTGTCCAAAAGTTTTGCTTACCTGTTTTTGTGTATTTAATATTTAAGATATAGTTATTTTTTTAAATCTAAATTATACATACAAGTGAACTGATTGGAGGTTTGTTTTGTTTAATAAATGTTTAAATGTAAAAAATTTTCTGTATCACTTATTACTTAAAGCGGTTGTATACCCGCTGAACATTTTTTTTTTTTTTTTTTTACCCCTGTAAAGCAAAAGGCATAATGAGCTAGTATGCACTGCATACTAGCTCATTATGAAATACCTTAGAACGAGGCGTCGGTATCTTACCTGGTCCACGCCGAGGTAGCTGACATGTTGCCTTTCCGGGTATCGCGGTTCCAGCGCTGTGAGTGGCTGGAGCCGCGATATCATCACTTTGCCGGGCAGTTGCCGGGCCTTCAGCCGAGAATCCCCTGTGCACATGCGCCGCTGCAGTCAGCGGCTCATAGCAAGGGGAATATCTCCTATACCGTACAGGTTTAGGAGATATTTTTTTTACCTACAGGTAAGCCTTATTATAGGCTTACCTGTAGGTAAAAGTTAAAAAAAAGACTATACAACCACTTTCACACTGGAGCGGGCATGCGTTGACGATAAAACGCTGTTAGTTTTAGTGGCGCTTTACCGTCATTTTAGCAGCGCTATTCGGCTGCTAGCGGGGCGCTTATAACCCAGCTAGCAGCCGAGGAAGGAGTTAAATGCGCCCCTGAAGCGCTGCTGCCGAAACGCTTTGCAGGCGCTTCGGCAGCGGTGCGCATTCATTTCAATGGGCAGAAGTGGTGGAGGAGGGGTATACACCGCTCCAAAAATGCTGCTTGCAGGACTTTTTTTTAACATCCTGCCAGCGCATCGCCTCAGTGTGACAACACTCGGGATATCACACTGAGACTGCAGGGGAGCCGTTTTACAGGCACTTTACAGGCGCTATTTTTAGCCCAAAAGCGCCTGAAAAATGCCCCAGTGTGAAAGGGGTCTAACTGTTAGATTTTATGAGATGAAGGGAAAAAAAAAAATCGGCCTAATATATCGGCCCAAAAAAATCGGCATCATATATCGGCCATCGGCCACCGCGATTTCTAAATATCGGCATCGGCCAGAGAAAAACCCATATCGGTCGACCTCTAATTCTAATTATCACCATCAGTCATTTAGGACAACATTGGATCATTCAGAGATCCTCGCTGAACTTCTGGAGTGAGTTCTCTGCACTGAAAGTAAAGGGGCCGAATAATTTTGCACGCACCACTTTTCAGTTTTTTAATTGCTAAAAAAGTTTAAAATATCCAATAGATTTCGTTCCACTTCACAATTGTGTCCCACTTGTTGGTGATTCTTCACAAAAAATTAAAATTTTATATCTTTATGTTTGAAGCCTGAAATGTGGCAAAAGGTTGAAAAGTTCAAGGGGGCCGAATACTTTCGCAAGCCACTGTAACCCGTTTAAAATAAAGGTTTTTTTCACTTAATTTCTTTTTTTTTGTCAGAGTTTTAACAAAGCATAACATATGCAAACGTTCCAAAAATTCTTAATTTAACATAAAAACCCGGTTACAAATCCTGATAAAAATAGGTGGGGGCTGGGGAAAATGAAGTAGAAGTTTGGGAAGAAGAACCAGAGCTGGTTTGGCTATTGGCTTGAGAAACACCCGCAGAATTTGAGCTAATGTTTACACTTGGAGGATATGTTCCCTGTGAGGAATGAGGAGGAGAGGAACTTGCATAAGAAGGCCTCTGGGTACTGTGCATTGAGCTGTATGAACGCACAGGGGTCTGTGGATAGGGTGGTAGAGATGGCTAGGCCAGAATGCATGGGGACTCATAGGAATATTGACAGTATGAGCTCTGAGGGGGTCCATACTGGCTAATAGTGAGCAATGGCATTCCTGACTGGGCAGCTCTAATACATCCCCCCACATAATGAAATACACCCATATGTATCTCCATCTGCCTCTCTGCTGGTGCTTTTTGAAGCGTATGATAAATTGTCCTCAGGAGAAGGACGCATTTGAGTGATTTGTATCAGACTGGATCCTTACTCTCCTGGCTTTGTCCATCTCTGGATTTTCATGCTTTTTGCCACACTGCGAGTATCGTGATGTTATTGGCCTGTCATGACTAACATGTAGAAAATAATATGCCGATTGAGAAATGCAATGATGCCTTGGTGTACATCAGATAAAACTTAGTAATCAATAGTATGCTTACATGTACGGATCTTTGCGAAGGGCTCGGACGTGCTGTCTCATCCACAGACTGGGGCTGGCCTTCTCCCTCTTGTGTGGCTTGCTCACCTCCCTGCACTGCTTCTGTCTCATTGTTTTCAGTGTTCTCCTCACACTTGGAGACGTTTGATGTACTACAATAAAAAGGAGGAACATTTGGTCACAAAACCTTACTATATGGAGACCTACTTTTTCACTTTCTAGATGGAACATCCAAACGTCACTTACGATCTAACGTCCACGACTTTCCTTAAGGACAACATTTCTTTGTGGTAGCTCCGGAACCGCTTGCACACTCTGCCTCATCATTCAAATCTCTTCAAAAACGGTCTCTCAGAGAACGCCACCTTCTGTTAATTTTGAATTTTTTAAATTTTGAGTGGCTAAAAAAAAAACCTATAACCAATAGGACTCCATAGTCTGTGGAGGAGTCAGCATGCCCTTGCCTATTCACAATACTAAACATCATGTGCACAGAATGCTATCAACATATTCAGATGGACAGCAATATTTTTATAGGTCACCACAAATTTTGAGCGTGCAACAAGGACAGCAATAGACACACAAATTATGTCCTTCTGGGACAAGGTGCGCACACTTCAGAGAGGCCAGAAAGGATGTGCACTGACCTCAAATTCACATGCATTACTACAAACGGTAAATAATACATACAAAGCAGAGTGCCACATGGTTTGGCTCTGCTGCAGCGAGAGACTGAACAGTACGTAACTCGCATGTTTCCATAATCTCATGATTCCATAAAAACAGTGACAAGAGAGCATGCTGCAGTTGGGCAAAACTTACCACGTTGATCACACTGTTTGGGAGTCATGGTGAACCAATTTGGTTTCACAAGCTTAGAGATTTCATCCCATAGTTGCTGTGTTCTTGCTCTGTCACTGTGGTCCCGACAGGTTGAGTTCCACAAGGCTGGCCTACCAGGTTTATTAGTTCCTCCTGGAAGGCATCTCTGCCCATGTTTCTCCTTGGGGATGTACTTCCTATTGTCCAACTACTGCCTGGGTCATAGGTTGATTTCACAGATAAAAAAAAAAAATTTCTTCAAAACGGATCTTAACTAATCAGTCGTTGACATTGACGGACATTGTCTGTTAACATCAGTTAATATCAGTTAATTTTCACGGATCTCGACGTAGCCTTATAGCCTTGTACGTTAAAAAAAACGGATAAAATCGGAAGTGGAGGTTAATGAATGGTCATCAGTTTGCCCATAGGAATGCATTGTCGTCTGTTGACGGATGGAAGAAAAACGGATAGACGGTCCGTTCGTGTGAAAGGGGCCAAAGAGATACTGTGGAATGACTTCACGAGAGCCATTCACACCAGACATCCTACAAATGTGTCTGAGCTGAAGCAGTTTTGTAAAGGGGAATGGTCCAGATTTCCTCCTGTATGTTGTGCAGGTCTGATCCAGAGCTACTGAAAGCACTTACTTGAAATCATTGCTGCCAGGGGAGGTTTTGACCAGCTATTAACTCAGAGAATTCACTTAAATTTCCTCCTGAATGTTTAATGGGTGTGTTCAATAGGCACAGGAAATTAGAATTGTTTGTGTGTTAATAACTTAAGCACATTGTGTTTTTTGTAACTTAGGATGAGGCTCAGATCACATATTTTTTATATCAAATTGCTGCAGAAAACTAGTTAAAGTGTTTAAGGCATTATTCTAAGTCTCTGCCAGCCCCTCTATTAGAGGCTGGCCTT
This sequence comes from Lithobates septentrionalis, assembly GCA_037952835.1. Taxonomy (NCBI): domain Eukaryota; kingdom Metazoa; phylum Chordata; class Amphibia; order Anura; family Ranidae; genus Lithobates; species Lithobates septentrionalis. The sequence goes on along the minus strand of JBBDGP010001313.1, from coordinate 684,888 downwards.
AGTACACTGTGTATGTTTTATTAAAAAACAAGCAGTGTAAATACTGAATATCAGCTGTCTTCAGGCCGGTCTCATCACTTGCAGCAGCTTTCCAGCTCTGATAGATGTCTTCTATGGGAGGGGTGTATTTAGTGGTGTGTGTATAGCTGGTTTTTCTTCACTTAATTATAATTTATACCATGTATATTACAGTGTAATCTATTTATCTGTCCGTTGACACGATCTTACAAGCCGTTATGGCTTTCCAACACATTGGTTAAGGTACTTGAGGCATTGCCCATACTTAAGATGGCGTTTTGTGGCTCCCTCCGCGGGACTCAGAACGAGGTCTGGTGTGTATTTATAAGGTGGTGGTTCAGCACGCACCCGCTCCCCATTGACAACGTCAACCTGTGACGAAACGCGCCTAGAGGATACGTGCTGACATCACCACACTGTTGTCCTAGGAGGACGGGAAGTTCTATTGTAGCCGGCCGGCTCTGTTTTTAGAGCGAGTATTTCTGCAATTAAAATGTAAGTGCAATACTATTTTAAAATAAATCCTGTTAAGCGAGATTACGCTATGGTTGTTTTCTCTTCTATACCCCGATCATCCTGTTTATACTGAGGTCTATGGGCTATCTACGGCATAAAGGGATTGGAGCACGTATTCAATTCAGTGACTACCCCTGCCTGGACGTTCCTGCCGTTTAAACAAAGGCCCTGGCTGGGCTATAGCCACCCACTCTTCCTTGCTTACTATCTGGTAAGCGAGTCTTTTACTAGGTGGTGGCACTGATAAGGATATAGCTCACCCGGGTGTCGCATGTTTTAACTGCACTTCAATATTTTGGATTACCTAATGCACTGCTGACCTGCATCGTTGTATAGCGCAGCTTTTCCCTTATATTTATCACGTGCAATTTTTGCTTATGCTGCTTTTTGGACTCCTTTTTTATTTTTGATTATTATCAATATTCTTTATCTCAACAAGTTTGTTATATATATCTAAGCGTGGTTTTCTTTCCATATATATATATATATATATATATATATATATATATATATATATATATATATATATATATATATATATATATATAATATCTATATATATCCTTCTATGGGAGGGGCCATGATCTCCCTCTGACGTCAGAGGGAGATCACGTGGCTGCTCTTCTCCTCCGCAGAAACACCCATGTGAGCTTGAAAGCATCCGCTAGTCAGGTGACCGGCCTAAACACAGCTGATATTCAGTATTTTCAGCATTTGTTTTTAAATAAAACATAGTATGCTATGCCAGCCTCTAATAGAGAGGCTGGCAGTGACAAATTTTATATTTTAATATTAAAATAATAGTGACGGGGGGCAGGGCCAGGCCGGAGACAGAGGGCGCTGACAGGGAGGAAGGAAGGAGGGGGGTGAGAGAAGAGCAGAGAGCAGGCAGCCTATCACAGAGGGTGATCAGGGCGGAGCTGCCCTGGTTATCGTGGTCTGTTTAGAAAGGCCATACAGGAAGTGGTATGTTTAGGGGTGGGGGGTTCACAGTTTAGAGGGGGGGGTAGATTACATAGCACAAGTGCTGTGCTGTGTAATCTGCTTTAAGGGACCAGAATCAACTTTTTTTTTTTTTTTTGGGTTAACAATTGCTTTAATTCCAAGGGGTTCATGAGGTTTTAACATTGTGCGAAAAATGTAAAAATTGCCTTGAACAGCAAGTGGTTACGTTTTTGAAAACCGAAGCTATGCAAAACTGCAAATAGTAACTTGAGCTAAAAATCTGGAGGTTGGCCTCACACCTGTGCGTTTGGTTAATGTCTCAACTGCAGTGCCGTGTGGTGCTGTGTTAGTGTGCTTTGCAATAAAATGATGCAGGCATACATTATATAACGCAGCAGTGCACAGTTATGCCCCGTACACACGGTCGGACTTTGTTCGGATATTCCGACAACAAAATCCTAGGATTTTTTCCGACGGATGTTGGCTCAAACTTGTCTTGCATACACACGGTCACACAAAGTTGTCGGAAAATCCGATCATTCTGAACGCGGTGACGTAAAACACGTACGTCGGGACTATAAATGGGGCAGTGGCCAATAGCTTTCATCTCTTTATTTATTCTGAGCATGCGTGGCACTTTGTCAGTCGGATTTGTGTACATACGATCGGAATTTCCGACAACGGATTTTGTTGTCGGAAAATTTTATAGCCTGCTCTCACTTTGTGTGTCGGAAAATCCGATGGAAAATGTGTGATGAAGCCTACACACGGTCAGAATTTCCGACAACAAGGTCCTATCACACATTTTCCGTCGGAAAATCTGACCATGTGTACGGGGCATTAGTGTGGCATAGCGTCACAATGCACTGCTGTGCATAGGCTTGAATGATTGTCATTTTAACGACTTGCGTGTTTGTATGCAGCATTTTTGGGCTTTGGCATTTTTTTATTGGCCTATAGAGAAAACTATTATCTGTTGCATCATTTGTTGCTAGGTATTTCAGCAGTTTTAGCTTTTCCATTAGCTTTTATTACTTATTTTATTAATATTATTCATTTATTATGTTTTTCGTTAGAGTAAGGTGTTCAAGTTCAATTCAGTTTAGATTAGGATAAGGAGTTGGTTAGGGTTATTTATTATTTTATTTATTATTATATGAATAAATGTAAAATAAATACCCAAATAAAAAAATCATAAATAAAAAATAAATGAATACTAAGCAACAATAAACTAACCCTTAACTTTAACCCTTACCCCTTAAAAAAATAAAATATCCTAAACACCCTAACCCAAAATAAATTATTAATGTATTTTTTTGTTTGAGTTCTGGTGTTTATTGCTTTAGTATTACTATTGTTAATATTAATAATGTATTTATTTTTTAAGGTTAGAGGTTGATTATTTTTTTATTTTTTTTTAGTTTGAGCAGAAAATTGCGTCAAAATGCACGAATAGAGGTTTCCATTCATTTCTATGAGAATAGAAACACGCCAAAAAAGCCCAAATCTGCATGATTTGAGCGACCAAAAAAAGCTCCAGAACTTGTTTGAGCCACAGGCATTTGGCTTCAGGCAGCATGAAGTGGAGATGTGAGCCATCTCCATAGAGAATCATTGATTTTTATTTTATTTTTCTCTTCCAACGTTTAACTTCAAGCTACAAAATGCTCAGGTGTGAATGCAGCCTTTTTTGGTAATGGGCTCATTGGGACAACAGATCGCTGTTCCTGATTACTAGGAACAGACTATCTCAGTGTTTTCCCCTGTCAGAACGGAGATCTGCCTTGTTTACATAGGCAGATCCCCGTTCTGCCTCTGTGGAGCGTTCGCGGGTGGCCAGAGGAGATAGAGTCCACGGGACCTGCGCACCCTACCCCGGCGTGCAGCGGGCACCTGCCCACAGTATCTCGTGCGCGAAACAACGTATATATGCTGTGGGCGGTCTTTAAGTGGTTAATAGGGTCCTTACGATCTAGCAGGGGAGAGGAAGGTTTGTGGATAAACGTAGGTAATGTCTGAGCATACATGTTGTATTACAGACAAAAGTCTCCTGTTGGGAGTGTATGGCATACACGTTAACCACTTGCCTACTGGGCACTCTTACCCCCTTCCTGCCCAGGCCAATTTTCAGCTTTCAGCACTGTCGCACTTTGACAGTTGCGCTGTCATGCAACACTGTACCCAAATTAAATTTTTATCTTTTTTTTTCACACAAATAGAACTTTCTTTTGGTGGCATTTAATCACCACTGGGTATTTTTATTTTGTGCTAAATAAATGAATAAAAACTTTTAGTGTGTTACAAATTTTTCAGACAGGTAATTTTTCTCCTTCACTGATGCGTTGATGAGGCTGCACTGGTGAGCACAGATAGGCTGCACTGTTGGGACTGCACTGATAATCAGTGCCCTGATTATCACTGTACATGTCCTTTTAGAGAAGCAGTTATTGGCTCTCTTCTCCTCATGCTCTCCTCCATGATCAGCTGTGATTGGATACAGCTGATCATGTGGTAAAGAGCCGCTGATTGTCTCTTTAGCAAAAACAAGGGTTTTTTTTTGGGGGGGGGGACTTTAGATGAGGCACATTAACCACTTGACGACCGCCTCACGCCGATGTACGTCGGCAAAGCGGCACGGACAGGCAAAATCACGTACATGGTACGTGATTTGCCTTCCGCGGGTGGGGGGTCCGATCGGACCCCCCCCCCCCCCCCCCCCCCCGGTGCCCGAGGCGGTCGTCTTTTGTCCAGCGGCGATCAGAGGTGAGGGGGAGACCATCCGTTCGTGGCCCCCCCCTCGCGATCGCCGCCGGCCAATCGAATCATTCCTTTGCTGCTGTATGCTAAACAGCAGCAAAGGAAATGATGTCATCTCTCCTCGGCTCGGTAATTTCCGTTCCGGCCCGAGGAGAGAAGACATGTGAGTGAGTGCACAACACTACACACACACAGTAGAACATGCCAGGCACACTAATCACCCCCCCCCCCCCCCCTGTCACAAACTGACACCAGCAGTTTTTTTTTTTGTTTTGTTTTGTTTTTTTCTGATTACTGCATAGTGTCAGTTTGTGACAGTTACAGTGTTGGGACAGTTACTGTTACCCCCCTTTAGGTCTAGGGTACCCCCCCTAACCCCCCCTAATAAAGTTTTAACCCCTTGATCACCCCCTGTCACCAGTGTCACTAAGCGATCATTTTTCTGATCGCTGTATTAGTGTCGCTGGTGACGCTAGTTAGGGAGGTAAATATTTAGGTTCGCCATCAGCGTTTTATAGCGTCAGGGACCCCCATATACTACCGAATAAATGTTTTAACCCCTTGATTGCCCCCTAGTTAACCCTTTCACCACTGATCACCGTATAAGTGTTACGGGTGACGCTGGTTAGTTCGTTTATTTTTTATAGTGTCAGGGCACCCGCCGTTTATTACCGAATAAAGGTTTAGCCCCCTGATCGCCCGGCGGTGATATGCGTCGCCCCAGGCAGCGTCAGATTAGCGCCAGTACCGCTAACACCCACGCACGCAGCATACACCTCCCTTAGTGGTATAGTATCTGAACGCATCAATATCTGATCCGATCAGATCTATACTAGCGTCCCCAGCAGTTTAGGGTTCCCAAAAACGCAGTGTTAGCGGAATCAGCCCAGATACCTGCTAGCACCTGCGTTTTGCCCCTCCGCCCAGCCCACCCAAGTGCAGTATCGATCGATCACTATCACTTACAAAACACTAAACGCATAACTGCAGCGTTCGCAGAGTCAGGCCTGATCCCTGCGATCGCTAACAGTTTTTTTGGTAGTATTTTGGTGAACTGGCAAGCACCAGCCCCAGGCAGCGTCAGGTTAGCGCCAGTACCGCTAACACCCACGCACGCAGAATACGCCTCCCTTAGTGGTATAGTATCTGAACGGATCAATATCTGATCCGATCAGATCTATACTAGTGTCCCCAGCAGTTTAGGGTTCCCAAAAACGCAGTGTTAGCGTAATCAGCCCAGATACCTGCTAGCACCTGCGTTTTGCCCCTCCGCCCAGCCCAGCCCACCCAAGTGCAGTATCGATCGATCACTGACACTTACAAAACACTAAATGCATAACTGCAGCGTTCGCAGAGTCACGCCTGATCCCTGCGATCGCTAACAGTTTTCTTGGTAGCGTATTGGTGAACTGGCAAGCACCAGCTCCAGGCAGCGTCAGGTTAGCGCCAGTAGCGCTAACACCCACGCACGCACCGTACACCTCCCTTAGTGGTATAGTATCTGAACGGATCAATATCTGATCCGATCAGATCTATACTAGCATCCCCAGCAGTTTAGGGTTCTCACAAACGCAGTGTTAGTGGGATCAGCCCAGATACCTGCTAGCACCTGCGTTTTGCCCCTCCGCCCGGCCCAGCCCACCCAAGTGCAGTATCGATCGATCACTGTCACTTACAAAAGACTAAAACGCATAACTGCAGCGTTCGCAGAGTCAGGCCTGATCCCTGCGATCGCCAACAGATTTTTTGGTAGCGTTTTGGTGAACTGGCAAGCGCCAGCGGCCTAGTACACCCCGGTCGTAGTCAAACCAGCACTGCAGTAACACTTGGTGACATGGCGAGTCCCATAAGTGCAGTTCAAGCTGGTGAGGTGGCAAGCACAAGTAGTGTCCCGCTGCCACCAAAAAGACAAACACAGGCCCGTCGTGCCCATAATGCCCTTCCTGCTGCATTCGCCAATCATAATTGGGAACCCACCGCTTCTGCAGCGCCCGTACTTCCCCCATTCACATCCCCAACCAAATGCAGTCGGCTGCATGAGAGGCATTTTCTTTATGTCCTCCCGAGTACCCCTACCCAACGAACCCCCCCAAAAAAGATATTGTGTCTGCAGCAAGCGCGGATATAGGCGTGACACCCGCTATTATTGTCCCTCCTGTCCTGACAATCCTGGTCTTTGCATTGGTGAATGTTTTGAACGCTACTATGCACTAGTTGAGTATTAGCGTAGGATACAGCATTCCACAGACTAGGCACACTTTCACAGGGTCTCCCAAGATGCCATCGCATTTTGAGAGACCCGAACCTGGAACCGGTTACAGTTATAAAAGTTAGTTACAAAAAAAGTGTAAAAAAAAAAAAAATATATAAAATAAAAAAAAATAGTTGTCGTTTTATTGTTCTCTCTCTCTCTCTCTCTCTCTATTCTCTCTATTGTTCTGCTCTTTTTTACTGTATTCTATTCTGCAATGTTTTATTGTTATTATGTTTTATCATGTTTGCTTTTCAGGTATGCAATTTTTTGTACTTTACCGTTTACTGTGCTTTATTGTTAACCATTTTTTTGTCTTCAGGTACGCCATTCACAACTTTGAGTGGTTATACCAGAATGATGCCTGCAGGTTTAGGTATCATCTTGGTATCATTCTTTTCAGCCAGCGGTCGGCTTTCATGTAAAAGCAATCCTAGCGGCTAATTAGCCTCTAGACTGCTTTTACAAGCCGTGGGAGGGAATGCCCCCCCCCCCACCGTCTTCCGTGTTTTTCTCTGGCTCTCCTGTCTCAACAGGGAACCTGAAAATGCAGCCGGTGATTCAGCCAGCTGACCATAGAGCTGATCAGAGACCAGAGTGGCTCCAAACATCTCTATGGCCTAAGAAACCAGAAGCTACGAGCATTTTATGACTTAGATTTCGCCGGATGTAAATAGCGCCATTGGGAAATTGGGGAAGCATTTTATCACACCGATCTTGGTGTGGTCAGATGCTTTGAGGGCAGAGGAGAGATCTAGTGTCTAATAGACCCCAATTTTTTCAAAAAAGAGTACCTGTCACTACCTATTGCTATCATAGGGGATATTTACATTCCCCGAGATAACAATAAAAATGATTAAAAAAAATAAAAATGAAAGGAACAGTTTAAAAATAAGATAAAAAAGCAAAAAAATAATAAAGAAAAAAAAAAAAAAAAAAAAAAAGCACCCCTGTCGCCCCCTGCTCTCGCGTTAAGGCGAACGCAAGCGGCGGTCTGTCGTCAAACGTAAACAGCAATTGCACCATGCATGTGAGGTATCACCGCGAAGGTTAGATCGAGGGCAGTAATTTTTGCAATAGACCTCCTCTGTAAATCTAAAGTGGTAACCTGTAAAGGCTTTTAAAGGCTTTTAAAAATGTATTTATTTTGTTGCCACTGCACGTTTGTGCGCAATTGTAAAGCATGTCATGTTTGGTATCCATGTACTCGGCCTAAGATCATCTTTTTTATTTCATCAAACATTTGGGCAATATAGTGTGTTTTAGTGCATTAAAATTTAAAAAAGTGTGTTTTTTTCCCCAAAAAATGCGTTTGAAAAATCGCTGCGCAAATACTGTGTGAAAAAAAAAAATGAAACACCCACCATTTTAATCTGTAGGGCATTTGCTTTAAAAAAATATATAATGTTTGGGGGTTCAAAGTAATTTTCTTGCAAAAAAAAAAAAACTTTTTCATGTAAACAATAAGTGTCAGAAAGGGCTTTGTCTTCAAGTGGTTAGAAGAGTGGGTGATGTGTGACATAAGCTTCTAAATGTTGTGCATAAAATGCCAGGACAGTTCAAAACCCCCCCAAATGACCCCATTTTGGAAAGTAGACACCCCAAGCTATTTGCTGAGAGGCATGTCGAGTCCATGGAATATTTTATATTGCGACACAAGTTGCGGGAAAGAGACAAATTTTTTTTTTTTTTGCACAAAATTGTCACTAAATGATATATTGCTCAAACATGCCATGGGAATATGTGAAATTACACCCCAAAATACATTCTGCTGCTTCTCCTGAGTACGGGGATACCACATGTGTGAGACTTTTTGGGAGCCTAGCCGCGTACGGAACCCCCCGAAAACCAAGCACCGCCTTCAGGCTTTCTAAGGGCGTGAATTTTTGATTTCTCTGACTGCTTATCACAGTTTCGGAGACCATGGAATGCCCAGGTGGCACAAAACCCCCCCAAATGACCCCATTTTGGAAAGTAGACACCCCAAGCTATTTGATGAGAGGTATAGTGAGTATTTTGCAGACCTCACTTTTTGTCACAAAGTTTTGAAAATTGAAAAAAGAAAAAAAAAAAGTTTTTTCTTGTCTTTCTTCATTTTCAAAAACAAATGAGAGCTGCAAAATACTCACCATGCCTCTCAGCAAATAGCTTGGGGTGTCTACTTTCCAAAATGGGGTCATTTGGGGGGTTTTGTGCCACCTGGGCATTCCATGGCCTCCGAAACTGTGATAGGCAGTGAAGAGTGAAATCAAAAATTTTCACCCTTAGAAATCCTGAAGGCGGTGATTGGTTTTCGGGGTCCCGTGCACGGCTAGGCTCCCAAAAAGTCCCACACATGTGGTATCCCCGTACTCAGGAGAAGTAGCTAAATGTATTTTGGGGTGCAATTCCACATATGCCCATGGCCTGTGTGAGCAATATATCATTTAGTGACAACTTTGTGCAAAAAAATAAAAAATAAATAAAAATGTGTCACTTTCCCGCAACTTGTGTCAAAATATAAAATATTCCATGGACTCAATATGCCTCTCTGGAAATAGCTTGGGGTGTCTACTTTCCAAAATGGGGTCATTTGGGGGGGTTTTGTGCCACCTGGGCATTCCATGGCCTCCGAAACTGTGATAGGCAGTAAAGAGTGAAATCATAAATTTACACCCTTAGAAATCCTGAAGGCGGTGATTGGATTTCGGGGCCCCGTACGCGGCTAGGCTCCCAAAAAGTCCCACACATGTGGTATCCCCATATTCAGGAGAAGCAGCAGAATGTATTTTGGGGTGCAATTCCACATAGGCCCATGGCCTGTGTGAGCAATATATCATTTAGTGACAACTTTTTGTAAATATTTTTTTTTTTTTTTTTGTCATTATTCAATCACTTGGGACAAAAAAAATAAATATTCAATGGGTTCAACATGCCTCTCAGCAATTTCCTTGGGGTGTCTACTTTCCAAAATGGGGTCATTTGGGGGGGTTTTGTACTGCCCTGCCATTTTAGCACCTCAAGAAATGACATAGGCAGTCATAAACTAAAAGCTGTGTAAATTACAGAAAATGTACCCTAGTTTGTAGACGCTATAACTTTTGCGCAAACCAATAAATATACGCTTATTGACTTTTTTTACCAAAGACATGTGGCCGAATACATTTTGGCCTAAATGTATGACTAAAATTGAGTTTATTGGATTTTTTTTATAACAAAAAGTAGAAAATATCATTTTTTTTCAAAATTTTCGGTCTTTTTCCATTTATAGCGCAAAAAATAAAAACCGCAGAGGTGATCAAATACCATCAAAAGAAAGCTCTATTTGTGGGAAGAAAAGGACGCAAATTTCGTTTGGGTACAGCATTGCATGACCGCGCAATTAGCAGTTAAAGCGATGCAGTGCCAAATTGGAAAAAGACCTCTGGTCCTTAGGCAGCATAATGGTCCGGGGCTCAAGTGGTTAACAAAACCAATTAAAAGAATGAAAATCATATTTATTGATCAGGTACATCATAGTAGAATATATCCATTGGCATATACAACAATATAAAAAATATAGTAAACATACATATCCATAATTCAATGCCGTACATCAATAAAACAGAAAACCTATCAATATGGCACTAGTACAATGTATGGTATCATATGCCCAAATTACGCTAAATCAAAACGTATTGAATGACATACATTTCCATCATATTGTATAAAACATAGTTGCATCTTGAATAGCTCAACACGTTTCCGAGCTTAAACCACCTCATCAGGAGCAGATGCATAAACCATGTCTATGAAAATAATATAGCAAAATCTAATATAATCTAATGTTAAACCTTAATACAAATTTAAAAAAAAAACCCAGGAGGGAGGAAAATGACCATCCCCTTACTTGCATGTAGGCTCAAGATGTAAACCTATGGTACTGAGCAAATGGGAGCCATCTCACATGTACCTCCCGGGAGCTGTGGTGGTATGAACCCCCAGATAGAGCACGGGCCCAAAGAATGTTCATGTTAATGTCGCTTATAATACACAGAAATCACTCCAAAGTGTCTGTGAGGACATATAATAATATGCGTGTATAGCTAATAGAGCTGCACGATTAATCGTTAAGAATTGAAATTGCGATCTTTTTCACTTCCGATTTTCAAAACAACATGTCACGATTCTTTCTAGCAAGTGCAGACAGTTCTCACAGCTGGAAATAAAATCCAGGCAGCCTGCTAAGTTTTATTACAACACAGTGAATAAGTAGAAACAAAGTATCTTTTCCTTCTTTTATCAAAGAAAAGAACTCTGGCGTGTAAATGAGGGAAGTTTAACCATTTAAAGACCAAACCTTTTCTGACATTTGTTGCTTGCAAGTAAAAATAATTTTTTCTGCTAGAAAATTACTTGGAACACCCAAACATGATATATATTTTTTTAGCAGAGACCCTAGAGAATACAATGGTGGTTGTTGCAATATTTTATGTCACACTGTATTTGCGCAACGGTTTTCCAAACGCAATTTTATTTTAAAAAATACGCTTTAATGTATTAAAAAAAAAACTAAACAGCAAAGTTGGCCCAATTTTTTTGTATAATGTGAAAGAAGATGTTGCACCACGAGAATCGTGAGAGAATCGTGATCTTTATTCTAAGCAAAAAAATTGTGATTTTTGTGATATTTCTAAAGTAATTGAGAAATACCGTGGGTATGTGAATTAGCTACTAAAGGGGAACAAAATAAGGAAAGAATGAAAAAATTAAGTGTTTGCATAAAAACCACAATGCAAAGTTCAGTGAATATGACACTGAATAGACGAGGGTATATAAGAGAGAGTAAGGTAAAAAGACCACTATGACGAAAAAGAGACATTCAAGTTCCCAATGAGTATACCTGTGTGTTCCTTGTATGGATGGATCTAATAGTGTGGCGTGCAGCCAGCCCAATGACAATAGACAGCAGGACTAACCAGCCTGGGGGCTTTATAGGGATCTGGCCCGTCCAGGGGTCCTCCCACCACCATCAAGCTGGCGTGATTCCAAAAGGGGAGCGCTCTTGCTCGAGCAGCAGCCACCGCCCTAGATGGTGTAGACACGCTCCCACATGAACCAGCGAAGAGAGTGGAACAGGTATGCCCATGTGATTGGCCCTTTACCTCTATCTGTGATCAGCAGTGTCCTCCAGACACTGTGATCACAGAGCGCGCTGCCCGTGCCCAGCATCGGGCACGATCACCGGAGGCCATCATATGAATCATATGCCTCTCTCTGGCCTGTAATTGTTAATATAGAATAAGTTGTACTCTGCTATGTAGATATTAATGCAGCCTGTTTTATCAGCCTGTTACCTCTGTAGTTAAAGTACTGCAAAAATACTGTTAAATACTTAACTAAAAGTTATTCTAATATATTGGTTGTATATTGCATCTTGTTTTTCTGGGTTTAGTGCCTTGTACAGGATGCCTGTACTTTTTTGAAAATATATTTGTTTTCAGGGAGAAAAGAAACCTTTTGCCTTTTTTATCTTCGATTCTCCTTTTTCTTGTGTTTTTGATAGCTTTTACAGCTCAGACCTATTTAAATTCTGCTTAGATTACTTTGAGCCTGTCTACAGTGCATTCAAGAGTACATTATAAATTGCAGCAAAAAAGGGTTTAGCGTACAGATACTACTATGAACATTTTAAAATTCTTCTTATAATAGTACAGTAAACAGACACAGGCAAACCTATTTGTACCCCATGGGTTATAGGCATGCATCTTCGGACTCTTCCGTTGGTATGGAACGCAGTCCCTTAAGATCCCTTTGGGCACTTCCTCCTGCCCTTTCGCCATGTGGATTCATTTCAGGACGGTCTACACCTGGGATACTGCATACTCCTTCTGGACATGCTTAACCCATCCCCCCACATTCTACTCTAAGAATACCCTCATTTGAAGCCATGGCGGTAACCGGCAAAAGGAGCCGATTCAAAACCGCAAGCAAACATTACTTCTGCCAAAGACTACTCGCAACACTCAACCTCAGAATGATGTGTCCCTTGCACCAGAGCGGGAAACTGTTCTAACACCGGTTTCAGGCATGCAATAAGCAAGCACTCCTATTTGACTAAGCTGAATTTTCTGCACTTGTCATATTTCCTCAGACAGATTACAGCCTTAATACGTCCATTTTTGTCTAGGGCTCAGAAATATCCCACTTCTTTTCCTATTCCTGTTTCACAGAGTCAGAACTTGATATAGTGGTCCTAGAGGGCAAAGTCTTAAAAGGGAGTGAAGTGGATATTGAGGCAGTATTGAAGAAAGCTGCTGAAGATTTCTCTTCCTCCCCCACTTTGTTACTATATTCAGCAAGGTGATTCACACAACATGCTTGCTGATGTTGAAAAGCTCATTACCTCTGTCCGCAAAAGCCTTGGCATTCTGCAACCGGACTAACCTCTATCTCCCCATACCCCTTTGCGCACGAAGAGACATGGAAAAACCTACAATACCTTCCCTGTTCATGAACAGAACCTACAGTTTATGAACATTGGGCCACTTCTGAAGATTTTCACTCCCCTTAATCTTTGCTGAACTCCTATCCAGTGGAAAAAAATTGCACTTAAGTTGGCTAGTCCTGTCGTTGATCCTGCCATCCCTGTCCTAAGCAAACATCTCAGTGTACCTCTTGAAGATGTTTCTTCTTTAAGGCTGGGTTCACACCAGTGCGAATTTGATGCAGGTTTCCCCGCATCCAATTCGCATGTCAGAAGATCGTGCCCGGCTCTCTATGGAGCTGGTTCACACATCTCTGGTGCGAATTGCAAGGGAGTTTGTGCGTTTTCTGGTCCGTTTCAGGTCTGAATTCACCCAAAAATTCTGGCTTAAATCCTACCTGAAATGGTAAATGAAGATGCATCGGACCCCATGCTGGGAGCCGCTCCGTCCTCAGTGTGAACCCAGCCTGAAAGATTCTGCAGATAGGAAATTTAAGACTCTTCTAAAGGCTTTATTTTTTGCAGGCCCAGCCATTAAACTAGCTCCCGCTGCTTTTTTCATATGTCAAATTGCAGCTAACTGGACTGGGATAATGAACAACTGACCTAACCCTGTATTTGAGGACTGTTCTTTTTCAGAGCAATTGGAAAATGTGCCTTCTGCTCTACATTTTTATGTGGATGCCCTAGAACATGTCATGAGGCAAGTTTTCAGAATGCCTTTAATCTCCTTTCACATGCACGGAATCTTATGGCCAAAAACCACCCTCCTCAGGAGCCCATAGCTCTTCTAATCGCAGAGCATCTGTCCACTCTAACCAGACTTCAGCTTCAAGCTCTTGCCAAAGCATGCTTAACAATGATGGGACATCCTCACTCCTAAGAGTTTTATTATCATTCACACAGGATCTCTCTGCCTTACACCACCAGTGGGTCGATATCGTGTTCACAATGTATTTGCCTCTGTATTTACGTTATGTTATTAGTATCTGATATTCGGCTTGTTACCATGTTCTCCTCTTTTACTACTTACTCTTTTTTATGTTGGCTGATCCCTTGGCCCCACTTACTCACCTCATTTAAAGTCCCACCACTCCTCCTTTTTGCACTTCTAAGAGTGGGAGGACATCTATTACCATTTTGCCGAGCTGCTTTAAAAACTATCCTACAATAATTGGTGGTCAGTGGTATTTTAAAACCCCCTACCTCCATCATTGGTGGTTAGTGGTACTTTAACTCCCCCCAATCCCGCAAATTGGTGGTTGCTGGCACCTTCAATCCCATCCAAAACAATCCCACAGCATTGGGGGGCACTGGGCCTTTAAAACCCCCGAACCACCAACTTCAATCATTGGCCAACACAGTGATCACAAGGCATAGAGCTGCTCCAGTCAGATTTGTGCCTTTAGCCAATGCTCTCCGCTGTTTGACAGCAAGAACATCAGCTTTGTGCACACGTACACAAGCCAGACTAAGGATGATGTAGAGGTATGCCAGATTGGCCTTACCGGTGTGCTGACAGCAGCCAGTCTTAAAGTGGTTAGGGGATGCAGGTCCCCTCCCCTATGTCTTTTTATCATGATTTTTAGTACTACAGTTAGGAAAAATAGTAGCAACTGGGTGGAAAAAAAAATCACCCTGTTTATTCTCAACCCAAGAAGTTTCAGTCAACAGTTATCAGGTAAAGCCTGTGCACATACAAACATTTTGCAACCCAAGAATAAAAACTATAATTTAAAGTACAACTAAAGGCAAAACGTGTGGTGTGTGTGTTTTTTTTTGGTTTTTTTTTTTGTTTTTTTTTTGTTTTGTTTTTTTCCGATAGAGGGGAAGATGGATCACCTTCAGGTTTTTTTTGCTGTTTGTGCCCCCATTAGGGAGATTCGCCCCTCTCTATTTTGTCTTGTTTACCATCTTTGTAAGTATAAGAAAATCACAAATTTTGGGTTGTCCCCAGAAAGGTAATAGAGGGGAAATCTTCCAATCTTCTAACACTAATTCTGGTGACCTGGGGGTCCCCAAGAGATTACCGTAATGGCAGGGATTTCCTCTCACTTCCTGTTTGGCTATGGGACAGGAATTGAAGGTAAATCTCCCGAATGGGACGAAGTTGGCAAAAATAAATCTTACAGGGGTTTTAACCCTCCTTTACTTTATCCAAAAGGAGAAAAAAAGTTTGCCTATAGTTCTACTTTAACGTTGTAATGTTTGTAGGTACTTTACTCTGCTACTTTAATGGGGCATGAAGAATCAATTTTTACATCAGTTTTAAAGTGATTGTAGAGGATCGTTTTTTATTTTTTTTAAATAACAAACATGTCATACTTGCCTCCACTGTGCAGCTAATTTTGCACAGAGTGACCCCGAACATCCTCTTCTGGGGTCCCCTGGCAGGTCTCGCAGCTCCTCTCCGCATCAGATAACCCCTAGGAGAAGCGCTCTCCCGAGGGGGTTACCTTGCGGGCACGCTCCCGAGTACAGCATTTGCATCCATAGACACGAATGCCGGACTCGTCCCCATAAGATGCATTAAGGTGAAAAAACACGAGGGTTTACAACTCCTTTAAGGGCCCTTTTTCTCATCGAGTGTCAAAATATTTATATATAAAGGGGGCTTGGTTTTAACGTGTCACCAGGTCCCATACTAGTCCTAAAGGATGGAGTGCAACATTGTGTAACATTGTGTAAATGTCCATATTTTGTACTGTATGGACAACTACATACGTACATACATGCAATCTTTGTGAAGCATCGTATCTTGTGGGGACACACACTCAGAATGTGCTTGGGCTTTGCACAGGGGAATAGAGGTTCCTACTGCCGACATCCACTTCAGAAGATATTACTTGCCTAGCTGTGCTTCTGATCCAACAGCTTGGGTACTTTTTAAATCACCAACCCTAACTTAAGTAAAACATTCCATATTTGTTGTAGGCTAAAGTATAACTAAAGGCAAATTTACTCTATCCAAAATAAAAATAATAAGTTTTGCTTATAGTGCTTTAATAATTCAGAGTATTTCTATTAAATTAGCAAAATAACATTGTTGCTAGCATTTAAAAAAAGGTCACAATGGCATCCACATTTTCTCTCATTGTAGGTTTAACTTTAAATAGGTTATTTTTATTTTGTGTTTTGTTTAATGCAGTTTTTCCTCAAACTGATTCTCAGGGAACATTAACAAGTCATGCTACACACGTTTCCAGATCTCACAGCTATGGTCCTACACTTGCTCTTTCACTTGTGATTATGTGAAGGGATTACCAAACCCCAAGGACCAGGGTTTATGGAATATGTTCTCTATACATAGCAAATTGTGTATTTTAAGGGCAATGTTGACTGTATCAAAGATTGGAATTAAGTGCTGTGTGTTTTTTTTTTTTTTTTTCTTAGCTGGAGATGAGTCCAGTGATGTAGGATTTACAAGTTCTCCTGCAGAACCTCCTCCTAGTAAATCTCCCTCAATGCCATCTTTGAATCAGACATGGCCTGAAATGAACCAAAGTAGTGAGGTAAGAGGCTTTAATGTGACTCCCCTCCCCTTCCCCAAATGTTTTTTTTCTAAACAATATATGGCTCTGTTCACATCACTGCAGGCTGTGTAGTGCATGTAGGCAGCCCAGTGGTAGTGGGCTGCCCTTCCTGCAGAAACGCATGAAAGATCCCCAACCCTTTTTGTAAAATCGCAGTGTACTGAATCGCATGGTACTGTGGCGGGGTTTCCGTGTGTGAGGGGTCTATTAAGAATTTATGGCACCCCCACACAACTGCTAAAGTACAGAGCATTTCTTTGTTGGTCGGGAACGTGCACGATTTTGCATGATTTTCCCACCGGCAGATGTGTGAATCAGTTTTTAACATTTTGACTGCACTAACAGTTGCTAGTTTGGCCGCTTGGACCACCTATGCATTGTTCCAGGTGTGAGATGGTAAGGCTGTGTCACAGCCAGAACCCAGCACTGTGTACTGTATGTAGCTGAAGCTACGTTCAGTTTATATAGTGCTTTAAGATACCGCAGCAGTTAGAGAAGGAAATAGTTCCTTTGGTCCAAACAAATTACTTAAAGTGACAGGAATCATGGAAATCTTCTTTAGGGTCAAAACAAACTTTAGCCTTTACAACCACAAAATTTCAGTTTGTAGATTTGATATCCTTGTAAGAACAATCATGCAGAGGCTACCAAGCCTTAGATAAAAAATGAATCTGTGCTTTCAAGAAATTAGAGATGTTAACTTCCATAACACAATCACTTCGAAAATTGTAGCCCTCTGTTGTAGAACAAAAATCTTGTTGCCACTTGCAGTTGAGGTTAGGCTTTGTTAGGCCTCCGTTGTAAGGGCCTGTTCACATTACAATTTCTGCGGTCTGGATGCGTGTCTGCATTCGTTTTTTTTTTTTTTTCATTTCAGTACGTTTTTGATGCTTTTTTGCTGCACACCCCCCCCCCCCCCCTTTTTTTTTTAATTCCCTCATCTCAATTAAGGAAATGCGCATTCCGGTACATTTCTGAATCATTTACCACATTCCATACAGAAGAAATGCAACATGTTATACATTTGTTAACTGCACTAGAACACACTGCATTGGTGTGAAATAGGGCCATTTGAATCCATGTTCAATACTGTCTATGCATTTTTGATGCAGAAGAAAAATGCACTTGACTGCATCTGGTGGGAACCAGCCCTAAAGAAATTAAGCAGCTAATGATATTACAGCACCAGTTCCATTGTTAGATGGTTACAGACACAATACAGAATACAACAATGTATTTTTCTGCAGTATGGTGATACTTTTGTGGTATTTGCTGTTCTAAGCTGTAGTAATATTATTGTGATGGTTATATGGGGCTTTATGAAATGTTTCTGTGTCTTCTAATGGTTTTGATAAGGCAAGCCATGCATTGCTGTAAAAATTGCGTATATGCAGCATTAAATCGATGCTCTTCTCGCGGTTTGAGAGTGTACCAGGCCTTGTTTGTAAAACCAAGTAAAGTTCCATGGGCACTTGTCTCATTTGGTTTTGTGCTGATTAGACCTGTAAAATACAGTATGTTAGTGGTTTATTATACATCTCTATTGAGTACCGACTTGAAAAGCTCTACTTTTGGGATTTTTTTTTATCTAGTTTCCTTTTTTTTCCCTCCCCCCTAAAGTTTGCAGTTTTTGATATTAGTCATTTTTGTAACAGTAACCCTCTATGCGTCTTTAATTTTCACACCCCACTTTAAGGATATCTGGGGTATTTTGGTAGATTGTTTTAATGACTGCATTTTATTATAAGCTGACAAAAAGGTAACTTCAAGTAATTGAAACACACTTTTTAGCTTAATTATTATTTTATTTTGTTTTTTTTTTTATTTAAAATGTTTTCAGCAAAGTATTTTCTCCTACTTTATCCTGATTACATGGCCTCCAAAAAGCACCTCACTTTTTTGAACTAATACTTCTGATTTATAGAGAGGCTTGAGTTAATGGTGTGCTTTTATGTTGTATTCTTTTTTTTTTTTTGGCTTATAGTTTGGGAATAACCGGCAATAAGATCTAGGGGAGTCTCCATGGTATGCAGATTGATAAGCTCATTGCTGTCCTCCTCCACTTTTTAATAGTGACCACCATAACAGGAATCAGAGCCAGGCAAAAAAAAAAAAGGATTAATATTAAATTTAAACTGTTTTACCTGTGATATTGTTGTTCTGCGTCAGCGAGAGAGAAGATGGAATGCTGCAGGCAAGGGGAATATTTGTAATCGTAACAAAGTAACATCATTTTTAGCATCTTAACTCCATGATTGACTAGTCATGGTAAACCACATGGTCAACCACATGGTCATACAGCCACACAGATAAATTCCTGACCTTCTTTTACAGTACCCAAGGTTGCGGATGATTTCAAAGAGCGCACTCTTCCTGTCAAAGTGAAAACTATGATTTTTTAAGGATCCTGTATAGTATTTCATTTGGAATTGGACAGGAAGCAGTTAAAGTGCAAAATGTTTTTTGGTAAATGTAAACCCTACAATAAACTTCTCTTATTTGCTCATTATTGTTCTGTTAAATATACCACTAAAAGTGTTTTGCCATATCTTTTCAATATGTGCAAAAGAAAATACCGGTTGTTCCTACCTGATATATTGTGGGCTAAAAACTTTCAGTGCTCTCTGCCTCTCCTGTTATTGATTAACATTATTTCCAGCTCTCTGTAGACTACAGAACACCTTTTGTTATGGATGACCAGTCCTAACATACTTCCTGTCCTAACCGTAACAATGCTGCCCCCTGTGTCACTGTAGAATTGTTTTAATGACGAGATCACTAGGAGAAAATAAAGGCAAAAAGCCTGAAATAAGTAATTCCATCAAAGGCCTTATCAGCTGCCAAAAAAGCACAAAAACTGTAGGCCAGCACACAATTACTCTTCCTACTACCTTCCTAGGATGATGAACATCTTCAACTTTTTGCTTCAGTCAAGACTTCTCTTCACATCACTGTAAGAGTTGGTCTCACCATTTGCAGCTATCCAGGATTACTGTTCTCAGCCTGGCCTTTGTAGTGCTGCATCCAGACCCTTAACTGGATGTTAAGCCTAGGACAGCCTGAAAATGACCATTGGGCAACGTGTTTTGCATTGGGTGCCTTCCAGACTCTGTTCTGGTAAAAGTAAGCCAGGTCCAGAGCTGCTGGCATTATTCCCCTAGCTCTTGCCCTGTCCTGGTCTGTTTCTGTTGCCCCTTCAATTAATGTAGTCACCTCCAACTGACCCTCATCTGCTACTAGTTGTCAGTTTCATAGGTACCTGAAGCTTTGCCTCATACCATGTGCCTCTTCTCTTCTGCCGCCTTCCACCCGTGGATATCTGTGTCGTATCCGGCGACGCACTGTCTTCTGGGAGCTTTTTCAAACTTTTTCCACAGAGATTGGGCAAACACCCTAATAAAAGTGCCTTCTACCTTTTTTGGGAGGATTTTGTACAGTAGTGAACCCCCACTGTGGATCTGGCTTTGCCCCACCTTAAGAGAAGTGTGGGTTTACAAAAATACATTTATGCTCACCTAGATAGCTGCAGCATTGGTGCCCCTGCCAGCTCTTTACCGAGAACAGGACGATCAAGGACCACTGATCGCTCAGGCTTGGGTCCTTTCTGAGTGGCAATGTGTAAACAGGAGCATAATTTTGGCTACCTAGGTTGTCAGTACAACACCAATGTAAAGTTTTTCTTCTAAAGCATAGTTACATAGTTAGTCAGGTTGAAAAAAGACACAAGTCCATCCAGTTCAACCTTAAAAACAATAAATAAAATAAAAAATATCGTAAAATCCAAAATACCCAATTTTATACCCACAGTTGATCCAGAGGAAGGCAAAAAACCCCGGCAGGGCATGCTCCAATTTGCTACAGCAGGGGGAAAAAATTCCTTCCTGATCCCCCAAGAGGCAGTCGGATTTTCCCTGGATCAACTTTACCTATAAATGTTAGTACCCAGTTATATTATGTACATTTAGGAAAGTATCCAGGCCTTTCTTAAAACAATCTACTGGGCTGGCCAGAACCACCTCTGGTGGGAGTCTATTCCACATTTTCACAGCTCTTACTGTGAAGAAACCTTTCCGTATTTGGAGATGAAATCTTTTTTTCCTCTAGACGTAAAGAGTGCTCCCGTGTCCTCTGGGTTGACCGTAAAGAAAATAACTCAACACCAAGTTCACTATATGGAACCCTTATATATTTGAACATGTTGATCATATCCCCCCTTATTCTCCTCTTCTTAAGAGTGAATAAATTCAGTTCCTCTTCTCTTTCCTCATAGCTGAGCTCCTCCAAACCTCTTATCAGTTTGGTTGCCCTTCCCTGCACTTTCTCCAGTTCCCCGATATCCTTTTTGAGAACTGGTGCCCAAAACTGAACTGCATATTCCAGGTGAGGTCTTACTAATGATTTGAACAGGGCAAAATTCTCTCTCTCTCTCTCTCTCTCTCTCTCTCTCTCTCTCTCTCTCTCTCTCTCTCTCTCTCTCTCTCTCTCTCTCTCTCTCTCTCTCTCTCTCTCTCTCTCTCTCTCTCTCTCTCTCTCTTCTCTTCTTCTCTCTCTCTCTCTCTCTCTCTCTCTCTCTCTCTCTCTCTCTCTCTCTCTCTCTCTCTCTCTCTCTCTCTCTCTCTCTCTCTCTCTCTCTCTCCAAGTATACACGTCCACAGCCACCCCTCTGTCCAAGGTTTTACTTACCTCTTCTTAAAAAAAAAATCAGGTTTGTCTGACAACTCTTGTCTTTCATGAATCCATGCTGCCCATTGCTTAACCACTTCAGCCTCGGAAGGATTTACCCCCTTCCTGACCAGAGCTCTTTTTACAATTTGGCACTGCCTCGCTTTAAATGCTAATTGCGCGGTCATGCAATGCTGTACCCAAACAAAATTTGTGTCCTTTTTTTTGCACAAATAGAGCTTTCTTTTGATGGTATTTGATCACCTCTGCGGTTTTTATTTTTTGCGCTATAAACGGAAAAAGACTGAAAATTTTGAAAAAAAATGTATTTTCTACTTTTTGTTATAAAATCCAATGAACTCAATTTTAGTCACACATTTAGGCCAAAATGTATTCCGCCACATGTCTTTGGTAAAAAAAAATGTCAAGCGTATATTTATTGGTTTACGCAAAAGTTTTATAGCGTCTACAAACTAGGGTACATTTTCTGGAATTTTCATAGCTTTTAGTTTGACTGCCTATCTCATTTCTTGAGGTGCTAAAATGGCAGGGCAGTACAACGCCCCCCCCCCCTAAATGACCCCATTTTGGAAAGTAGACACCCCAAGGAAATTGTTGAGAGGGATGTTGAGTCCATGGAATATTTTATATTTTGCCACAAGTTGCGGGAAAGTGACAAACTTTTTTTTTTTTTTTGCAAGTTGTCACATGGAAGATGGTGGGGGGGGGCATTCCCTCCCACTGCTTGTAAAAGCAGTCTAGAGCCTAATTAGCCGCTAGGATTGCTTTTACATGAAAGCCGACCGCTGGCTGAAAAGAATGATGCCAAGATGATACCTAAACCTGCAGGCATCATTCTGGTATAACCACTCAGTCCAGCAACATACCAGTACCTGTGGGCTGAACGAAAAAGAGATTGATCGGTGGGTATACCCACTATTAGAATACCTCCCTTCATCCACCCACTTCTAATGATGGGCATACATGCACCGTTTATATACGGTGAACATATTATATTTGATTTCACCACCACAGTTAAAAAAAAGAGCATATATGCTGAAGCATGGGGGCATCCGCCCCAAAAGGTAGGAGAAAATTGCTCCTCCGCCCCTGCTGCCCCCATGCTTCGGCATATGTGCTCTTTTTTTGTTAACTGTGGTGGTGAAATCACCTCCTACAGCGCTGGAGTCACGGCTTTATGTATCGTGGGAGCAAATGCTGTTGCTGTCGAGATAAATAAATCCGCTCTGCAGCTGAATGGCGTACCTGAAAACAAAAAAAATGGTTAACAATAAAACACAGTAAACCGTAACGTATAAAAAAATTGCATACCTGAAAAGCAAACATGATAAAACATAATAACAATAAAACATTGCAGAATAGAATACAGTAAAAAAGAGCAGAACAATAGAGAGAGTACAATAAAATGACAACCATTTTGTTTTGTTTTTATCTATTTATTTTTTACACTTTTTTTTTTGTAACTGTAACCGGTTCCAGGCCCGTGTCTCAGAAAAAAATGTGATGGCATCTTGGGAGACCCTGTGAAAGTGTGCCTACTCTGTGCAGTGCTGTACCCTACGCTAATACTCAACTAGTGTATGGTAGCATTGAAAATATTCACCAATACAAAGACCAGGATTGTCAGGACAGGAGGGACAATAATAGCGAGTGTCACGCCCATATCTGCGCTTGTTGCAGACACGACATCTTTTTTGGGGGGTTCGTTGGGTAGGGGTACTCGGGAGGACATAATGAAAATGCCTCTCATGCAGCCGGCTTACTGCATTTGGTTGGGGAAGGTGAGGTGGAGCATCGTCTGGAAACAGAAGGGCTCTGACGATCTCTTCCTGGAATTTAAGGAAGGATCCAGTCCCTCCTGAAGCTCTGTATAGCACATGAGCGTTCAGCAAAGCCAATTGAAATAAACAGACGCTTTCTTGTACCAGCGTCTGGCCTTACGGGCAACTAGGTACGGCGCAAACAACCGGTTGTTGAGGTCCACCCCTCCCATATTTTGGTTATATTCGTGGACACAGAGGGGTTTCTCCAACACCAGTCGCCGTAGTAATTTGGACCGCTGTGTCTGAATGGAGGGAGGTAAGAACAAAAACATTCTTATTATCCCTCCACTTCATAGCGAGCAAGTTATTACACTTGAAGCATGCTCTCTCCCCCAGCCTAAGACGGGAATCTACAAGCCGCTGGGGAAAGCCCCGGCGATTAGGTCGCACGGTGCCACATGCTCCAATCTGCTGATCAAACAAGTGACTAAAGTGGCATGCTCGTGTAATTGTCCACGTACAAGTGGTACCCCTTTCCGAATTAGGGTGACACCAAGTCCCACACAATCTTGCCAGCGCTTCCTATACAGTCAGGGCAGTTTGTCGGCTCTACGTGGCCATCTTTTACCTCGTAAACCATAAAACTACATGTATAGCCTGTGGTCCTGTCACAGAGCTTATACATCTTGATCCTGTATCTGGCACGCTTGCTGGGAAGGTACTGTTTGAATGACAAGCGGCCAGAAAACTTAATCAGGGACTCCTCAACACAGACAACTTGTTGAGGAGTAAACAAGTCTGCAAAACGTTGGTTGAAGTGGTTTACGAGGGGCCGAATTTTGTAGAGCCGATCGTATTCAGGGTCTCCATGAGGACGACAGAGTTCATTGTTGTTGAAGCGCATGAACCGCAAAATCTGCTCGTATCGTGCCCTGGCCATGGAGGCAGAGAACAAGAGCATATGGTGAATTGGGTCAGTGGACCAATATGACCGCAACTCACTCTTTTTAGTTATTGCCATGTTGAGGGAAAGGCCCAGAAAGAGCTTAAATTAGGAAACTGTAATTGGTCTCCAATCTCTGGCAAGGGAGGACTGGGGAATAGTGGCGATGTGTTGACCATCGTACAAATTGCTTTGGTCCACAATAGATCTATAGAGATCTTTGGTTAGAGCCGGTTCACACTGGGGCGACTTGTCAGGCAACTTAACCGCCTGACAAGTCGCGTCCCGTTCTGTGCAATGGAATCGTTCTAATAGCAGCGGTGCAAGTCGCTCCGACTTAGAGAAAGGTTCCTGTACGACTTTGGGGGCGACTTGCATTGACCTCTATATAGAAGTCGTTTTGCAAGTCGCCGCTGCTGTCGTGTGCAGGTCGCCTGAGGCAGTCGCCTCAGTGTTAACCGGCTCTGAAAAACAGCGAATAAAAATCAAGTGACGTTAAATCAACTGTTTCCACCTGAATGCCAGGTTGGCCAGTGAATAGGGGAAGTACGGGTGCTGCAGAAGTTGTGGGTTCCCAATTAGGATTGGCGAATGCAGCAGGAAGGGCACTATGGGCACAAAGGCCTGTGTTTGTCGTCTTGGTCACAGCGGGACACTACTTGTGCTTGCCACCTCACCAGCTTGAACTGCACTTATGTGACTTGCCACGTCACCACGTAATACTGCAGTGCTGGATTGACTACGACCAGGGTGTACTAGGCCGCTGGTGCTTGCCAGTTCACCAGAAGGAATAGCGGCGCTAGTACTGCTCTGCTCCACACGAGGGACCAGCAGTTCTTGCATATCAACGACCGAAGAAGTAGTTCGGGGTCTGGTACCCCTGACCTTGGCAGGGACCACAACTCCGTCGTCAGAGCTATCTGTCATGGAGCCGCTGTCCTCGACAGGATCGTATTCTGAGCCTGAATCTGACAGATGAGTGACTTCCTCTTCACTATCTGTCATGCTCAGAAACGTGTAGGCCTCTTCACTAGTGTACCTTCGATTTGCCATTTTGGGCTCTAAATTTAGTGGTACGCTAGTGAGACTCACAGGTAATAAAGCTCCTGACTGTTAGCGACTGTATCAAAACGCTACCAAAAAACCTGTTAGCGATCGCAGGGATCAGGCCTGACTGCATTTATGTGTGTTTAGTGTTTTGTAAGTGACAGTGATCGATCGATACTGCACTTGGGTGGGCTGGGTGGAGGGGCAAAACGCAGGTGCTAGCAGGTATCTGGGCTGATCCCGCTAACACTGCGAACCCTAAACTGCTGGGGACGCTAGTATAGATCTGATCAGATATTGATCCGTTCAGATACTATACCACTAAGGGAAGTGTATGCTGCGTAAAAACGATCGCTTAGGGACACTTGCGATGGGGGGATCACGGGGTTAAACCTTTATTGGGGGGGGGTTAGGGATGTACCCTAGACCTAAAGGGGCCTACCACTATCTGCCCTACCACTTATAACGGTCACAAATGACACCAATGCAGTAATCAGTAAAAAAAATAACGGTTATTGGTGTCACTGTGACAGGGGGTGATCGGGGGGTGAAAAGTGTGTCTAGAGTGTTCTACTGTTAGTGTAGTGTTGGTGCACTTACTTGGATGTCTTCTCTCCTTGGCGCCGGAACGGAAAGACCGACACGAGGAGAGATGACATCACTTCCTCTGCCGCTGTTTACATTACAGCAGCAGAGGAAGATTGTCATTCGTTGGGAGCGATCACTAGGGGGTGGCCATGAATGAGTGGCCTCCCCCTCAGCACTGATTGTTCCCCTAACGAAGCCGACTGCCTCGGGCACCGGGGGGGGTGCGATGCGCCCCCTGCCCTCGGGAGGCAAATCGCGTATCAGATACGTGATTTTGCCTGCCCGTGCCATTCTGCCGCAGTATATTTGTGTTAGGCGGTCGGCAAGTGGTTAAAATGTTGTTTTCCAGCAAAAACTCGTCTGTGTGGTCTTTTTATTAAACTCTCCAGTATCTTCCTGACTATAGAAGTTAAACTAACAGGTCTATAGTTACTTGGTAAAGACTTTGATCCCTTTTTAAATATAGGCACCATGTTTGCCCTGCGCCAATCCAGTGGTATTATTCCCGTAATTAATGAGTTCCTAAAATTAGATACAATGGCTTTGAAATTATAGAGCTCAATTCTTTTAGGATCCGTGGGTGGATGCCATCAGGTCCAGATGCTTTATCCACCTTTATTCTGTCTAAATATTTCTGGACCATATCACTTTTGAGCCATTGTGGATCATTCGGGGGGGTGTCAATACCCCCCCTATTATGGACATGAGCTCCCCCATGCTCTTTTGTATACACAGAGCTGAAGAAAGTATTTAATATATTAGCCTTCTCTTTGTCCCCAGTCACCCACTCTAGATTATTTTGTAAAGGGCCTACATGCTCAGACCTGACCTTTTTACTATTAATATATTTGAAGAATTTTTGGGGGTTTGTCCTAATATCTTTTGCAATCTGTCGTTCGTTTTGAATTTTTGATTTCCTTTTTACATATTCTGTTAAATTCATACCTTGTCTGACCAATTGACATATAAAAGTATCTTGGGGCACAGACCCCTTTCTCCAGCACAATGGAAAAATCCACCCTTCCTTTTTATTCCGCCTCCAATCGTGCCATTCAACGCCACAGTGCTACCATTTGCACATCGTTGTGACTCCATTAGTAAATAATATTACACATCTTAATGGCTTGTCCATGAAATGCATCAAGAAGAAATCTGTCCTTTCTATCCCTCTATTGCTGATATAGAAACATTTTGGAGATATTTGATTTCTATGTTCACAAGATATGTTTACTTCCTAGGAGGGGAATCTGATACAGGGTATATAATATATGTATGCTATACAATCAGTATATTTGTTTTACGGCCAATAAGTACTAATTTGTAATTTCTTTTTATAGAATATATAATAAATTGAACATTGTGTATTGGTACCCATACTGGCTCAATAGAATTGTTAGAATCTTTGAACCTGTGATTCCCACAGTGTTTGAAGCCCAACTCCGGGCACTTTTTTCCCCCCACCCAGTGCGCCAGTGCTTGCTCTTATTTTCCTACGGGTGAGCACAAGCACTGGCCCACTGAGTGGGGGGGGGTGGATTTTTTTTCCCCCACTCAGTGGGCCGGTGCTTGCTCTTATTTTCCTATGGGTGAGCACAAAGTTTTTATACTCCCCTGATTCGTCGATCCTCTGGAAACCGGTCTCCCCCACGGTACAGCGGTGGACTGTTCTGGTCTATGGCGTGTGCTCTTGGCGTGCTAACATCAAGAACAGTCCATTTTCAAAATTGCTGGAGCGTGGAGAGGTGCTGGATAGGTCTTGCGCAGGGGGGGGGGAGAATCAGATAAGTACGGTATATATCTCCACTCTCCTCTCCCCTAGAATAAAAACGGGCAGTTAACCTGTGCAGTGCGGACACAGGAAAAATTTGCCTGAAGTTCAGCTTCAAAGTTGGGAAGTCTATTTCTTGCAAGGTCTATCATGGGATGTAAAATTGGTGTATGTGTGTCACCGGCGCAAAACCACTACTCTCTCCAAAATCCTTAAAAGGTTTGTATCAAAGTTGCTGCATTCAAAAAAGACCCTTCATTGGGATGGGCTGAAAATACTGATTAATGTGTGTGAATGCGCTACTCCCAATATCACCACCACTTGCAATGTTATCTTTCTATTTTTCCTAAACAATTATTCATAAGTAATATCATGTGCGTCAAATTAAACCAAAAAAACTTAAAATCAAACAAAAATTAAAAACATAAATTATCCAATGCATAAAAAGTCCTTCAAAAGTGCTTCAAAATCCTCTATCAATTGCTGTGACTGACGTGCTCTTGTGTTCCTTCAGTAATCATTTGTGACTTAGTGAGACACCACCACCTTTCAGATTGGCCACTCACCAGATGCTTTTTATGTGATGCGCCTTTGGTTCATTCAAGGGATAACCACTCCACCTAAGTAACACTCCTCACCGGCTATACTTGGACTCTGGTATTCCTCATATAATAGCATAGGGACAAAAAACGATCATAGTGCAATATGTATAAACTATTTATTATAAAAAATCCAAAGAAGGGTATCCACTCACATTTAAAAGTGCCCTCGAGCCGGCACGAAGCTTATCCAGCAGTTATGGATGGGTGTTGGGCTATTGCATGGTCCGCCTAGTAGTAATGTGCGGCCTCCACGTTTAGCTTGCGCTTCAAACCTCGTTCCCGTTCGTGTCCGGTCACCTGATGCCAAAAAAATCTCCCAGCAGCCTCTACGCGTTTCGCATCATAGAATGCGTCCTGATGACCGGACACGAACGGGAACAAGGTTTGAAGCGCAAGCTAAACGTGGAGGCCACACATTACTACTAGGCGGACCATTTTCTACGCTTCGAGGTAGAGAATCGTCATTTTCAGTTTGTGGCTCTGCCGTTCGGTCTAGCCACTGCACCGCGAGTGTTCACGAAGATCCTGGCTCCTCCTTTAGCCAGATTAAGATCTAGCCTACCTGGACGATCTGATTTAAGTAGATCAGTCAGTCACCTGTCTAAACCAAAGTTTAATCTCAACTGTAAGCTACCTAGAATTCCTAAGCTGTATTCTCAACCTAGAAAATATCCTCCTTAAAACCGTCAAGGAGATTACAGTACTTGGGCTGATCATAGATACCGTTCAAAAGAAGGTATTCTTACCCCAGGGAAGGATCAGCTCCATAAAAGAACTGATTCGACTTGTCAAAACACAGAAATCCTTCCATTCGGCTGTGCATGAAATTGTTAGGGAAGATGGTGGCCTCCTTCAAGGCCGTTCCTTATGCGCAGTTTCATTCAAGACTGCTGCAAAACCGTATTCTGTCGACCTGGAACAAGAAGATCCAGGCTTTGGACTTTCCAATGCGCTTATCCCCCGAGGTGCGTCAGAGCCTCAATTGGTGGTTGATATCCAGCAACCTTCAACAGGGAAAATCCTTTCTACCGGTATCCTGGAAAGTGGTAACAACGGATGCCAGCCTTCTAGGCTGGGGAGCAGTCCTGGAAGAGGCTTCTGTCAAGGGGAAGTGGTCCAAGTCAGAAAGGACCTTACCCATCAATATTCTAGAAATTCGGGCGGTACATCTGGCCCTAGAGGCCTGGACGCTCAGATTATGAAATTGTCCTTTCAGGATTCAATCCGACAATGCCATGGCTGTGGCTTACATCAATCACCAAGGTGGCACGAGAAGTCGTGCAGCCCAAAAGGAGGTGAATCATGTTCTATCTTGGGCAGAAAGCTACATTCCTTGCCTAACGGCGATTTTCATTCCAGGCATAGAAAATTGGCAGGCGACTACTTGAGTCGCCAGCAATTGGGGTGAAGGGACCATTCTCCCGGAAAGATCTTTCTGTCGATATGTCAAAGATGGGGTGTTCCGGACGTGGATCTGTTCACATTCCAGATTCAACAACAAAGTCCATAACTTTGTCAAGGACAAAGGATCTGCTGGCATGTGGAACAGACACCTTGGTCTTTCCATGGGATCAGTTTTCACTGATATAAATGCGTTTCCTCCAGTTCTGCGGCTTCCGCGCCTTCTTCACAGGATCAAGCAGGAAGGGAAAGAGGCGATTCTGGTGGCCCCAGTGTGGCCCAGAAGATCTTGGTTTGCCGTGATCATAAAGATGGCGGTAGGGGACCCTTGGACCCTGCCACTGTGGCCAGACCTTCTCGCGCAAGGTCCGTTATTCCATCCTACCTTACAAACACTAAATTTAACAATTTGGCTATTGAAACCCACATTCTAAAGCGCCGTGGGTGGCTCTTTGTCCCGTGATGTACGATAAGAAAATAGGATTTTTATAACAGCTTACCTGTAAAATCCTTTTCTTGGAGTACATCACGGGACACAGAGGTCCCTCCCTTCTTTGGTATACATGTGTATTGCTTGGCTACAAAACTGAGGTACTCCCAGTAGTGGTAGGGGTTATATAGGGAGTGCACTTTTTTGTCTTAGGGCGTGCCAATGTCCATTACCTGAAGGTGGCCTATAACCCACATAGTAACTACTATGGCTCTGTGTTCCGTGATGTACTTCAAAGAAAAGGATTTTTCAGGCAAGCTGTTAATAATATATTATTTTTTTAAGCAGAGACCCTAGAGAATAAAATGGCGGTTGTTGTATTATTTTATGTCACACTGTATTTGTGCAGCCGTCTTTCAAATGAAATTTTTTGGGAAAAAATACACTTCAATGAATTAAAAAAATAAAAATAAACTGTTAAGTTAGCCAATTTTTTTGTATAACGTGAAAGATGATGTTATGGTAAGAATCATGATCTTTATTCTAAGTAAAAAAAAAAAAATCATGATTCTCATTTTATCCAGAATCAGGCAGCTCTAGAGCACATCGAGGAGAGACACATCGCATTATTCAGTGTTTATGATCATGCTGTCAGGACTACTTTGCTACAAAACAGGCCTGCTGGTAGTAGGAGGGGGTTATCCTGAACTATCTTCATTTTTTTGCTTGCCAGTTGCAGTGTAACCCAAAGGTAAATTAATTCCTGTGTCTCTCAGTGGATTTTATGAAAAGGATTTTACGGTGAGTTTTTGAGCTTGGGTACACTTTAACTTCCAAATTCAGGTGGCAGTCCTGTCTTATCTAAAGAATATTTTTTGACAAAGTGTCTCTGCTCAACTTGGAACTTAATATATCATACTTCTGCATAGTGTACAAATGCAGTATATGTCCTTTTACTGAGTTTCCATAAACTTGATTATTTTTTGTCCTCCAGTCATGTTGTTACCATTGCCTGCATGACAAATGGATCAGAACTCCATACACATGTGGCTTAACATATACGTAACTGGATAAAATGAAATGAAATTCAGTTCTAAAAACCTTGATTGGCAATGTGTATTTTATAATATAAGCTTTCTTAAATATAAATTGTATGCCTTACCTCAACTATATTTGATACAGAGACCCTTTACCTGTTCTGCAGTGCTGTTTTATAGGTGATGCTGACGCTTTGCCCTGGTTGGGACTTCCACATTACATATACATAGCTGTGTTAGAGCAATATTAAGGGCTACCTAATGTGTTTATCTGTGAATGAGTACTCTATAATTGACAAGCATGTGTTTTTTTTTATTTTTTTTATTTTATTTTTTTCTTTATGTCCTTATTTTACTTATTGAACAGCTAGGCTATGGGCTTGTTTCCACCAGATGCATTGTCATATATTTTGCAGAGCAAGCAAATTACACGGAGATCAGAAAATCCATTGTGTTTAATATTCTCTCCCAACAATTTGCTGTGCATTGGAAAAAAAAGTCCTTCATTTGAGAGCATTGACCTACAGTTTGTCATTTAAATCTGTTCTTTCAGAAACACACTGCATGGCAACTCACGTCAACGTAACGCGGGTAAAGCCATGTATGTTGATGGGAATGAGCCCTAAGGCATCTTTATTGCATGATATGGACATTCTGTCCTGGCTTGTTTGCCTGGGAGTGCTGAGTCTTTTAGATGTTCATCAGTAGAGCTGTGCATTATGGAAAGTAGACTTTAGAAATGTGACTTTACGTATGGATTCTAATTTTTTGCTCAGTCTTATTTACCTATCTCGATATTAAAGTATCAGCCAATTTAATTTCTATGCAGCAGGTTGCAATGACTAGTGTTGACCATTTTGGAGAAAACATAATTATTAGAATAGGTGAAAATCTCAAGAGTCGGAAAAAATATATAAATAGATTTTCCATATTACTCATTTGACTAAAAGTCACCATTATGAGCATTTTACTCCATGAGAAACTGGTGCCACTTACATTGCAACTTGAATGTGGGATTACTTCTGCTTGGATCTTTTCCTCTCTTTTATCATGCTGACTTGTGTCTCCTCTATCTGTTCAGCAGTGGGAGACATTTAGCGAACGCTCTTCAAGCTCACAAACTCTGACCCAATTTGATTCTAACATTGCACCAGCTGATCCTGTAAGTCAATCACATAGCTTGCTTGTTTGAAATTAATCATTGTATTAACACTGTTTTCTGTAATTCTTTTCTGCATGATTTAATGACTGCTTCCAAAGGCAGAAAACCCTTAGTTGTATAATCCTGCATCTGGTGAAGGTTATTGCAATCATGCCCATTCCACTATCTTATTCCTTACAAAGCTGGTTGTTCAATGACACTGGTTTTTCAATCAATATATATTTTAGAGCTAATGTCACAACACATCACTTTAGCCCAGACACACACCATGTTTTTTGGACCTTGTATTCTGTTCATTTTAAAGTGCAATTTATACCTCCTAGAGATATAAACACAACACCGTCCAAAGTCTAGAATTTTTTTATGTAGAAAACAAAACCGCGTGTGTTGGAAATGATATCCCTGCATTTAGTTTAGGTATAGCATTCATCTTTCAATGACAGATCTGTAGGATCACATATTTTAATAGGGTAATCAAAAGGATTGCAGGTAAGAGTCCCATGCAATTCTAATATAAGGCTTAATCATAACTAAAAAGGTTAGCTGTTTGCAGACAACCTAAAGGTGAGTTACAGATAAAAATAAGAAAACACAGATCAATACTATTATGTAATAAAATTTGTATTTTTTAATTAAACTGATACAGCAAGTCCCTGTGGTTTTTTTTTTGTTTTGTTTTTTTGTTTTGTTTTTTTGTGTTTTTTTTGTTTTTTCTTTTCTTCCATTGTCTGTCATACCCTGTATATAAGGGTTCAGACTGGGTTAGGACGGGGAAGCACCAGGAATCAGTAAGGTGTTCTGCAGTATACATATACATATTCTGAAAGGAGAAAGAAATGACCTCAACAGTCATCTTGTGTTCCTTCATTTTCCAGTCTCAGGCTGGGGACAGGAGAGGTGATCAAGCCTTTGATGTTTAACTGCAGCAGATAAGTCAGGTCACTGACCTGGCTCTTTTGCTTAGATGGGTTTGTAAATCTCAGGAATCGATGGACAAAAATACGTATCCTTTGATTTAAAGGAGTTGTAAAGTCAGAAGGTTTTTTTTTAATCTTAATGCATTCTATGCATTAAGATAAAAAAAACCTGTGTGCAGCAGCCATCCCAGTACCCCCTAATACTTACCTGAGCCCCATCTCTGTCCAGCGATGTCCACGAATGTCTCGGCCGTCCGAGACTCTTCCTCCTGATTGGCTGAGAGACAGCAGTGGCGCCAGTGGCTCCCGCTGCTGTCAGTCATTCAGCCAATTGGAAGAGAGAGGGGTCAGGTCGCAGCTCCATGTCTGAAAGGACTCACGGAGCAGTGACTCGGCACGGGTGCCTCCATAGGAAGTTGCTTGCTGTGGGGGCACTCGACAGGAGGGAGGGGCCAGAAGAGCCAAAGAGGGACCCAAGAAAAGGAGGATCCGGGCTGCTCTGTGCAAATCCACTGCAACAAAGCAGGTAAGTATAACATGTTTGTTATTTTTATTTAAAAAAAAATAACAGACTTTACAATCACTTTAACCACTTGCCTTTATACTGCGGCAGGTCGGCACGATCCCACGAACCGTCGTAGCTATACGTTGGTCCCTTTAAGGCGGGATAGCAGGTGCACAGCGGGGGGTGCCGATGCTCGTTACCGGCAGGCCGCGATGACTGCAGGCCACGAGCGATCACGGGCACGAGAGGCAGAACAGGGACGTGTGTGTGTGTATAAACACATCCCAGTTATGTGAGGAGAGAGAGATCGTGAGTTCCTACGAGCTGGGAACCACGATCTCTCATCTTTTAGAGTCGGTCCCATCCCCCACAGTTAGAACACACACAGGTAAGTTACCCCTTGATCGCCCCCTAGTGTTAACCCCTTCCCTGCCATTGACATTTATACAGTAACCAATGCATTTTTATAGCACTGATCGCTGTATAATTGTCAATTGACCCAAAAATGTGTCAAGTGTCTGCCATAATGTCGCAGTCTCGATAAAAATTGCAGATCACTGCCATTACTAGTAAAAAAAAAACATACATATCAGCCTAAACTGAGGAAGAAAATTAGCTTTTTTAAAAAAAAAATTGGGGCTATTTTTTACAGCAAAGAGTACAAAATATTGTGTTTATTTCAAAATTGTCACTCTTTTTTTTGTTTATAGTATTTAAAATAAAAACCGCAGAGATGATAAAATACCACCAAAAAAAAAAGCTCTATTTGTGGGGGAAAAAAGGACATCAATTTTGTTTGGGTACAGTGTCGCACGACCACGCAATTGTCAGTTAAAGCGACGTAGTGTCGTATAGCAAAAAATGGCCTGGTCATTGAGCAGCCAATTCTTCCGGGGGTGAAGTGGTTAAAGTAAAAACACTTCCTATATAGAGTGTAGATCTTTTAATTGTGTATTTAGCTATTTGACTGGAGTTCAGCATTAAAGTTTTAAGAATAAATATGGCTTTATTAGGGTATGCTGTAGTCCAGTTTCAGTTTTACAACCAGACATTGCTGTACTTCACCAATCTACTCCAGATCCTTTTGTCCATAATTTGGTGATCCTGGAAATTACCTGCCTGTGATGCTGGCGCTGATTTTCTCGGAGAGCTAGTATAAAGTTGGTGATATATCTGTCATTCAGGAATATCCTTGTGTTTTTATCAATGAATACAAGGTGTTCTCTAAGGGCTTGTTCACACTTGCGTCCCTTTGTTTATGCAACATTTATTCAGCATTTTTAAATCCTCATATCCACCCTTCAATGCCTGCCATTATTGTTACAATGGCAACACACAGTGCTCTTTACACAGGAGTGGGAGCCTTGTGTTGCATTGTTAAAAATTAAGCAGAATATATCTCTTTCATGATGCATCGACACTTGTCAGCCGCCTCCATTAATTTCAATGGTATTGCTTTTTAACCACCCCTTTACAGCTCCTAAACATTTATGGTGTGTTAGTGAAGCATTTATAAAGTGTTAGCTG
Organism: Lithobates septentrionalis; assembly: GCA_037952835.1. Lineage (NCBI taxonomy): Eukaryota > Metazoa > Chordata > Amphibia > Anura > Ranidae > Lithobates > Lithobates septentrionalis. The sequence continues at coordinate 650,050 of JBBDGP010001313.1, read as the reverse complement.
GGTATTGTGGGGGAGGCCGTCGAGGTTTCTGTATCCCAGAATACACTGGGGAATAGAGAACTAGGACAGGGAAGCTCCAGCCACTCCCTGTTTCTACAGAGAAGCTGTGTGGTAACACCATTTGCTTCTCTTGGCAGGCAAAAACATTGAGCATTATTTCCCGCGGCAAAGGTTTTTGTTTCAGCAAAGCTGAGCTGGTCCAAGCCAAATGTCAGAAATGAAAAATATAGGAATTCATCTTGCAGAGAATTCACAAAAAATGTAGGCTATCACACCACACCTCAAAGCAGATCATTTCTGCGACATCACTTTCCCTTTAAGCACTTCACACTGGAAAAGCAGCGCTTCCATAGGCATTTATCAAGCATTCGTGAAGCTTTTTCAACACTTCATAAAGGCAAAGAAAACACCTCATAAATGCTATAGGCATGTTAATGAGCAATGCTTTGTTCTTCATAATCAACACACGTGTAAATGAGTCCTAATTGGCCAAGCTAAAGAGATAGGCAGATGATGTAACAAGCATTCATCTGCATTCGTCTTGCATACTGCTTGTGGTGGGGCTTATTTGTACACAAAAATAGATCATTGTTAAAATAGTTGAAGACCATAGCAACCAATAATGGGCTGTTTTTTCATTTCTACTCTAAATAAAAACACATTGGTGTTGATTTACTAAAACTGGGGAGTGCAAAATCTGGTGCACCTAACTTCAGCTTGTTCAACTAAACTTTGACAAAAAAAAAAACTGGAAGCTGATTGCTTTCTATGCAGAGTTACACCAGATTTAGCACTTTCCCGTTTTAGTAAATCAATCACATTGAGTCATATAATCATCCTATACCAGACCAGCCATAACATTATGACCACTGACAGGTAATGTGAATAAAATTGATTATCTTGCTACAATGACATCTAAAAGTGGGTGGGCTATATGTTGGGCAACAAGTGAACATGTCCATGAAGATGTGTTGAAGGCAGAAAAAATGGGCAGGTTTAGGGATTTGATTGACTTTGATAACAGCCAAATTGTAATGACTGTTTAGAGAAAGCCATTCTTAACCTATTTAACATGGAGAAACCCTTGAAATGTATTTCTGGTCTCAGGGAACCCCTACAAATGTTTACTATATCTACAGCTCACAGTACATTAGTGAGATAGTCACAGGGAAGAATGTTCCTTCCACTTGTGGCCATTGGGAAGAGTCCTTCGTTACAAATGGCTAAAAAAGATTGTTGTCAGTGGTTACTCATGTAGGAGTCAAACTGTTGATTGCTCAATGAACCCCTAACAACCTATGGAGGAAGCCTAAGGTTCCACGGAACCCCAGTTGAGAGGCTGGTTTAGAGCAACTCCACAACTGCAGCTCTTGTGGGATGTTCACGGTCTGCAGTGGTCAGGAACTACAAAATGTGGTCCAAGGAAGGAAAATCAGAGATAGGGTCGTGGGTGGCCAAGGCTCATTGATGCACGTGGGGAGTGAAGGCTGTCCAGTGTAGTCTGATCCAATAGTGTAGCTCAGGTTGCTGAAAAAGTTAATGCTGGATCTGATAGAAAGTTATTAGAACACACAATGCATCGCAGTTTGTTACATATGGAACTGTGTAGCCGTAGAACAGTCAGGATGCCCATACTGACACAAATCCACAGCCAGAAGTGCCTACAATGGGTTTGTGAGCACCAGACTTGGACTACGGAGCAATGGAAGAATGTGGCTTGGTCTGATCGCATTTTATTTTTACATCAATTAGATGGCCAGGTGCGTTACCTGGGGAAAAGATGGCAAGAGAATGCAGAATGGGAAGAAGGTGAGCCAGCAAAGGCGGTGTGATGTTTTTGGCAATGTTCCTCTGGGAAACCTTGGGTCCTGCCATTCATGTGGATGTTTACTTTAGAGTCCATGCCTCCAGGGACCAGGGCTGTTTGGGTGGCAAAATTGGGACCTACTAAATATTAGGTGGGTGGTTATAATGTTTTGGCTGGTTGGTGTGTATTAGCTATAAAAAAAATCTGTAACCGCAGAAAGACAGGCATCCTTCATTTGGGTGCATATAATGTGATTTGTGATCCTAGCAAGCAAATATGGAATTGTGTTTTTTTTTTTTTTTTTTCCATTAGGGAAAACATCTAAAATATTTGGTGTGTAAGTGGTGCTTTCACGAGCAAATGAGTTGTGAGGAAATTTACTTTTTTTTCTATAAATATGGCAAGGTCGCCTCCACATCACGATAGTTTATGCTGCTGGTATAACTGATAAACTATGTCTGTAGATGAAATGGCAGTCATACCAGTTGTATAGTGCCTTGAAAAAGTATTCATACCCCTTGACATTTTCCACATTTTGTCATGTTACAACCAAAAATGTAAATGTACTTTATTGGGATTTTATGTGATAGACCAACACAAAGTGGTACATAATTGTGAAGTGGAAGGAAAATTTATAAATGGTTTTCAAATTTTTTTACAAATATGTGAAAAGTGTGGCGTGCGTTTGTATTCAGTCCCCTTTTACTCTGATACCACTAACTGAAATCTAGTGGAACCAATTGCCTTCAGAAGTTACCTGATTAGTAAATAGAGTCCACCTGTGTGTAATTTAATCTCTGTATAACTACAGCTGTTCTGCGAAGCCCTCAGGTTTGTTAGAGAACCTTAGTGAACAAACGGCATCATGAAGGCCAATGAACACACCACACAGGTCAGGAATGAAGTTGTGGAGAAGTTTAAAAGCAGGGTTAGGTTAAAAAAAAAAATATCCCAATCTTTGAACATCTCGTGGAGTACTGCTCAATCCATCATCCGAAAAGGGAAAGAGAATAGCACAACTGCAAACCTACCAAGACATGGCAGTCCACCTAAACTGATAGGCCGGACAAGGAGAGCATTAATCGGAGAATCAGCCAAGAGGCCCATGGTAAATCTGGAGGAGCTGCAGAGATCCACAGTTCAGGTGAGAGAATCTGTCCACAAGACAACTATTAATGGCGCACTCCACAAACCTGGCCTTTATGGAAAAGTGTCAAGAAGAAAGCCATTGTTAACCGCTTCCTGCCTGCCGTACACCAAATGACATCCTCAGCTTTGAGCGGGGATATCTGAATGATACCTGTAGCTACAGGCATCATTCAGATATCGTCTTTTAGAGCCAGCGATTCTGTGCATCATAAGAATGATCATAGCGGCTGTTCCATCGCTTAATCGTTCTTACGGGAGGCGAGAAGGGACGTCCCCCTTCTACTGACTCACTGCTACGATCGGTGAGTCGGACACAGGATCCGCCGGCCCCGGATGTTCATCGTAGAGATTTCCGGCGGACCAGATGGTCACCGGAGTCTCTATGATCGGAGACCGGGCGCGATGTTATGACGTCACGCCCGGCCTCTGCATTCAAACGAATGGCGCTGATTCAGCTGGGAAGCCAGGATTGTTTTTATTTTTTTTTTCTGATTTCAGGCTTCCCAGCCTAGAGGGGAGATGTGGGGTCTTATTGACCCCATATCTCACTGTAAGGAGGACCTGTCATGCCATATTCCTATTACAAGGGATGTTTACATTCCTTGTAATAGGAATAAAAGTGATCAAAAAAATTTTTTTTATTGAAGTGTCAAGCTAAAATAAAGTAAAATTAACAATAAAAAAAAAAAATGTTAAAGCGCCCCTGTCCCCATGAGCTCGCACGCAGAAGCGAACGCATACATAAGTCCTGCCCACATATGAAAACGGTGTTCACACCACACGTGTGAGGTATCTTCGTGAACGTTAGAGCGAGAGCAATAATGTCCTCTGTAACTCAAAACATGTAACCAGTAAAAAATTTTAAAGCGTCGCCTAAGGGGATTTTTAAATACCGAAGTTTGGCGCCATTCCACGAGCGTGTGCAATTTTAAAGCCTGACATGTTAGGTATCTACTTGGCGTAACTTCATCTTTCACATTATGTAAAAACATTGGGCTAACTTTACTGTTTTTAAAGCACAAAACTGTTTTTTTTTCCCAAAAAAAACACATTCAGAAAATTGCTGCGCAAATACCGTGCGAGATAAAAAGTTGCAATGACTGCCATTGTATTCTCTAGAGTCTTTGCTAAAAAAAAATATAATGTTTGGGGGTTCTATGTAAATTTTAGCAAAAAAATTATGATTTTTACATGTAGGAGAGAAATGTCAGAATTGGCCTGGTAGGCAAGTGGTAAAAGAAAACCATAAGAAGTCTCATTTGCAGTTTGTGAGAAGCTATCTGGGGGACACAGGAAACATATGGAAGAAGTTGATCTGGTCAGATGAGACCAAAATTTAGCTTTTTGGCCTAAAAGCAAAATGCTAGGTGTGGCAGAAAACTAACACTGCACATCACTCACCGTGAAACATGGTGGTGGCAGCATCATGTTGTGGGGATGCTTTTCTTCAGTGGGGACAGGGAAGCTGGTCAGAGTTGTTGGGCAATCTTAGAAGAAAACCTGTTTGAGTCTGCAAAAGACTTGGGACCGGGGCAGAGTTTCACCTTCCAGCAGGACAACGACCCTAAACATACAGCCAGAGCTACAATGAAATGGTTTAGATCAAAGCATATTCATGTGTTAGAATGGCCCAGTCAAAGTCTAGACCTAAATCCAATTGAGAATCTGTGGCAAGACTTGAAAATTGCTGTTAACAAATGCTCTCCATCTAATCTGACAGAGCTTGAGCTATTTTGCAAAGAAGAATGGGCAAAAATGTCACTCTAGATATGCAAAGCTGGTAGAGACATCCCCAAAAAGACTTGCAGCTGTAATTGCAGCAAAAGCTGGTTTTACAAAGGGGGGCTGAATACAAATGCACGCCACACTTTTTACATATTTATTTGTAAAAAAATGTGAAAACAATTGATAATTTTCTCTCCACTTCACAATTATGTGCCACTTTGTGCTGGTCTATCACATAAAATCCCAATAAATTGCAAAAGTAGTTTGAACAGTTCTCTCCAGTTCTTAAAGTAGAACTTTAGCCAGCAAATTAAGTCCTGCTAGATCACTTCAGGTTGGCTCCTTTTGCAGGTATAGCTTTGTAAAAAATTAAGGAGAAGTACCTATACTGTGTAAAACCCAGTAATATACTGTCTCACCCTGCTCTGCACATACCCAGTTGCTCTCTATTTTTGGGCATTGTGCCTAAAATTAGAGCTAATAGGGGCCGACCTGCTGACAGCCTAATGATTTACTGCTGCTCAGGGGCTCTATCAGCCTTCAGCAAGAATAAACAGGAGCAATACAGGAGGCAAGTTACAGGGCACACTGATTTTGGTGGCATAATTAATGTGGAATGCATGTTCCTTGCTAAAGAACATTATTTTTTTATAAAGTTGTGGTTAAAATTCTACATTAATATCCATAAACATTCACTTTTTTCTTAACTAGAGTTCTAAAAAAAGATGATTGTGAAACATTGAGTTACAGGTACAGTTATTTATGCCAAGGAGAGTAAAGAAATATGTTCTTGTAGTAATTTGAAACGTTTAAACTGGTCCATTTTCAGTCCTGATTACAATTTAGAGAATTCAACATTGCTTTAATCTTCATTTTCTAAATCTTATTTGATGTGATTTTTTTTTAAATATTATAAAGTCTCCCTTTATTTACAGGATACAGCTATAGTCCACCCAGTCCCAATTAGAATGACTCCAAGTAAAATTCATATGCAGGAAATGGAACTAAAAAGAACTGGAAGTGGTTAGTGATCTTTGCTTTATTGGTCGTGTTTGTATTGAAATACGTATAATGTGTATACAAGTGAAACATTAGCTGTATTAATGTCCACAATGAGTAAACGTACTAATTTTGAAGCATTTCATTTTATTGTTGTCCGGAGCCTATTGCTAAAATCATTAACATTCACAATAGCTTTACACTGTGTGATACCACACTATTATCCTACAGCATGTTTATATACATAATGATTAGTTAATATGAAAATTAGGACACTCAAAATACCAATCTACCTTTGTGGTACTTTCATTTGAATTGGAGCCAAACTGTGCCCACCCTCACAACTGCATTATATTTTCTTTTAAGCACAGAAAGGAAAGCGCCCAGTGGCCCAATTATTCACAAAGTCTTATAGTATTAGAGGGCCACATGTGCTTTTAAGTGTTGCGTGGTCAAAAATCTTAAGAACAGGGGGCTAACCTCTCTGAAAAAAAAATTGGAAATAAGGCAAAGGGATTAGGTTAAAAACAGAGGCCTTTACTGTATGCATTACCAAATGTATGTGAAGCCACACTCTCGCATCAAGGCTCCTTATTTGTCCCTAATGGTGAACTATCTGAACTACCAGGTTGTGACACATACAGTATCTCACAAAAGTGAGTACACCCCTCACATTTTTGTAAATATTTTATTTCTTTCCATGTGACAACACTGAAGAAATGACACTTTGCTACAATGTAAAGTAGTTAATGTACAGCTTCTATAACAGTGTAAATTTGTTGTCCCCTCAAAATGACTTAAAACACAGCCATTATTGTCTAAATCGCTGGCAACAAAAGTGAGTACCACCCTTAAGTGAAAATGTCCAAATTGGGGGAAATTGGCCATTTTCCCTCCCCGGTGTCATGTGACTCGTTAGTGTTACAAGGTCTCAGGTGTGAATGGGGAGCAGGTGTGTTAAATTTGGTGTCATCGCTCTCACTCTCTCACACTGGTCACTGGAAGTTCAACAGGGCACTTCATGGCAAAGAACTCTGAGGATCTTAAAAAAAGAATTGTTGCTCTACATAAAGATGGAATAGACTATAAGATTGTCAAGACCCTTAAACTGAGCTGCAGCACAGTGGTCAAGACCAGACAGCAGTTTAATAGAACAGGTTCCACTCAGAACAGGCCTCGCCATGGTCGACCAAAAAGTTGAGTGCATGTGCTCAGCGTCATATCCAGTGGTTGTCTTTGGTAAATAGACGTATGAGTGCTGCCAGCATTGCTGCAGAGGTTGAAGGGGTGGGGGTCAGCCTGCCAGTGCTCAGACCAAACAACGCACGCTTCATGAAATTTATCTGCATGGCTGTCGTCCCAGAAGGAAACCCCTTCTAAAGATAATGCACAAGAAAGCCCGCAAACAGTTTGCTGAAGACAAGCAAAGGACATGGATTACTGGAAACATGTCCTTTGGTCTGATGAGACCAAGATCAACTTATTTGGTTCAAATGGTGTCAAGCGTGTGTGGCGGCAACCAGGTGAGGAGTACAAAGGCAAGTTTCTCTTGCCTACAGTCAAGCATGGTGGTGTGAGTGTCATGGTCTGGGGCTGCATGAGTGCTGCCGGCACTGGGGAGCATGGCCGCCATCAGGGGAGTACAGCCGTTACAACTGTAAGGGGTCCGAGGGGCCCACCCATGGCCAGAAGAAGGCTGGACGGGTCAAGGGGATCTGTGCTGTGCAGTATAGAAACTATCTCAGTTTCTGCAGTTCTCGTGTCATTGATTTTAGACATCAAGCTCTTTACTGCCACCTCTGGCTACTATGTGCATGTGCACCCCTCGTGTGACAGTGATCTGCCTGTACTATGCTTCTCAGCAACATGTCAGCTTCGTAAAAACGAGCTGGGACCAGGTAGGAAGTTACAAGTAGGGGCTGTGAAGGAAAGAGAGGGGGGCTATTTGTGTACAGGGAGGGGCCAGAGGCTTGTATATACAGGTGTGTGTGTGTGGAGGGGGGGGGGCGCTAACATATATACAGGTGTGTGTGTGTGTGCACTGACATATATACAGGTGTGTGTGGGGGGGCGCTGACATATATACAGGTGTGTGTGGGGGGGCGCTGACATATATACAGGTGTGTGTGGGGGGGCGCTGACATATATACAGGTGTGTGTGGGGGGGCGCTGACATATATACAGGTGTGTGGGGGGGGGGCGCTGACATATATACAGGTGTGTGGGGGGGGGGCTGACATATATACAGGTGTGTGGGGGGGGGCTGACATATATACAGGTGTGGGGGGGGCTGACATATATACAGGTGTGTGTGTGGGGGGGGGGGGAGCTGACATATATACAGGTGTGTGTGGTGTGTGTGTGTGTGTGTGTGTCTGACATATATACAGGTTTGGGGAGGGAGGACAAATATACAGGTGTGAGGGGGGCCTGAGTGTGTACAGGTGAGGTGTGTGGATTCGGTAGGATGGCCCATAGGCAAGCCCTGGGGTTGGTGGTCAGGCTCGGTGGGGGGGGGCCAGGTCTAAAGCTGAGTAAGGGGCCCAAAAATTTCTAATGGCTGCCCTGCTGGGGAGCTACAGTTCATTGAGGGAACCATGAATGCCAACATGTATTGACATACTGAAGTAGAGCATGATCCCCCTCCCTTCGGAGACTGGGCCTCAGGGCAGTATTCCAACATAACGACCCCAAACACACCTCCAAGATGACCACTGCCTTGCTAAAGAAGATGAGGGTAAAGGTGATGGACTGGCCAAGCATGTCTCCAGACCTAAACCCTATTGAGCATCTGTGGGGCATCCTCAAATGGAAGGTGGAGGAGCGCAAGGTCTCCAACATCCACCAGCTCCGTGATGTCATCATCGAGGAGTGGAAGAGGACTCCAGTAGCAACCTGTGAAGTTCTGGTGAACTCCATGCCCAAGAGGGTTAGACAGTGCTGGGAAAATAATGGTGGCCACACAAAATATTGACACTTTGGGCCCAATTTGGACATGTTCACTTAGGGGTGTACTCACTTTTGTTGCCAGCGGTTTAGACATTAACCACTTGCCGCCCGCCGGCTGTCATATGACGGCCAGGCGGCGCGGCTCTTGTTCTGGGAGGGCATCATATGATTCCCTCGCCTTCCCGACCCACCAGGGGACACGCCGCCGACGGCACTCACGTGTGCCCGCCGCATCACTTGGGACCCGATGCGCGTGCCCAGCGGCCGCAATGTCCGCCGGGCACCCACGATTGCCTGGTAACACAGCAGGAACGTGGATCTGTGTGTTAAAACACAGATCCACGTCCTGTCAGAGGAGAGGAGACCGATGGTGTGTTCCCAGTACAGAGGAACACCGATCGGTCTCCTCCCCTTGTGAGTCCCCCTCCCCCTACAGTTAGAAACACGATTAACCCCTCAATCACCCCCTAGTGTTAACCCCTTACCTGCCAGTCACATTTATACAGTAATCGGTGCATTTTTATAGCACGGATCGCTGTATAAATGTGAATGGTCCCAAAAATGTGTTCAATTTGTCCGCCGCAATATCGCAGTCATGATAAAAATCGCAGATCGCCGCCATTACTAGTAAAAAAAAAATATAATAAAAATGCTATAAATCTATCCCCTATTTTGTAGACGCTATAACTTTTGCGCAAACCAATCCATATACGCTTATTGCGTTTTGTTTTTTGTTTTGTTTTGTTTTTTTTTTAACAAATATGTAGAAGAATACATATCGGCCTAAACTGGGGAAAAAATTTGTTTAAAAAAAAAAATTTGATTATTATAGCAAAAAGTAAAAAATAATGCGTTTTTTGAAACTTGTCACTCTTCTGTTGTTTATAGCGCAAAAAATAAAAACCGCAGAGGTCATCAATTACCACCAAAAGAAATCTCTATTTGTGGGGAAAAAAATAACAACCATTTCATTTGGGTACAGTGTTGCATAACCGTGCAATTGTCATTCAAAGTGTGACAGAGCTAAAAAATGGCTTGGGCAGGAAGGGGTGAAAGTGCACTGTATTGAGGTGGTTAATGGCTGTGTGTTGAGTTATTTTGAGGGGACAGCAAATTTACACTGTTATACACGCTGTACACTCACTACTTTACATTGTAGCAAAGTGTCATTTCTAAAGTGTTATCGCATAATAAGATATAATAAAATAATTACAAAAATGTGAGGGGTGTACTCACTTTTGTGAGATACTGTATCTCATGTATTTGCAAATGTAGTTTTTGGTCCTGATTAGCTGGATAATGTTTGTATTGTGCTGTGTATTACCCTGCCCATGTGTATTTTTCCTTTTGTTAATTTTGAATTATTCTGAGTAGTTGCTGTTTTCATACAGTAGTACAGGAAGTAGTCATAGCACCACCACTAATAGAGGTTTGAGCAGTAGTAGTTTTTAATATTGCTTTTTCTTACAAAACTATTACAAAGTTTTGACTATTGTGAATACCTGTTGCATATGTATACAGCTGTTGTTTCATACAGAATATGCATTAAAAACTTAAATTAAAAATTTCCCCAAATGTAATTAAATTCCCTGCCCTATCCATACGCTCGTAGCTTTCCTGTTTTATTTTCTTTTTGTTTGTTTTTTTTAAGCAGAGATTGCCATTGTGCATGATAGTCATGTGCTGACTGAATGCAATTTGACCTACAATATGCTTATAGGGAAGAAGTAAACATACTGTGCATATAAAAGTGACTAGAATTAAGGCAAAACTAGAGGATTTAATGGCCTATATTTATTTTGCTATTTACCTTCTTTTGAATTTACCAAAGTTCAGTGTTCGGATGATAAAGTGGTGATTGCAGCTTATGTACACAGACGTACAATGTAATTTTCATAAACATACATTTTTCTTTTCAGATGCAACCAATCCCACAAGCCCTTTGCACATAAAGCCACAAGAACTTCCGGAAGAGAGCTCTGTTAAATTTGTTTCTGGGAATCCTGCCTGTAAGTAAAAGCACATGTATCTGTGTGTGTATATACAGTCATTAATAATTTTTTTTTACAGTTGTATTTTGCATTCACTTACCTTGTGGATGCTATATCTAATAGTGTGCATGTAGATTGTTTAAATTGTACAAAAAAAAATCTCCCCTGTGACCATTGCCAAAAAAAAGTTTGATTATGCACACTTCTTGAATACATGCACTTTTAAATAATGTATGTAATGACTGCCATCAAATAAATCCAAAGTTTTTTAACATCTTGACATCCGGAAGATTTACCCTCCATGGCCAGGCCATTTGTTTGCAATACTGCTCTGCGTTATTTTAACTGTCAATTGCGTTGTCATGCAATGCTGTACCTAAATAAACTGTATCTCCTTTCTTCCCCCACAAATTTAGCTTTTCTTTTGGAGGTATTTGATTACCTGTGTGTTTTTTTTTGTTTTTTTTGTTTTTTTTTGTGCACTATAAACAACAAAAAAAGACAATTTTGAAAAAATAAAAACAATATTTTTTTATTTTCTGCTATAAAACATATCCAATAAAAATTTAGAAAAAAAATCGAATTTCTTTATAAATTTAGGTTAATATGTATTCTGCTACATGTTTTTGGTGTAAAAAAAATCTCAATAAGCGTATAGTGATTGGTTTGTACAAAACTTATAGCATCTACAAACTATGGGATATTTTTATTTATTTTGCTATTAATGGTGGCAATCAGCTACTTATAGCAGGACTGCAATATTGCGGTGGACCTACTGACACTTATGGGGGACCAGTGACACTAATACACAGTGATCAGTGCTAAAAAAAAAAATATGCAAGGTCACTGTACTAATGATGCTGGCTGAAATAGATTTAACATCAGGGGCGATCAAAGGAGGAGGGGAAAACACAGTAAGTGCCACCTCAGTGTAGTATTAAAGCAAAGTTTTAATTGCAAGGTAATATGGTTCACTCACAAGATAAAAATGGAAATCAAGCTCATCTGTGTGTACGGGGGGGTGATTCTCCAGGTGTCCGAGACAGTCATCCAGGTATGAGGGACATACCAGTCCTGTGGCCACCAGGAAGTCAGCCGGAACCAGCGTGGAACGCACGGAAATGACGTCACCGAAAGTGAACGGACATCAAGGGGAGACCGTTCTAGATGGGCAGAATAGGCAGGTCTGATGAGCTTAAATTCCATTTTTATCTTGTGAGTGTACCATATACCTTGCGATTAAAACTTTGCTTTAATACTACACAGAGGTGGCGCTTCCTATGTTTTCCCCTCCTTATCTGTTCACAGAGCTGGCTCCCTCTGAGGATAGCTGCCACCATTTATTTTAAGAACTGATTTTTTAAGGACTAATGAACTTGTATGATTACTGGCTTATTATCCATTTATACGTTTACAGTTACTCCATCTTTTTTGTGCTTAGTTTTTTTTTCCTATATAGGGGCGATCAAAGGTTTAACTGTGTGCCTAGCCAGTGTTTTACTAAACTGTATGCCAGGGGTGTCCAAACTTTTTTCCAAGAGGGCCAGATTTGATGAATAGAACATGCTTGAGGGCCGACCATTTTGCCTGACATTCTTAAACCATTAAAATTTGGTCTAAGTGTGTCCGTCCGAGCACTAATACACGGCCCAACAAGAATTCTCTTGCCTTTGTGCTGTGTGTGGTGAATAGATGAGCTTGGGCGTGTTATTTGGATATACCGGATTTAATCAGCTTATAACACGCACCTTCACTTTAAAAATGAAGTTTCAGGAAAAAAAATCTTAAATTTTAAATAAAGAACTGTGAAGCAAAATAAGGGTCAGTGCCCATCAATGCAGCCTAATCAGTGCCCATCTGCGGCCCCTACTCCATTGCCATGAATGTGGCCCCCACCGTATGGACATGAATGCAGCCCCCACTGTATTGACATGAATGCAGCCCCCACCGTATTGACATGAATGCAGCCCCCACCGTATTGACATGAATGCAGCCCCCACCATATTGACATGAATGCAGCCCCCACCATATTGACATGAATGCAACCCCCACCGTATTGACATGAATGCAGCCCCCACCACATTAACATGAATGCAGCCCCCACCGTATTGACATGAATGCAACCCCCACCGTATTGACATGAATGCAACCCCCACCGTATTGACATGAATGCAACCCCCACCGTATTGACATGAATGCAACCCCCACCGTATTGACATAAATGCAGCCCCCACCACATTCACATGAATGCAGCCCCCACCGTATTGACATGAATGCAGCCCCCACCACATTCACATGAATGCAGCCCCCACCGTATTGACATGAATGTAGCCCCCACCGTATTGACATGAATGCAGCCCCCACCGTATTGACATGAATGCAGCCCCCACCGTATTGACATGAATGCAGCCCCCACCGTATTGACATGAATGCAGCCCCCACCGTATTGACATGAATGCAGCCCCCACCGTATTGACATGAATGCAGCCCCCACCACATTGACATGAATGCAGCCCCCACCGTATTGACATGAATGCAGCCCCCACCGTATTGACATGAATGCAGCCCCCACCGTTTTGACATGAATGCAGCCCCCACCGTATTGACATGAATGCAGCCCCCACCACATTGACATGAATGCAGCCCCCACCGTATTGACATGAATGCAGCCCCCACCGTATTGACATGAATGCAGCCCCCACCGTATTGACATGAATGCAGCCCCCACCGTATTGACATGAATGCAGCCCCCACCACATTGACATGAATGCAGCCCCCACCGTATTGACATGAATGCAGCCCCCACCACATTCACACGAATGCAGCCCCCACCACATTCACACGAATGCAGCCCTCACCACATTCACACGAATGCAGCCCCCACCACATTCACACGAATGCAGCCCCCACCACATTCACACGAATGCAGCCCCCACCACATTCACACGAATGCAGCCCCCACCACATTCACACGAATGCAGCCCCCACCACATTCACACGAATGCAGCCCCCACCACATTCACATGAATGCAGCCCCCACATTGACATGAATGCAGCCCCCACCACATTCACATGAATGCAGCCCCCACATTCACATGAATGCAGCCCCCACATTCACATGAATGCAGCCCCCACCACATTCACATGAATGCAGCCCCCACATTGACATGAATGCAGCCCCCACCACATTGACATAAATACGGCAGCCCCCACCACATTGACATGAATGCAGACTCACCATTGCCGTCAGTGCAGCCTGATTCATGTCCATCTGCAGCCTTGGAGGAGACAGGGAGGGGGCGGGACGAGCGCCAACAGATATACAGGAGAAATTCCTGTTTACACGGCGGCCTCTTTAATTGAAAGTCTCGCCTCCTATGATGGACAAAACAATTGTCCAATGGCAGCGCAGGAGACGGGACTTCCTTTTACACAGGACGCCGTGTAAACAGGAAATTCTCCTGTATCCTGTATGGCGCTTGTCCCGCCCCCTCCAAGGCAGCCAGCATATCTATCTTTTATGGCCCCCAGCGCTCGGGGATTCGTTGGGGGCCACAAAAGATATATATGTCAAAATTACCAGGCGGGCCGTCCGAAACCAGACCGCGGGCCGCGATTGGCCCGCGGGCCGGACTTTGGACATGCCTGCTGTATGCTGTTATTACTAGGGAAAGAGATGGAATATACTCCCTGCCTTGCAGAGACACAAATTCCATACCTTCCCTCCTGCCAGAACAGCGATCTGACTTGTTTAAGTAGGCAGATCACCATTCTGCCTCTCTGCCTAACGATCGGTGGAACCCGTGCACCCGCAGATCGGATTCTGCTGTGTGTGATCACAGCGGAAGCGTGCTTGCATGTCCCCTTCCCGAATGTGTCGGATCACAGGTGCCACCCAAGTGGTTAAACGTAAGCATTCAGAGTTATGAAAAAAATTGAAACTTTCTGAAATCCTTTTTTAATTTATTTTTTTTTGTTTTCATTTTTTTAAACAAATAATAATAAAAACATATGATGTTGTACATCCCTACTATGAATTGAATATCTGTTTGATTACCTGTTCAAATTTGCAGCTGATGGATATAGCAGTTCAGACTCCTTCAACTCTGATCCTGAAGAGATTGGAAATGTGGTCACTAGACAGAGGTATGTTCTAAAGAGTTTAAAGCTTCTAATGTTTTAGCCAGAGTTTTAATAGAAACCATGCTGGATAGAAATATAGGAGCTGCTGTTGGTGTGTTATTTTAAGGTGCAAGCTCTGGAACGGTCATACTTAGGCCTCATGTACACTGCTGCTGGTAAACGGACGTTTAGGAGCAGTTGGGCATTTTTTTTCAACTACTCCTGAACCCTCTTCTGTTATCTTATTGGTACATGTACACTGGTTCGTTTATAGTTGTTTCTAGGCAGTTGTGTTTAGAGGCTTTTTTTGGAACCCAAAAAAAATGCGTTCAGAAGCTGTGTTTAGAGGCATTTCAAACGTGGCTAAACGCGGCAACTCGCTTTTAGCAGCGTTTCATTTACAAGCGTTTTTCAATTTTGGCTATTTTGAGAAGAAAAAAAACATTTTTTTTTTTCAAACGCTTCTAGACACAAACGCGGCTAAACGGCCGTTTTTAGACGACTGTTTCTAGCTGTCAAGTTAAATCTTTCAAGAGAGGTTGAACAACGTCCCGTGTACATGAAGCCTTATCCATCACTGCTTGGTAACTTACCTGGAACCAACATATTACATGTCAGGAGACCTCATACCATGTTTGGTCCAGTTAGTAATTCACCAAGTAATAAGAGAAGGCTGAGGATGACCACAGGGCATGCACTAATAAAATCAGTTAATTGCTAATGGCTCCCATATTTCTATCCTGGCAGAATACCTTAGTTGAATCTTTTTCCCATAGTCGGCATGAACACACTTCAAATTTAGTTTGTTTTTACAAAAAATGTCCCTTTACGTTATATTATTTACATGAGTGCTCTCCAAACTGCGGCGCTTTGCTAGCTTTTATCTGGCCCTTGGGGCATTATTCCCCCCACTGTCAGCAACAGTGGGCATAGTTCCTGCCACTGACACCAACAATGGGTCACTTCTTCTCCCACTGACATTAATGATGCGGCAACATTCCTCCAATTGATACCAATGATAGGGCATTATTCCTCCCCTTGATACCATCCATTACTTCATCGTATACCTGTCGTGGGGCATTGTTTACTCCCACTGACGCAAGGATATTTTCTACTCCCACTGGCCACCGTGTGGCCCCCTAAATTTTAAGGTATCCTTTGTTAACCTTGTTGCTTGTACCTTTTCTTGACCTTTTAACTGAGGGACATGCTTTTTGATACCATAACTATTAGGGTTGTACCGATACTAGTATCGGTATCGGCACCGATACCGAGCATTTGCCCAAGTACTTGTACTCTGGCAAATGCTCCCGATGCTTCCCCCGATACCTAGAGGACAGCTGTGATCGGCGCGTGGGGGAGTTACAAGATTCTCCCCCAGCGGCGTTCACCAGCTTTAGTGACATACAGCGGTGATCGCTTACAGCTGACTGTCACTGCATCCTCCTCCATGCCCCCTCCTTTCCTCTGTGCCTCTCCGCTGTCCCCCTCCGTTCCTCTCTCCTTATCTGTCCCCCTCCGTTCCTCTCTCCTTATCTGTCCCCCTCCGTTCCTCTCTCCTTATCTGTCCCCCTCCGTTCCTCTCTCCTTATCTGTCCCCCTCCGTTCCTCTCTCCTTATCTGTCCCCCTCCGTTCCTCTCTCCTTATCTGTCCCCCTCCGTTCCTCTCTCCTTATCTGTCCCCCTCCGTTCCTCTCTCCTTATCTGTCCCCCTCCGTTTCTCTCTCCTTATCTCTCCCCCTCCGTTCCTCTCTCCTTATCTGTCCCCTGCATTCCTCTCTCCTTATCTGTCCCCTCCGTTCTCCCCCTCAGTTCCTCCGTCCTCCCCCTCCTTCCTTTGTGTATGGATAGAGTCAGCTGACTCTTTCCATTCACATAACTGAAACATTGTAATCTTCTGTGATTACGATGTGTCAGTTTATGAATGGAGAGAAGCCGCTGTCTTCTCTCCATTTATTCTCAGTGCAGCTGACGCTGCAGAGAAAGGGACTGGGGAATCTATCCTCTGTCTCTTTCTCGGTCTCAAGGGGGAGATATCAGAGGTCTGTTAAGACCCCTGATATCTCACCAAAGCCCCCCAAAAGGGCTGATTAAAAAAAAAAAAAAAAAAATAAAGAATAAAAAAATATTATTGTAAAAAATAAAAATTGTAAAAAAAAACACACACACATACAACGTTCACCCCCCCCCCCCCCCCCCCAAAAATAGCAAAAAAAACCTGTCACGTGACATTAAAAAAAAAAGTATCGGTATCGGCGAGTACTTGAAAAAAAGTATCGGTACTTGTACTCGGGCCTAAAAAAGTGGTATCGGGACAACCCTAATAACTATTGTCTTGAGTATGTCAGGGGTTGTTGTAAATGTACATACAATCAAACTGCACCAGTAGTTTATGATCATTTAAGAAGGTTAAACAAAAATCTTCCGTTTGTAGTTGGTAAACATAGGTGTTGCTGTAGAATCAGATGTTGAAATAATTTCCCTATGTGTTTCCTATCTGATTTTCAACCAACGCCCTATTATACACTTGTTTCCCTGGCAACTTGGCTCTTTTAATTTCTGGTTTACCTGCTTTGTAGTTTAGCTAGATTACTTATGTTATACGGAGTCAGCTTCAGTTTGTAAATGTGTCAGCCCACTTTCATTTCTGCAGTTTTACCATTTACTACAAGGGGTCAATGCACTGGTTTCCTGATTTGTTTGCGTGTGAGAGATTTAACATTTTGAGTTTGTTGGCATAACAAGAATGTAGAAAGTGAAGAGCTAATTTGAATGGTGAGTTACAAATGCATTACTGAGCAAGCTTTTCATCATATCAAAGTAGTATGTTTTTATTACAGGTCCCATTCAAGTACATCTCCAGAGAATGCAGCACCGCCACCCCCTCCACCAAGACCTCATGCGTCACATTCGCGCTCCTCGTCATTAGACATGAACAGAACATTTTCAAGCACCACAGGTGAGGAGACTGTTTACTATAAACTCCTTACAGTTTTGACTAAGATTCCTATTAAAAAAAAATGATAGTAAGGTGGCAGCTTCTGTGTGTGGTTTTTTTTTTTTGTTTGTTTTTTAACCATTCAAAGCATTTTGAGGGGAATTTACTAGGATTGCAGCAGCCAAAATCTGGAGCACCTGTGTATGGTAACCATTCAGCTTCTAACTTTCATTTTCAAAGCTTAACTGAACAAGCTGAAGCTAGAAGCTGATTGGTTACTATGCACAGCTGCTCCAGATTCTGTCTGCTCCAGTTTGGTAAATTTGCCCCCCTACTGTGTCAATGCTACCAGTTTCTTCTCTGTTGTTCCATTAGTGTTTTGATGCTTTGGTGTTTTTTTGGTTTTTTTTAAGTTTTATGTGCAGTAAAGCTCTTACTTTTTTCACACTTTGTGAATTAGTATGGATGAGGTTTGTGTGTTTGACTATTGGCTCTATCACACAGCAAGAACACGCATGAAATGATTTACATGTAATATCACAGCTTAAAGTGGATGTAAACCCACTCATTTCTAAATTACTTCCCTAGTGCTGATCTATAACCACTTCACCCCCGGAAGAATTTACCCCCTTCCTGTCCAATTCGGCACTGCGTCGCTTTAACTGACAATTGCGCGGTCGTGCGACGTGGCTCCCAAACAAAATTGACGTCCTTTTTTTCCCACAAATAGAGCTTTCTTTTGGTGGTATTTGATCACCTCTGCTGTTTTTATTTTTTGCACTATAAACAAAAAAAAGCAACAATTTTGAAAAAACACATTATTTGTTACTTTTTGCTATAATAAATATCCCTAAAAAAAAACATTTTTTTCCCTCAGTTTAGGCTGATACGTATTCTTCTACATATTTTTGGGGGAAAAAAAAAAACGCAAAAAGCGTATGGTTTGTGCAAAAGTTATAGTGTCTACAAAATAGGGGATAGTTTTGTGGCATGTTTTTTTTACTAGTAATGGCGGCGATCAGCGATTTTTATCGTGACTGCGACATTATGGCGGACACATCGGACATTTTTGACACATTTTTGGGACCATTGTCATTTATACAGCAATCAGTGCTATACAAATGCACTGATTCCTGTGTAAATGACACTGGCAGTGAAGGGGTTAACCACTAGGGGGCAGTGTAAGGGTATAAGTATGTCCTGGGGAGTGTTTCTAACTGGGGGGGGGCATGGCTACGTGTGACACGTCACTGATCCCTGCTCCCGATCACAGGAAGCAGAGATCAGTGACACTGTCACTAGGCAGAACGGGGAGATGCTTGTTTACTTTAGCATCTCCCCGTTCTTCCTCTCCGTGAGACAATCGCGGTTATCCCCGCGGCGATCGAGTCTGCGGGACCCGCGACCCGACTCACGGAGCTCCTGGTGGCGTGCACGCGATGGGACAGCGGCAAATTTAAAGGGACGTACGGGTACGCCATTTTCCCAGCCGCGCCGTTCTGCCGACGTACATCGGTGTGCGCCAGTCGGGAACCGGATAAGAATATACATGCCTCCTGCATGTATCCTTATGTGTCAAATACCCCCCGCCCCCTTAGCTGTTTGGAGCCCTGCAATACTCTGGATTCTCTGGCCAGGTCTGTTGTCCAGGGCTCGGTGGATGGAGTTGTTGTTAGTACACTCCCCACCCACCTCTACACTTTCCTTGACCGGGCATCGATTCTTCTTGCATTGAACTTCTGGTCTCGTGGATTATGCCCCATGATCACTAACATCCACATGTCCAATCATGCTGAGGTGTGGAGCAGCCAATCCTTGGAGAGCTGGAGAAGAAAGGAGGGGGGATGTGAAGTACACAGAATGCCTCTCTAATACTCTTGGCATGGGGTAAGGAAATCACTTGTCACCCACAGCAAGGGGGAGGAAACAGACACTTATTTCTCTGTGTGTTTGTTTTTATCTTACTGATGAGGATTGCTCAGAGCTGGATTAACCCTTCGTGGCAAGACTGGGCACAGATGAAATGACATCCTCGGCTGTAACAGATATGAGTCTTGATTTAAATTTTTTGTGGCGGGTTTACATCCACTTTAATGCTTAAATTCCTTCCCTTTGCTGTTCTAAAGTAGCACTGCAGTAATCTATAACCTGCCTCGGCCAATGTTTTATTGTCTGTTTCTATCTATAAGAGGACTTTGGTGTTAACTTTGAAACTCATCTGATGACCTGACATTGTAAAGATTTGTATACATAGGAGTATATGTTAAGCTAAAACCTTTTTCAATTTTTTTCCCCCAGTTTTTAGGGGGGGGGGGGGGGGAATAGTCATAGTCAGGGTTTTTATGCTGTCCAAAGAGATTTCCCCTTCTGTCCTGCAGACATCAGTTTAAAAAAAACTGAAAATAAAGCTGGGTACACACTGTCTGAACCAGGTGACTTTCGAGCAGTGTGTACAGCAGTCTGTCTGACAGAAGCCAGCCTAAATACTAGCTTTTGTCAAAGGGGCATGGTGAAAAACCAGCATCTGATCAGCACTCTCAGCCAATGGCTGCAAGTACTGATTGGTGTATTCTGGCAGGGGACTCCTCTTGTCAGAATATAGTCACACAGAATACTGTAAGTTTTTTTGGGGGTTTTTTTTTCATTCAACCCGCTGAGTTGAATGAAAAAAGAAAACTTGATGTGTACCGGGCTGAAGGCAAAGTCTGCAACGGGGAATAAAAAAGGACAGACCCGTGATTATAGCCTTCCTCCTAGTAAATAAAAACTTTTTTTTTTCTGTTACTGTTTAAGTCACATAGTATTGTCACAATGGAAAGCCTTATTTTTATGAAAACGGAGTCTAATAACTTCTTTTTAGATATTGATATTTTGAATGAGTGTTCCGTGTCTTGTAATAGGACCCTATTTTTGTGTTTCATATATGAAATGTGCTTCTTGTAAACAGTGTTCATGTTGCATCTAGATATGACACATTCAGAGCTTGTAGAATAAAGTTAATATGTAGTTTTAATTAGTATTAGTAGAGGAGACACATGGAATCTTAAAATATATATATATATATATATATATATATATATATATATATATATATATATATATATATATATATATATAACCATGGCACTTCAAAACAGACAAGCAAGGGGTTTTGGTGGTATGCTGTAAGCATTGCTATGTCACAAACATGTCAGACCTTGTTTTGGATTTCTATTTATTTCATAGAGAGTTATGGGTAGACAACCCTGTAAATTTTTCCAGCAATTGAATTATCCTGTATGCTACATTTAGTACCAGCACTTTGTTGACTTTAAGATGTTTTATAACACAACATTTAATTATTGGTTTTGTAAAAGTAGTAAATACTGTGAATGTAAGTTAATGATAACTTTTTTTAATAGGACAGCCACAAGCTGCAGCAGTCACCCATCCTCCTGCTGTTCCTCCTCGTCCTCTGCCCACACAGGTACAGTTATACTGCAGTACTGACAGGTGATTGTGTGTGTGATCTTGGCAGTAGCAGCAATTATTTACTGCTAAAATGTCTCCTGATTGTGTTCTTTGTAGACTTCAGGAACACATGTGCACCGCTCCATGGAAGCAGAGGGCCTTATAACTCTTCCCAGTACTTCTCCTCAGCAAATTCCAGAGCAGCCAAATTTTGCAGACTTTAGCCACTTTGACGCATTTGCATCTTGTGAGCAACAAGCAGAGGACTCGGAGAAACATGCTGAAGCTGCCCAGGTTTGCATTTTTCAGTGTTATAGTATGGGGGAGTAGAAATACCATTGATTTTGCTGTTTATGACAAGAGATTGTTTGTGTAATATACCTCTGTATAAAATGTAAAAATGATAGCCACAAAGAACAGCTGGTAATAAGTTTTGCAAGGGTTTGTCAGTTAAAGAACATTCCCCTGGTTCCTTAAAAATAAATTCTACTTTTAAGGCTAAGTTCACCTTTTGGAGAAAAAAATTATATAAGCACATAATTTTTCAAAAAAAAATGTGCATTTATTTTTTTCCACCAGGAGCCTGAAAAGCATTGCATTCGTGATCAGTGGAATGAGTGCAATGTGTCAGGCACATCCTCCAGCTTTCTTACTCATACCTCTGTACCGGCTTTCTGATAGAAAGCTGGAGCAAGTGTCAGTGAATTACGACATTAGTGGCCCCACAGCTCATTGAGAATTGCTAGCCATGTTGTAGTTTCTTCATTCACAGATCCCTGTTAACAAATGAAGTGGCTGTGTGGGTGGAGCCTAGCACAGCTGCACTGGTTTTGAAATGTAAGGCAGTGGGTACAGAGGTTGGAGGAGATCACGGGGGGTTGTACACTCCAGCAATGCCTGAAACTGGAAAAAATAAACCTCCAAAGCCTGCATGACCAACCTCTGTAAAGGATAAGTTCACCTTTCCAGAAACAATTGTAAGTGCATATCTTTTTGCAGAAAGGAAATGTGCATTTATTTTTTCCTGCAGGAGCCTGGCAAACATTTCACCCGTGGTCCGTGGACCAGGGGTGCAATGTCAGGCTTCTGCAGACAAGTCCTGCAGCTTTCTGCCTGTACCTTCATATGGGCTGTCTGTTTGAAAGCCTGCAAGGCTGGTGAATGAACTGCAAGAGCGCTCATCAGTTCCCTCACAGTGCATGCAGAACTAAATGCTGTCAGCCATGGTGGCTGATGGTACTTGTAGTTCTTTAATTCGCAGGAAACTGTGAATGAATGCGCAGCTGCATGGGCAGAGCACATATAACCTGTTCCAAACAGTGAACTTATCCTTTAGCTCTGTCTTGAGAACTATGAATTTGGTCAATTCACTAAGATGTATGTTATGTTACCTACATTCATTATTTCTCATTCAAAATTTTTTTACACTCATATACCTCATGTACCTCATAAAACCTGACAATTCAAATCAGTGATTTGTGTTGATACCAGCAAAGTTTAATCCCTTTTATGAATCAGTAAAATGTCTTCCAAGCTTTGAAAATACCACACAGTAAAGCTGGCCATACCTGGATTGGAATTCAGCTGGTTCCTGCTGAAACGGCCGGATTTTGATACATGTATGGGCACTGTGGTTGAACCTGCAGCGCTAATCAGTGTATTCTGACAGCGGGGGGTGTCTCCCCACTGTCAGAATACAAAGACACAGCGGAGAAGTCAGAATACAAAGACCCCCCCCCCCATCTACCTTTTAACCACTTGCTTACTGGGCACTTAAACCCCCCTCCTATCCAGACCAATTTTCAGCTTTCAGTGCTGATGCACTTTGAATGACAAATGTGCGGTCATACAACACTGTACCCAAACGAATGGTTTTTATTTTTTGTTAAAATGTAAAAAGACCAAATTTAAAACTTTTTTTTTTTTATATTTTGTTACAAAAATATTAAAACGGGTAATTTTTCTCCTTCATTGATGTACGCTGATGAGGCGGAACTGATGGGCACCAATAGGTGGCAGTGATGGGCACTGATCGGTTAACTGATAGGCAGCACTGCTAGGTGGCACTGATAGGTGGCACTTGTGGGCATTGATAGGTGGCACTGGTGGGCACTGGCAGGTGGCACAGATGAGGCATAATTACCTCTTCCTCTTTGGGACTGATGTTCCTTGCAGATGAGCCGGTGATCGGCTTTTTTTTTTCTCCTCACGCTGTCAGCGTGAGGAGAAAAAAAAGATTACCGAGCTTTTGTTTACATCATGGGATCAGCTGTCATTGGCTGACAGCTGATCACATGGTAAGGGGCTGGGATCGGCCCCTTACTCAGATCGGTGATCACCCGAGTCACAGTGACTCGGTGATCACAGCGCGCTCCGTGCGCGCCCTGCAGAGCGTGTGCACAGGGGAGGCCGTTATATGACGGCCTCTCTGAAATTCAGGTCCACGCTGTGGCCTTCATTCGGCTATAGCGCGGATGCCAAGAGGTTAATGTGTAGATGGGGGAATCCGGTCAGTTTTTTTGAACAAAAAAAAAACTGACTTCTCTGTGGCCAGCTTAAGTCACATAAAACTTGTTGTAAAGCTTCGTAAATTAAATGCGTTGTCCTGTGCAGATATTACATTTGTAACAAAGTTTAAGGCATTTAAATGTGTTCTAAATAATTTAGATGAAAATTTGAAGTAGTATATTGTTCTCACACATTAAAAAAGTAACATGGCAGGGATAATACAAAGTATAGAAAAATTTACATCTGTAGTAAATGCTACACTTTTAGGTAATTAGTCATGTTTGTGGCCTCCGGGTGTTCTAGATGTCCAAGGCATTGGTCCGACAGCAATATAGTCCAGTTCTTGAAGAACCTCCCTTATCTGGGGGTGGGTAATAGGCCAGACCACAGTGGGTGATGTTTTCCTGTGGGTCCTGCGGAACCACTGTGAAGGATTGGTAAGCGGTTGCCAGCTTTTTAAAAAACTTTTTGGTACAACCCAAGGGAAACTTGAGGTCTTTTTTCCCCACGGCACTGAACCATCATTTTACAAACTGCCTGGCTGGAAAAAATTCAGCCGCCGTTGCCATCTTGCTCCTCAGTTTCCTCATTGCATATGTGTGGGCGCCATCTCTGCCATTCCACAAGTGCACAGGTTGTATGTGCGCACACCATCTTGAATTGTAGTGCACATGCGTGATTGCTATTTTAGTGGCTATCGTGCATGTGCCAACTCCATTTTGTTCATCCAAGTGCCCAGACCAGCAACTTATACAGGCTCCTGGTTTTTACACACATAGGTCAGTAAAGCATGGGGCAGAAAAAATACTTTTGTATTTAACATAATGGTACCTCAAAAGTCCTGTAGCAAATGTTAGGATTTGTTTGATACAAATTGGTTTTCTACACACAATGGACAGACCACCTCATCTGGAGATTCAGTGCATGTTCACAAGGAGAACCCCTTCCGAACACCATGCAAGCCCACAACCTACAGTATACCAGAAGGCATGGATACTCCTTAGGGGCAGCATGGAGAACTCTCGGCACATAGGGGATGCAGAGTATAGTCCAACCGACATTGGGTGTCTTCCTACTTTTTAAGGCATTGTGCTTTTTCCCATAGGAGACCAGGGCAACAGGGGCTTCTCCTTCTATCCCTTAGTCAGGATTCCTCCCTAACTTCTGACTTGGGAGTAGTGTCTTCGGAGGCGCTTTATTCTTGTCTGAGCAAAATAGAATTTTCCTTCCTAATGTTTGCTTTAAGGAAGGAAGTTGCAACATTTTTCAAATTTTCGTCTAAAAATACAATTGCTTGGAGCCTCTCCATTTCCTCTCAACCCTCTGATTCAGAATCTTCTTCCCACTGGCTGAGAATTAGGATGATGTAACCAGGACAGATTCTTCCTCTGACTGATTTTATCTGTGGAAGAAGGCCTTTCCACCACAGTGTCTCCAAAACTCAAATTCCATTTCAATGCTGATTTGAGTAGGTCCAAAGATTTCTTAAGTTAGACTCCAGTTTGCTTGAGAGTTCTGACGTTACCAGCATGGGCTCTACAAATCAGAAAAAAAAAACTATTAATGTCTCTCTGGTTCATGCCTTAGTCAAGGATGTTTTGTACAAGTGAGAAAATAGATAAAAGAAACTGCTGCGCCAACTCAATCGTGTCAAGCAGCCAACACTACCAATTAGACAAATTGTGTATAAGGATAAAAAATAGAAAAGTGCAGCGCTATGTTTGAATAAAGAGTGAACATCGGTGTAATTCACCCATATGTAAACTTTAAATGCAATCAAGGCTATAAATCAGGCATAAAAGGCAAAAACCTTATAACAGCACCTGTGAAAAAATAAAGAATACAAAATATAAACCAAGAATGTTTCTTCCAGGCTGTGTAGTTGTATTAAAACAATCCCATAGAACCAAAAACACCAATATTAACGTGTACACATAACCCATAAAAATAAATAAATAAGGTTCAGAGCAAGTCCCTGGGGTTTGAACAGTTCATCCAAGCATGAAGGTGGTCATAGAGCATAAATGTAGATCACACATCACTATATATTCACATCCCGAGTAATTCTTCTCATATTCAATAAGGGGGGAAGTAAATGAAATGCCCTTACCAGAAGCGGTGGACTCACTGGCCGTTGGCGGTGAGTCATATAGGCTTTCACCGTTTATACGGTAGGGTTAAAGCTGTCTCCGGTCCGTGGTGGGAGCTTACGGGAGGCCTCACGACTTACAATCTTCAACGATGGAATCAAATCCACTCAGATGAAAGAGCGTGTTGGATTGTCCAATAGGATCCTCTTCCGGAAATCGCTCACTTGGTTTTAGCCCATATATGATCAAGAAAAGAAAAGAAGGCTTCCACATAGCATAAAATCTGAGTAACCAAAGAATTTTATTGTTATGGTTAAAAATTCCAATAAAAATTCAGCTTTAAAATCAAGTTGATATGAACAAAAAGAAGGATCTAGCGCAGTGAACTCAGATGGCTGTGGTAGCGTCACACACCCGACACGTTTCGTCTACTAAGTAGAAGTCTTTTTTTTTATAGGTTATCTGTACACATTAATATTGGTGTTTTTGGTTCTATGGGATTGTTTTAATACAACTACACAGCCTGGAAGAAACATTATTCTTGGTTTATATTTTGTATTCTTTATTTTTTCACGGGTGCTGTTATAAGGTTTTTGCCTTTTATGCCTGATTTATAGCTTTGATTGCATTTAAAGTTTACATATGGGTAAATTACACCGATGTTCACTCTTTATTCAAACATAGCGCTGCATTTTTCTATTTTTTATGTTTTGTACAAGGATCTGAAACCTCCAGAAAAGGTTTGTTCCTTCTAAATGCTTTGCGCAACAGTATCTCTTGGATGAGAAATTCTTCAAAAATGTGGTCACCTAATTTAGACCAATTGTGGTTGCCATCGCGGTGTGTCACACACTGGGTATAGTCCAGGCATCGCTAGGAACCCAAGAGGCAATGGAGATTATTCCTTTCTTCCAATGCAAGTTTGACTTGTTTTCAGCAGCTTTACGTTATTGTGTGGACAGCATGAGTGACTTGTTGCGTTAATTATCATGCATTGTACTCCTTTCTGTACAAACATGGAGAGTTCTCTGGCTTAAGTGTTGGTTTGCTGAACCAGCCTGTAATAAGAGCCTGGAAAGAATGCCATTTGAGGGCGAACACCTTTCTGAGGAGTCCTTAGACATCTATAGCAAGATGATTACAGGTGTACATTTCTTCCCAGTAAAAAAGATGACGCTCTCCTCTGGAAAGTTGGGTCTCTCAACATAGAGGAAGTCATCCTTTCTTTTCCCGTAGGCTTCTACATCCGAGACTAAACCAGGTAATTTTTTGCTGTAAGTCTCTGTCCTCCAGACCCTCTAAATTGGGTTCTAAGCCCGCTTCTCAATGAAGGGGCGCCCCTACTGGGACTAGTGCGTGGACGTTTGCTGGCCTTTGTAAACATCTGGGGCAAGGAAATCTCGGACTCCTGGGTACAGGAGGTAATATTTTCCAGATACAAACTGGAATCTCAAAACCATACTCCACTTTATTTTTGGCTGTCAAATGCGCTTTTGCCTTCTTATTCCAGAGCGGATTTGCTGAAAGCTGTATCCCAACTTCAGGATCAGGAAGTTCGTACAGGTCCCCGATAAAAAGATCAGGGGTTCCATCTAAATCTGTTTACAGTTCCCAAACTGAACAGGGAGGTCAGACCTATTTTGGGCTTCAAGTCCTTAAATCCTTTTCTGAAAGTCACAAAGTTCTAGATGGAAAATGCAAGATCAGTCATATAGCAGTCCTTGGGCCATTAGAATTTTCAGCATTGATCACTATCAAAGATGCATATTTATACATTCCTATCGTTCCTCAACACCGTTTCCTTTGCTTTGAAGTGAAAGAAATCTACTTTCAACTTGTTGCGCTCTCCTTTGGCTTAGCCAGAGCTCCCCCAGTCTTTACAAAATCTTGGCTCCAGTGTTGGCTTTATGATCCAAAGACATTTATGTCTTAGGGTATCTGAATGATCTGTTGTGGGAGAAGTTTCTTGCCTTAAGGGAGAACCTCCAGTGGACAATCCAAATCTTACAGAAGTTTGGTTCCTCAACCTTCAGAAATCTGTAACCCCCCCCCCTCCCCCCTTCATCGGGGCTACAGCAAAACACAATTTAATGTAAATGTGATTGATAAAATCGTAAGTTTAACAACTATAGAAAATCATGGATAACATACATATACATGTGTGTTTATGTATGCACGTATATGTATACATACATAGGAATGAAGATACCAGATTGGTAAGTGATTTGTTTTTGTTCTTTCATTGATGGTTATTAGATTAAGGGTTTTGTTGCATCATTTTATGACACAGTTTTTAACTTTTTTTTAACATTTGTGCAATGACAAATTTTATTTTAAATTTGTTTTATCTGTATGTGTATTATTTAGTATACACGTACAATGGGATGTACTGACCATGTAGCATCTGATTCCAAAAATGAACCTATTGCGCCTGATCATTTACCATCTGATATTTCTTTATCTTCATTTTTATGTATGTGTTTTATGTATGCAGGTATGTTATCCATAATTTTCTATGTTTGTTAGACTTATGGTTTTATCAGTTACATTTACATTATTTTGTGTTTTTGTTGTACCACTGATGAAATGAGGTTTTTCTGACCCCCAAAACACGCTAGCTGTTTATTAGTACAAATTATTAAATTTGGACTCTTATCTGCACTGCTTCCATTTGTGCATGTTTTTTCTGGTGACCTGCTGGAGTACTCACTGGAGGGACAGCCTTGTCTGTTGTGAGTAGCTTTACCTGAGCCAGTAAGCTCTTCGAATGTTTTTGTCCTCTCACTGTTTTGAACTCGCATCAAAGTCCCAGCGCCTCTTGGATGCTCTTTTTCTTCATTGGAGGCCTTCTCAAGGGTCACTTGGTCAGGGTTCAGTCTGACAACACTACATTGGTGGCTTGTATAAACCACCAGGAAGGAACAATAAGTCGTGTACCTCAGGAGGAGACCGATCTTATCATAAGATGGGTGTAAACAAATGTTCTGACCATATCCATGTGCACATTCGGGGAGTGGAAAATTGACAGACTTTCTAAGTAATCGGGAATTGACACTAGGGGAATGATTGCTACACCCAGAGGTGTATAGGGAAATCTGTAATTGTTGGGGTACTCCTGACACCACCTAGCATCCAGATTTACCAGGAAGCTGTACAACTTTGTGTTCACAAGACATCCTCCAGCGCTGGCAGTAGATGCTCTGGTGACTCAATGTGATCAGTTCTATCTGGCTTATGTGTTCCCCCCCAATACAGTTAGCACTTCTGCATCGCAGGATCAATGTGACATGGGCTAGGGTGACGCTGGTGGCCCCCAAATTGGCCAAGAAAGGCTTGGCTCTTGGACATTTTTTGCATGTTGGCAAAATCGCCCTGGCCTCTTCTGGATTGTACAGACTTTCTGTCCCAAGGTCCCATTTACCACCCTTCTTCAGTACCTAGCTTTGACTGCATTGCTGTTGAGACCCAGGTCTTAGGGGAAAGGGGCGTCTCAGAATTTATTATTTCCGCATTTCTTAAGGTAAGAAAGGCTACTTCTCATAAGGTATGCCATTATACCTGGAAAATTTATTTCCGTTCGCTATTACTATTGTTGCTTGCCTGCCTTCTTACAGTCAGGGTCGATAAAAAATTGGCCTTGAGTACCCTGAAAGGTCGTGTCTCCGCCTTGGCTGTTCTTTCATAGACACCTAGCCTCTCATTTCTTGATGATGGCTTTTGTTCAAGGGATGGCTCATACTCCCCGCCTCGCTGGAAGTCAGTGACACTGCTCTGTCATGTAGAGAGTCCATTTTGTGTGTCATAAGTACAAGGTGGTGTTACTTGTAGATGTTTCGCTTTTTTTTTTTTTTTTCTTACCAAAGGTAATGTCTGGTTTACACTTAAAACTGAACTCTGGGCAATTTTGCTTCCCCCATGCAGCGGAGCTGTGCTCGCGCTGCACAGATTAACTGCTTGTTTTTGTCTAGGGGATTGGAGAGTGAAATTATACTTGCCTAATCCTCCGATCCTCCCCGCACAAGACCGGTCCCTGCGACTCCTGCCTTCCCCGCGCGGTTTAGCGGTCTTGTGCGCTGGACTGCTGCTGACATCACACCGCAGACCTGTTCTGGATGTGAAGACGTGAGGAACAGTCCACTGTTGGATCGTGGGGTCGCCCCTTGACAAAACGAGCAGTTAACCCATGCAGTGCGGGCACAGCCCACTGCATGGGGAAAAAAAAAATTTGCGCAGAGTTCAGCTTTAAATGAGGGTATTGTTTTACCTTCACTATGTCCTCCCAAAGGAGGCAGCTCTCCACTGGTAGTACTGTTTAAATCAGAAAATTGGCTCTGTCTTTCCTGATGGGGCCAAAATGGGTTCTTCAGCATAGCGATCTACGATCGCATGATGGATTTGCCAGATCATTCCCAAGCCTATTCTCTCAATGAACCTCCCTTCCTGATTAGGGCTCATGCTATTAGATGTGTTGGCATGTCTTGGGCATTTCAACATCGGGCTTCTGTTGCACAGCTGTGCAAGACTGCTACCTCGTCTTTTGTGCATGCTTTTTACCAGGTAGATGTTCAGGCTTCGTCTGACTCCAGCTTCTGCCGCAATGTTTGGCAGGCCGTAGTTTAATCTCAGTTTTGTCTCCTTTTGGGTTTGGCTTTTTTTGAGGGTCTGTTGGCAATTTGTTGTTGTTGCCTAGTAGTTACCCTCACCTTATTTACTGCATTTGGACATCCCAACCGTTATAATTGAAGATCTGTGTCCTGTACTGTATGATAAAGAAAACTGGATTTCTTTATCGTACATCACGGGACACAGAGCAACCATAATAATGACTAATTGGGTTATACGTCACCTATAGGTGTCTGGACACTGGCAGATAGTCAAACAGGAGCTCCTATATAACCCCTCCTACACAGGAAGGTGGTGGTCACTGATGTAATACATGTGCTCTTTGTTGCATACTTGGAGGTCTGGAACGGTTCTACTGAGTATCAAGGACTTCAATCAGATCTATTCGAAAAAGCTGTGAGCCAAAATGGATGGTACCCAAGCCTCATTGGAAAGAGAGAAGATTCCTCAAGGTCTTGCCTTTAATGCAGCCTTACAGCGCTGGACCCTGCATAATGGAACCCTGTGCAGTGCTTTATTCTGACCAAGGTGCTTTCCTGCAGGGTGCTATACAGGTCCAGGGGAGTGGACCCCACATTAAGGGGGACACAGTCCCTGAAGGTCTTTTATGACAAAGCCCCGCCGTGATGGGTGAAGATTGGATTCCTGTTATGCTCAGAAAGAGATGAGACTGTCTGGTCTTCTCTCAGTAGCCCCTAGGGGCAGTGTGCTGTTTAAAACTTACTCTGTATACTTAGGAGTATGGGCTGCCGTTTCTCCTCTAGCCACTAGAGGGTGCAGTGGCCTATTTCTATATAGGTAGGAAGTGGAGGGGTGGTCATGTTTGCCATGTGGTCAATAGGGCCTCATGATTATATACTGCATACTTAGGGCTTAATCCGGGGGGCCTGTACAACAAGTGCTGGGACAAGGTCATTTGGTGCCCAGGGCGGAGATGGCAAACTGCGCCCCCCCCCCCCCCCCCACCCCTGTTTTTCACAGATTTTCCCCGATGTGCACCTGCGGCGGCGCGCGGGGAGGAATTAAATAGGAGGACAAAAACTTTTATCTTAGATGTTTACACTTATACCCCTTTCACATTGGGGCACTTTGCAGGCGCTACTGCGCTAAAAACAGCACCTGCAAAACGCCCTGAAAGAGCCGCTACTGTGTCTCCAATGTGAAAGCCCCGAGAACTTTCACACTGGAGCGGTGCGCTGGCAGGACGGTAAAAAAAGTCCTGCTAGCAGCATCTTTGGAGTGAAGGAGTGGTGTGTAATGATGGTAAAGCAGCGCTAAAAATAGCTCAGTTTTACCACCGATGCCGCCCCTGCCCCAGTGTGAAAGGGGGCTTAAGGTTTTTAATGTAGAGCCTGGTGCAACTAATGCACAAAGGGCTTAATTAACTGTGACTGGTCACAAATGCATCAGTGAACAATGGCAATACATTAACCCCCCCCCCCCCCATGCTGCATATTACAGAAATTAAAACTAGCATTGCTAATTAACCTCCCCTCAGCCTCCCCCCCTCCCCCATTCATGTATTATTCTGCTGCAGATTAATAAATGAACTGTCTGAATACGATTGGGGGAGGGGGGGGAGGCTGAGGGGATGTTAATTACCAATGCTACCTATTTTTTAATTTCTGTAATATGCAGCATGGGGGGGGGGGGGGGTAATGTATTGCCATTGGTCACTGATGCATCAGTGACCAGTGGCAGTACATTAACCCCCCCCCCCCCCTCCCATGCTGCATATTACAGAAATTAAAAAATAGGTAGCATTGGTAATTAACCTCTCCTCAGCCTCCTCCCCTCCCCTCATCGGATTCAGACACTTTATTTTAATATCTGCAGATGGCATTGCATTTGTTATTATCTGTTTAGTGCTTACTTTTGTGTCTTGTCTTGTGTCCGTTGTGTGATATACACACTTTGTTGCAGAGGCGTAACTATAACCTTCAGGGCCCCAGTGCAAGAAACCATGAAGGGCCCCTGACCCGCACTATGATGGGGGAGGGGGGGGGGGGGGGTATTGTGAAAGAATGAGGGGCAGTATGACGGGGTATTTTGACAGGAGGGGGCAGTGTGACCAAAGAAGGGTATCTGGAAAGTGTGACCAGAGGGGGGAGTGTGATAAGAGGGGGCACTGTGAAAGAAGGGGGGCAGTGTGACAAGAAGGGGCAGTGTGACAGGAGGGGGCAGTATGACAGGGGGATATTGTGACAAGAGGGGGGCAGTGTGACAGGAAAAGGATACCTGGGAAGTATTACAAGAGGGGGGCAGTGTAATGAGGGAGCACTGTGAAAGGAGGGGGACTGTTTAACAAGAGGGGGGTAGATATGACAGAAGGGGGACAGTGTGTGGGGGGCACAGTGTGAGAGGGGACAGTGTGTGGGGGGCACAGTGTGTGGGGGGGACAGTGTGTGGGGGGGGACAGTGTGTGGGGGGGGACAGTGTTAGAGGGGACAGTGTTAGAGGGGACAGTGTTAGAGGGGACAATGTGGGGGGGGGACAGTGTGGGGGGGGGGCAGTGTTAGAGGGGACAGTGTGGGGGGGGACAGTGTGAAAGGGGGCAGTGTGTGGGGGGACAGTGTGAGAGGGGACAGTGTGTGGGGGGACAGTGTGAGAGGGGACAGTGTGAGAGGGGACAGTGTGAGAGGGGACAGTGTGAGAGGGGACAGTGTGAGAGGGGACAGTGTGAGAGGGGACAGTGTGAGAGGGGACAGTGTGAGAGGGGACAGTGTGAGAGGGGACAGTGTGAGAGGGGACAGTGTGAGAGGGGACAGTGTGAGAGGGGACAGTGTGAGAGGGGACAGTGTGAGAGAGGGGACAGTGTGAGAGAGGGGACAGTGTGAGAGAGGGGACAGTGTGAGAGAGGGGACAGTGTGAGAGAGGGGACAGTGTGAGAGAGGGGACAGTGTGAGAGAGGGGACAGTGTGAGAGAGGGGACAGTGTGAGAGAGGGGACAGTGTGAGAGAGGGGACAGTGTGAGAGAGGGGACAGTGTGAGAGAGGGGACAGTGTGAGAGAGGGGACAGTGTGAGAGAGGGGACAGTGTGAGAGAGGGGACAGTGTGAGAGAGGGGACAGGGTGTGGGGGGACAGGGTGTGGGGGGACAGGGTGTGGGGGGACAGGGTGTGGGGGGACAGGGTGTGGGGGGACAGGGTGTGGGGGGACAGGGTGTGGGGGGACAGGGTGTGGGGGGGGACAGGGTGTGGGGGGGGACAGGGTGTGAGGGGACAGTGTGAGAGGGGACAGTGTGAGAGGGGACAGTGTGAGAGGGGACAGTGTGAGAGGGGACAGTGTGAGAGGGGACAGTGTGAGAGGGGACAGTGTGAGAGGGGACAGTGTGAGAGGGGACAGTGTGAGAGGGGACAGTGTGAGAGGGGGCAGTGTGAGAGGGGGCAGTGTGTGGGGGGACAGTGTGAGAGGGGACAGTGTGTGAGGGGACAGTGTGTGCCCCCCACACACTGTGTGTGGGGGGACAGTGTGAGAGGGGACAGTGTGAGAGGGGACAGTGTGAGAGGGGACAGTGTGAGAGGGGACAGTGTGAGAGGGGACAGTGTGAGAGGGGACAGTGTGAGAGGGGACAGTGTGAGAGGGGACAGTGTGAGAGGGGACAGTGTGAGAGGGGACAGTGTGAGAGGGGGCAGTGTGAGAGGGGGCAGTGTGAGAGGGGGCAGTGTGAGAGGGGGCAGTGTGAGAGGGGGCAGTGTGTGAGGGGACAGTGTGTGCCCCCCACACACTGTGTGTGAGAGGGGACAGTGTGTGGGGGGACAGTGTGAGAGGGGACAGTGTGTGGGGGGACAGTGTGAGAGGGGACAGTGTGAGAGGGGACAGTGTGAGAGGGGACAGTGTGAGAGGGGACAGTGTGAGAGGGGACAGTGTGAGAGGGGACAGTGTGAGAGGGGACAGTGTGAGAGGGGACAGTGTGAGAGGGGACAGTGTGAGAGGGGACAGTGTGAGAGGGGACAGTGTGAGAGGGGACAGTGTGAGAGGGGACAGTGTGAGAGCGGGCAGTGTGTGGGCGGGCAGTGTGAGAGGGGGCAGTGTGAGAGGGGACAGTGTGTGAGGGGACAGTGTGTGCCCCCCACACACTGTGTGTGAGAGGGGACAGTGTGTGGGGGGACAGTGTGAGAGGGGACAGTGTGAGAGGGGACAGTGTGTGGGGGGACAGTGTGTGGGGGGACAGTGTGTGGGGGGACAGTGTGTGGGGGGACAGTGTGAGAGGGGACAGTGTGAGAGGGGACAGTGTGTGGGGGGACAGTGTGTGGGGGGACAGTGTGTGGGGGGACAGTGTGTGGGGGGACAGTGTGTGGGGGGACAGTGTGTGGGGGGACAGTGTGAGAGGGGACAGTGTGTGGGGGGACAGTGTGTGGGGGGACAGTGTGAGAGGGGACAGTGTGAGAGGGGACAGTGTGAGAGGGGACAGTGTGAGAGGGGACAGTGTGAGAGGGGACAGTGTGAGGGGGGACAGTGTGTGGGGACAGTGTGTGGGGGGACAGTGTGAGAGGGGACAGTGTGAGAGGGGACAGTGTGAGAGGGGACAGTGTGAGAGGGGACAGTGTGTGGGGGGACAGTGTGAGAGGGGACAGTGTGAGAGGGGACAGTGTGTGGGGGGACAGTGTGAGAGGGGACAGTGTGAGAGGGGACAGTGTGAGAGGGGACAGTGTGAGAGGGGACAGTGTGTGGGGGGACAGTGTGAGAGGGGACAGTGTGAGGGGGGACAGTGTGAGGGGGGACAGTGTGAGGGGGGACAGTGTGAGGGGGGACAGTGTGAGGGGGGACAGTGTGAGGGGGGACAGTGTGAGGGGGGACAGTGTGAGGGGGGACAGTGTGTGGGGGGACAGTGTGTGGGGGGACAGTGTGTGGGGGGACAGTGTGTGGGGGGACAGTGTGTGGGGGGACAGTGTGAGAGGGGACAGTGTGAGAGGGGACAGTGTGTGAGGGGACAGTGTGTGAGGGGACAGTGTGTGAGGGGACAGTGTGTGAGGGGACAGTGTGTGAGGGGACAGTGTGTGAGGGGACAGTGTGTGAGGGGACAGTGTGTGAGGGGACAGTGTGTGAGGGGACAGTGTGTGAGGGGACAGTGTGTGAGGGGACAGTGTGTGAGGGGACAGTGTGTGAGGGGACAGTGTGTGGGGGGACAGTGTGAGGGGGGACAGTGTGAGGGGGGACAGTGTGAGGGGGGACAGTGTGAGGGGGGACAGTGTGAGGGGGGACAGTGTGAGGGGGGACAGTGTGAGGGGGGACAGTGTGAGGGGGGACAGTGTGAGGGGGGACAGTGTGTGGGGGGACAGTGTGTGGGGGGACAGTGTGTGGGGGGACAGTGTGTGGGGGGACAGTGTGTGGGGGGACAGTGTGTGGGGGGACAGTGTGTGGGGGGACAGTGTGTGGGGGGACAGTGTGTGGGGGGACAGTGTGTGGGGGGACAGTGTGTGGGGGGACAGTGTGTGGGGGGACAGTGTGTGGGGGGACAGTGTGTGGGGGGACAGTGTGTGGGGGGACAGTGTGTGGGGGGACAGTGTGTGGGGGGACAGTGTGTGGGGGGACAGTGTGTGGGGGGACAGTGTGTGGGGGGACAGTGTGTGGGGGGACAGTGTGTGGGGGGACAGTGTGTGGGGGGACAGTGTGAGAGGGGAGAGGTGGGTGGCCAGTGTTGTGCTTTACTTACATGAGAAGCAGCATGCTTCCTTGTCATGTCTGCACTCTGCAGGATGTCCCTCCAGGCAGCACACAGTTCACTTCCCGAATATCATTGTATCCAATGGAGAGGGGAGGGGCCTCTGACCTGAGCGTGTATTAGCAAGACTCAGAGTGTACAAGCAGAGGGAGAAACTTGTGCACTCAATCTGCTGGTCAGAGGCCCCTCCCCTCTCCATTGTACTCACTGATATTCGGGAAGTGAACTGTGTGCTGCCTGGAGGGACATCCCGCAGAGCGCAGACATCACATAGCTGCCGATCGCCCCCTTACGCCCCCCTCTCCTGTATAGTTAGATGCCAGCCAGGGGAGGTGCGGCGTCTTGGGGCCCCCCCACACTGGCAGAATTCCAGGGCCCAGTCGCAAGTGCGACTGTTGCGACCCTGAAAATTCCGCCACTGCTTTGTTGGTTCCTCCTCGGTGGCTCCTCTAGGTTGCAGCTTCTGCAGCAGCTCTCTATCTCCTCCCATCCCGCCTCTGGCCATCAGTGATGTCACGCCGCCGGGACGGGACTACGAATCGCCTTCATAGGGGGAGAGAAGCGCTGACAGGGAAGGGGCTTGTGCAGTCTGTTTAGGCTTGTGCCGGGTGCAGGAGTGCACTCGGCACATAGTTACAGTACAGCTATTAGCAGCGCCGGCTGGTGTGTATGTACTACTATGATGAAGCACACTGCCAGCACTTCATCTGCGCCCCCCTCCCTTCAGCAAATTCTATCGCCCAGGGCATCCGCCCCTTCCGCCCCTGCCTTGTACCGGCTCTGAGTCAATGTATCCCTTGCAGTGCATTTTAAACTGTTGTCTCCAGAATACTGTGCATTTGGCAAAAAAATAGTATGGGGCCTGGTGCAGTTGAACAAGTGCACATTTGCAGACTGGCTTAAGCTCATGTTTGCTAAAAGCTTATGTTTGCTAAAAACTCATCCTTGCTAAAAGCTCATGTTTGCTGAAAGCTTGTGCTCGTTAAAAGCTTGTGTTTGCTAAAAGCTATATCTCGGAAGGTAGAACTCATGTT
The DNA here is from genome assembly GCA_037952835.1 of Lithobates septentrionalis. Taxonomy (NCBI): domain Eukaryota; kingdom Metazoa; phylum Chordata; class Amphibia; order Anura; family Ranidae; genus Lithobates; species Lithobates septentrionalis. The sequence continues at coordinate 613,001 of JBBDGP010001313.1, read as the reverse complement.
TGCTAAAAGCTCTTGTTGGCTGAAAGTTGCATAAGACACATGTTTGCATAGATACGTGTTGCATGTTTGCTGATATACATGGTCACTTGATGCATAGACACATGACTGCTTACTTGCATAAACCCATGGTGCATACATGCTTACTAGCAAAAAAATGCATGTTTACATAAACTTGAACTGCATACATGTGTTTTTTTTGCATTAAATTGCATAAATATGTTCTTATTACATTAAAATGTGTAGATATATATTTATTTGCATTATACTTCATAACTAATACATAAACAGCAGGAATTATTGTATACCTGCATGTTTGCATACCTGGGAACCTGCATACTTGCATACCTACAGTGTTGTATAGCGGTAGACCAACATTGTCTAGGCCTGCATCCTTGTTTAACTGCGTATTAGTTTGCCTAATGCAGTCACTTTATTATGTATCTATTAGACTAGCTAAATTACTTGGAAGGGTGAGGCAGGTACACTGCCCTCAGGTTCAGTGGTCTGGCAATGTTCACATCTCCTGTTGGACCAATGGCATCAGGGTGATCTGAGCCACTGTGGCGCCTGGTCTCGGATCAAGTCTGGTTAGTACTTGGATGGGAGACTGCCCGGGTTTCTCTCCTAAGTGAGGGAGGCATCTGAAGTTGCTGTGTTTGAGAGTATCTCAGACTATACGATTTTAGAACCGTGTCTGAGGCGTTTGCGCCTTCAGTCAATTCAGTCTTTGCCTTGCGTTGGGTCTTGGAGCAAAAGTTATGGGCTCATTGTTGTAAAACAATTAAATGGTAGCAGCTTCAAAACTGAATAGGGACATGAGGTCTATCTTAAGATCTCAATCCGGTATGCATCCTGTTTCAGATAAGCTTGGTCTGTTCAGTGATGACCTCTCTGCTAGAGGTAGATTGCGGGGCCCATAATCATCAGGAAACGCACAGCTTCATGTGCCGGGTTGTTTCCAGCCTCATCAGATTTCTGTAATTGCAGTGGAAAGTCGTCTTATCTTTTTTTGTGACCATCCTTCGGGCTGGCCACAGCTTCTGCGGTTCACAAAGCTCCTAGCTCTGATGCTGGACTTGCTAAAGACGCAGGGGGTGTCAATCTCAGTATACCTCAATAACCTTTGCTCAGGAAGCATTTGGTCCAGAGTTTCCTTTTAATACATTTTTGCAGTAGGAAGCTGTATCTAGGTCGAAGCACATTCCTTATGTACAGTCCTACTCCAGGTCTTGGGAGAGGATCATTCTCTCTGGAACTTGAAGATCCAGGCATTTGCTTACCAGAGTGCTCTGTTCCCGGGGTGTTGCACAGCTAAAGATTGGTGGTTGATGGTTCGGAATCTAGAAGGGTTGAATTCTTCCTTTCAGGTATTGGAAGATAACCACTGATGCCAGTTTCTCCATTTGGTTTGAGGGTGGCTACAGTTCAGTGGACTTGGTCTCCACAGTAGAGAATACTGCCCATAAATATCTTGAAACTTTTGGCCCGTACACCTTGCTCCTGGATTATGGTACAAACCAGTTGAAGGTTCTATCCGGAAAAGCCTCTGCAGGGGCATATATATCAACCACCAGGGTGGCACCAGGAGTCATGCGGCTCAGGAAGGTGAACCACATTCAGACACTAGTGGTTAATGATTCTTACTCTGGTCTAAGGTTATCAGTGGTGTACCCCAAGGTTCAGTGCTAGGACCCTTACTTTTTAATATCTTTATAAATGATATTGGGTCTGGGATTAAAAGTAACATTTCAGTCTTTGCAGATGACAGCAAGCTATGCAGTGGAATAACGTCCTTACAGGATGTCTCCAATTTACAAGCCAACCTCAATGCACTGTCTAATTGAGCGACTATTCGGCAGATGAGGTTTAATGTTGATAAATGTAAAGTTATGCACTTGGGGGCTAAGAATATGCATGCATCATACATACTAGGGGGAGTACAACTGGGGGAATCAATGGTGGAGAAGGATCTTGGGGTTTTGGTAGATTATGAGCTCAATAATAGCATGCAATTCCAAGCTGCGGTTTCCAAAGCGAGCAAAGTCCTTTCTTGTATTAAGAGAGGTATGGACTCCAGAGAGAGAGATGTCATTTTGCCCCTTTACAAATCATTAGTCAGACCTTATCTGGAATATTCAGTTCAGTTTTGGGCACCAGTTCTCAAAAAGGATATCGGGGAACTGGAGAAAGTGCAGAGAAGGGCAACCAAACTGATAAGAGGCATGGAGGAGCTCAGCTACGAGGAAAGATTAGAGGAACTGAATTTATTCACTCTTGAGAAGAGGAGATTAAGGGGGATATGATCACCATGTATAAATAAGGGGTTTATATAGTGAACTTGGTGTTGTTATTTACTTTACGGTCAACACTGAGGACAAGGGGGCACTCTTTACGTCTAGAGGAAAAGAGATTCCAAATATGGAAAGGTTTCTTCACAGTAAGAGATGTGAAAATGTGGAATAGACTCCCTCCAGAGGTGGTTCTGGCCAGCTAAGTAGATTTCTTTAAGAAAGGCCTGGATTCTTTCCTAAATGTACATAATATAACTGGATACTAACATTATATAGGTAAAGTTGATCCAGGGAAAATCAGATTGCCTCTATGGGATCAGGAAGGAACTTTTTCCCCTGCTGAGGCAAATTGGATCCTGCTTTTCTGAGGGGGGGGGGGGGGGGGGGGTTCGCCTTCCTCTGGATCAACTGTAGGTATAGGATTGGGTATATGGGATTTTATGATATTTTTTATTTATTTTTTTATGGTTGAACTGGATGGACTTGTTTTTTTTTTTTTTCAACCTGACTATGTAACTGTATATACAAAAAGTTGGGACAGGTTATGTCTGGGACGAGGGCAATAGGGGTAGATGCACTGGTAACGCCTTAGGGACCAGTCCTCCTTTATTTGACGCTTTCCCTCTGTTTTGACTTCTGCCACATCTTTTGCGAAGAATCCGGAAGGGGGTAACACTGATGTTAGCCGAATTGGCCCAGAAGGGCTTGGTACACTGACATGGCGAGTCTTGCGGGGGTCGCTCCTTGGACACTCCCAGTCCAATGGGACCTAATGGTCTTGACTCCTGTATCTCAGCACTGTTGAGCCCCTGGAATTCAGCTTCGGGGAACTTCAATTACAGGACATATAAATATTTCTATGCCAAAATATTTCTGAGTGGCACCCGCAGAAATATAAGTGGGAGATTTTATTTTTCTTTCCCCAATCGGTAGGGGAAAGGAGATTGATCTGAAGTACCATTAAGGGTCGGAGTTTGTCCCTGTCCATTTTTTTTCCCAGAGGCCATTGTTTCTCACTCCTTGATTCATATTTCATACAGCGGGTAACGTAGACAGTCCCGCCTGTCAAGCCACTCTTGTGTCCTTGGGACTTGAATTTGATCTTGTCTGTCCTTGCAGAGGCCACTTTTTGAACCAATCGGGAGGAGATTCTGTTGGTACTTTATCCCAGAAGGTAGCTTCTTTGGTGGCTATGACTTTACTAGGTGGACTGTCAGAGTTGGCAGCTCTATCATGCAAGGAGCCGTTCTTGGTCTCGCATCATAAGGTAATGTGTCCTCATCCATTTTTTGCCTGGAATGGTGTCTAGTTTTCACTTGACAATGTCTTGCCTTATTTTTTAAACCTCAGTTGACAGGAGTAAGATCACTGCATACTCTGGAGGTATTTCAGGCAGTCAGAATTACTTGAATTATCAGTGCAGATCAGGAATTCTGGTTTGTGCTGCCGGTAGAACCCAGGATGGGCAGGAGGCTTTCAAGTTAACTATTTTCACTGGATTCGCCATTTAATTATTCAAGCCTATGGCTCTCCTTTTTTTGGTAAAAGCGCTCACTACCAGGTGTGTGGGGGCATCTTGGGCCATCCGCCATCAGGTGTCAGTGGCTCAGGATTTTAAGGCCATTACATGGTCTTTTGTTCATACATTCACAGACTTTTACCAGGTGGATATCAAAGCCACGGAGGATACTGCTTTGGCCACAGTATGTTTTGGGCGACAGAAGAAGTCCTCCTCAGGTGGCAGTTTCTGTGGTTGTCTCCCTCCCCTCAAGTGCATTGCTTTAGAACATCCCATATAGTCATCATTATGGTTGCTCTGTGTCCAGTGATGTACGATAAAGAAAATAGGATTTTTTCATCATACTTGCCTGTAAAATCCTTTTCTTGGAGTACATCATGGGACACAGAGGGCCCTCCTATCTTTTTTGGGATTTTCACTGCTTTGCTACAAAACTGAGGTCCTTCTTGTGTAGAAGGTGGTGTTTGCCAATTCACCTACAGGTGGCTGGCGCATAACCCATATAGTCATTATTATGGTTGCTCTGTGTCCCGTGATGTACTCCAAGAAAAGGATTTTACAGGTAAGCTTATGTACCTATAAGGTGGACGCTCTGCTCTTTGCTGTTGGTCCTTCATTTCCTGTTGCAAAACTCAGGATCACATGGTGGGAGTGGCATAAAACCCATTCATTATGATTGGACATCTGTGTCCTATACTGTACTCCAAGTAAAATAATTACTTTACATAAACTGTGTGTAATTTAAAATTTTTAGGTGGAAAAGCCACCTGCTGATGGAATTCGGGGTGCCAAGCTCAATGGACGGGTTGAAGAGAAGCAGGTTACTGCAGCAGTTTCAAATCCGGTATGTATGTATTGAGGATATATATATATATATATATATATTTAAAAAATTGTATTTCTTTGTACATTTTTTTTATTATATTTTCTTCAAATTATCACTTTAGGGCAAAGTTGGAGCACCACTTGCTCCTCCTCCTAAGCCTGTCCGTAGACGGTTAAAATCGGAAGATGAGCTTCGACCTGAAGCTGAAGATTCCAGTCAGAAGCAAAATGCAATGGCTGCTGTCCCAGCATCCCAGCCATCTATTCCCAGGTACTGCCAAATACTTGTCCTTGCTAAGCACAAAATAGAACCTGTTCAGTTATGTTCAGTAGGCTTCCTCACCTACTTTCTATTAAAACCTTATTCTTGCACAAGCTCTCTTAGTGGAGCCATGATTATAGAGAGATGAATATAGAGAGCAATGAAGAACATATGTTAAATTAAAATTTACATATAGCTATATTAGGTGAGGTTGAAAAAGACACAAGCCCATCAAGTCCAACCTATGTGTGTGATTATATGTCAGTATTACCTTGTATGTCCCTGTGTGTTGTGGTCGTTCATGTGCTTATCTAATAGTTTTTTTGGAACTATCTATGCCCTCCCGCTGAGACCACCGCCCGAGGAAGGGAATTGCCACTCTTTTACAGTAAAGAACCCTCGACATAGTTTATGGTTAAACATCTTTTTCTTCTAAATTTAATGCGTAGCCGTGTGTCTTGTTAAACTCCCTTCTGTGAAAAAATGTTATCCCTATTGTGGGGTCACCAGTACAGTATTTTGAAATTGAAATCGTATCCCCTCTCAAGCGTCTCTTCTCTAGAGAGAATAAGTTCAGTACTCACAACCTTTCTTCATAACTAATAACCTCCAGACCCTTTATTCACTTTGTTGCCCTTCTTCGTACTCTCTCCATTTCCAGTACATCCTTCCTGAGGACTGGTGCCCAGAACTGGACAGCATACTCCAGGTGCGGCCGGACCAGAGTCTTGTAGAGTGGGAGAATTATCGCTTTATCCCTGGAGTTAATCCCTTTTTAATGCATGCTAATATTCTGTTTGCTTTGTAAGCAGCAGCTTGGCATTGCATGCCATTGCTGAGCCTATCATCTACTAGGACTACTAGGTGCTGAAAAGCCCAAAAAGCAGTCCCAGTGTCAATGATCCTTAATAAGCTTAGATGATGATCTTGTCTGAGCCATCGAAAATAATGGAATGGGAAACTGGTTTCCATTCGCAAGGACCATCTGTTATTAAAAAAAAAAGAGAAACTTATGCTATGTACACACGATCGGACATTCCGACAACAGAACCGTCAATTTTTTTTCAAACGGATGTTGGCTCAAACTTGTCTTGCATGCACACACGGTCACACAAATGTTCTCGGAAATTCCGAACGTAAAGAACGCGGTGAGGTACAACGAGCCGAGAAAAATAAAGTTTAATAGCCAGTATGGCTCTTCTGCTTGATTCTGAGCATGCGTGGACTTTTGTGCGTCGGAATTGTGTGCACACGCTCGGTATTTCCGACAAGTCTTGTTGTTGGAAAATTTGAGAACCTGCTCTCAAACATTTGTTGGCGGAAATTCCGACAACAAATGTTCTATGAAGCATATACACGGTCGGACTTTCCGACAAGCTCACATCCAACATTTGTTGGCGGAAAATCCTATTGTGTGTACGGCCCATTAGTCTTTTTAAAGAAGGCAGTAAGGTAGACGCTGAAGAGAAATCTCCTTCTGATGTACTGGTTTCAGAGACTGAAGTATATTGTCCTTGCTGAGGTGAAAGGCCAAAACTTTCTCAAGGTCTAGAGTCTTCTCCTTTCTTATTAGCACCTTGTCCTTGTGTAAGACCAGAGTGTTCTTTATAGGAAAGAAATTAGCTTTTAGGCACACACCGCGACCTTGTGAGTAATGCCCCGTACACACGGTCAGACATTGATCGGACATTCCGACAACAAAATGCATGGATTTTTTCAGACGGATGTTGGCTCAAACTTGTCTTGCATACACACGGTCACACAAAGTTGTCGGAAAATCAGATCGTTCTGAACGCGGTGACGTAAAACACGTACGCCGGGACTATAAACGGGGCAGTAGCCAATAGCTTTTGTCTCTTAATTTATTCTGAGCATGCGTGGCACTTTGTGCGTCGGATTTGTGTACACACGATCTGAATTTCCAACAACTGATTTTGTTGTCGGAAAATTTTATAGCAAGCTCTCAAATTTTGTGTCGGAAATTCCGATGAAAAAAGGGGGGTGATGGAGCCCACACACGGTCGAAATTTCCGACAACAAGGTCCTATCACACATTTTCCGTAGGAAAATCCGACCATGTGTACAGGGCATAACAGTGCAAAAATATCAATGATAACTTCAGGCATTTTTTTGGAAGGACCAAAAGTGTCAAATTCAAATGTCATGGGTAACAGCTGAATATACTGGGAGAGCCACATGAGAAACGCTGTAAAAACCTCCTAATCAAAGCATGGGAGGATATCAGTCTTTGGAACGAGTTTGCAATTGCCAAGATTTGCCCCTTAATTGTACTTCGGGCCAAATGCTGATCCAGACCTAATTGCAAAAAAGGTCAGAATTCATGTCACAGAATATTTTCTGGGTTGAAAGGCTCTATCCTTGCATCAAGTTAGTCTTCCGTGTGCAGTGGTAGACCTTGCAGGAATCTGGCTTTCATTACTCTAGGAATCATCAATTCAGATGGACCCCTGTTCCTCAAGACCTGAACTTCAATCGCCATGGCGTTAAAGCCAGCAACCATGAAGCAGGTTGGTAAACTGGTACTTGGGACAGGAACGCTGAACAGAAGACTCTTGAAGAGCCTACAGAGCCCCTAACAGGAGTCTGATTAGGTCTGCGTACCACATCCACCTAGGCCAGTGGTTCTCAACCTTACTAGTGCCATGACCCCTTGATAAAATTTCTAAAGTTGTGGGGACCCCTAACGGTGAAATTATTTTCGTAGTGTGGGTTCTCAGCACCCAAGGCAAGACAAGTAATTTGCGCCCCTAACCCACGGATATTTAGCGCTCCCTGAGTCCCTTCCACTTAGGATGTACCACTCTTTCTTTTTGTTCTCCTTTCTTTCCCTTTCTCTCTCTCTATCCTAACTTCTTGTTTTTTTCCCCCATCCCTCTCTCGCCGTGTTCTTTGTTCTTTCTCTTATTCTTTCTCTCTCTCTCTTTGTTCCTCCCCCTCTTCCTCTCCCTTCCATGTATTCTCTATTTTTATTTCCTTCTCTTACTCCTTGGTGGGGGGGGTGGGGGAAATGGGATGAGTGGCAGTACTGGCGGGGAGTTGGGATGAGTGGCAGTGGTGGGTGGGATCAGTGGCAGTGCTGGGGGGGGGGGATTTCTTTTCAGCTAACTTAGGTGCTCTTGATCAAAGTCATCTGCAGATCTGAGAACTGTAGTGGGGACTTTTAATGGCAACTATTATCGCAGGTAGTTGTTACTCACTGTGTCTCCAACTTTGTGGTGTCTTACAGCAGTGACACCTATGCCAAAATCAGGAGATAGGGTCTCCTTCAGCCCCTCCCACTTCACATTCCTCACCAGTCAGCTGACCTCTAGTCTCTTCCCCCCAGCCATGCTGTGAACTGAATGGGCGGCTGTGAAGAGGCTGAGTGGGTGGCCACGGGCTCCAGGAACAGCCCAGCTGGGCAGCCACGGGCTCCAGGAACAGCCCAGCTGGGCAGCCACGGGCTCCAGGGACAGCCCTTCTGGGCGGCCGCAAAAAGACTGGGAGAGCAGTGCAGGCTTCAGGAACAGCCCAGGATTTGGTGACCCCTGGCAAATCGTCATTCGACCCCCGAAGGGGTCCCGACCCCCAGGTTGAGAACCACTGACCTAGGCCAATTTGAAGCAATGAGGATCATCCAAATATCTTCTATCTTGATCCTGTAGAGCAGACAAGCACAGAGTTTCTGGGAAGGAAAGGCATAGATTCCACAGCACCACCAGAGTATCTACTACTTTCACCAAAGGATCTCTGTTCCCTGGAGACAGACCTGTCCAGTGTGCTTTTGCATCTGGAGACCAGAAGATCCATATTCAAGATTCGCAACCTGTGACCTGTTCTGAAACAATTTCGTGTAGAGCCCCTTCCTCAGATTCAAGCACTGCTGCTGGGAACAAATGCCTGCCAGTTTTCCATGCCAGGGATGTAAATGGCGGACAAGACTTGGAATGTAAAGTTCTGCTCAGGTCAAAATCCTTTCTTTTGTCGGCAAGACTTCTGGTTCTTCCCTGCTGGTTGATGCAAGCAATCTAGTATGCGGATTTCAATAGGATGTGCAGGAAATTGCAATCAGGGCAGCTAAAATAGATTATGAAAAGCATTGTGGAGGAAAAGAAGGAAAAAAAAAAACATTTTTTTTTTTTCAAATATATTAATGGTAAGACTCCTTTCACACTGGGGCGGTTTGCAGGCGTTATTGCGCTAAAAATACCGCCTGCAAACCGCCCCTAAACAGCCTCCGCTGTTTGTTCAGTGTGCAAGCCCGAGGGCTTGAACACTGAAGCGGTGCGCTGGCAGGACGGTGCAAACCGCTTCTTTGGAGCGGTGAAGGAGCGGTGTATTCACCGCTCCTAAACTGCTCCTGCCCATTGAAATCAATGGGACAGTGCGGCAATACCGCGGCTATAGCCGCGCTGTACAAGTGATTTTAACCCTTTTTCGGCCGCCAGCGGGGGTTAAAACTGCACCGCTAGCGGCCGAATACAGCTGCAAGAACAACGGTACAGCAGCGCTAAAAATAGCGCTGTTGTACCGCCGACGCCCCCACCGCCCCAGTGTGAAAGGGGCCTAAGAGTTCTAAACAGATCAGGGGAAGTTGGTCATAGGTGACAGGGAGAAGGCAACTGTATTAAAGAGGAACTGCAGTCTGCTCACATAATTTGTAATAAAAACATTGCCATTCTGAAGCTCCCCTCCAATCACTCTGCATATTATTTTATATATATTGTGATTTTGTACTTGCCAAATATGCTGCAGAAATCTCCCTCCACTAAGTCTGGCTGCAACCATTTTAACTGTGGGCAGCTGAAGCTGCTGCCTGTTCACTTCCTGGATTTACTCAGACACACAGAGGCACACCTCCAGCTCTGCTGCCCTGCAGCTTTCAATGGCCCTCTTATGACTCATCCCCCCACCCTTCCTCGCAAACTCTCACGAGAGAGAGAGCTGTGCATGATGTCATAAGCCTAGGCTTTTTACCAGACAAGAAACAGGAAGTGGACTGTAAGGTGTTTTACTGGCAGAAAAAAAGTTTTATTATTCAAAGTTAAAACAACAAGGGCAGAAGTTTTAATAGGAAAATAAGATGGGAGACATCCACCAACCCATCCACACAGTAGTGCAGAGCTGGCAGCATGAACTCCAAGGGCTCCAAGTTTTTAGGTTTTTTTTGTATAGTCCATTCCCTTAATTTTTGACAGACTAGCATCACAGCTATTGCAGGTTGCAATGCATGGCCTGCCAGGGAAAACAAGATTGTAGAAAGTATCTGTAAACCATTATCCTGTTGGGATTTGGAGAGGTTATACAAGACTGGGCACTGTTTTTTTTGTTTTTGTTTTTTGTTTGACAGTGTCCAAATCCTCCTGTAGGTAGCATTATAACCCAATTGTCTCTGAACCTTGTGTCCCTCAATTAACATGAAATAAATAATAAAATTCCTTTTATGCTTCAGGTCTGCTGGTAAAGACAAAAAAGCCATTCAGGCTTCTATTCGACGCAATAAAGAAACAAACACAGTTCTTGCCCGGCTAAATAGTGAATTACAACAACAGTTAAAGGTAACATTTGGTTGCATGCAGTGTCTTACATTATAAGTATGAACAGAACTATATCTCATAGAATGATCAAATGTTAAAGTGGAACTTCACTCTCTTAATCAACATTGACTATATTTAATCCTTATGCGGCTAGCATTAGTAAATAGATAGTAAAGTATATCATATTTACTTGTTTTAAACTATAATATAATATATAATTTATTTTTACATTTCTTCAGTTACTTCCTGATTTCCAGGCCTAGGGGGGGGGGGGGGGGGGCGCAGAGAGGTTTTTCTCGGCTAGGCACACACTTTTGCCTGCGTTCCTGAGCTAAGGGAGGGTGGATTTCAGGAAGTAAATGCTAATGAAGTAAATTAATCATCTGCCTTACTCAAAATAGAAGCAAAAGTAAAATAAAGCATGGAGACATGGCTGAATGGGAGAGTTTGCTTTGAATACTAAAAAGGAATGAACATTTTTGGTTTGTGGTGCTCAGATGTGGTGTAGTTCCGCTTTATTATAGGATACACCTTTGTTCTTATTTACATAACATATCATGTGTAGTAGTATGAGCCCACAGCAGTGGACCACAACATTATTTATCACCACAGTTTGCGCATACAGCCACATGTACAATTGTGTAATGGCTGTGTTTTCAATTGCCTTTCTTAAGGTGGCCATAGAGCAATTTTCTTTCCTGCGAGAAAATCACTGGATTCCCCCATCAACACAGTCAGTGTTAATGGGAGAATGCCTCCTGTGGAGCCATTGTGTTCTCCCGGTTACGGGGGCAGGGGAAGCAGTCCCCGCTAGGAGAACACTGTGAGTACTGCTTGGTCCTTATAGCCGATAAGAGCAGAAGATCCCGGGAACCGCACATCAGAACAAGACCTGCTGTGTGTAGACAAGTGGCAGTGGCAGTCTCAGTCTGGACCCTCACCAGGCCACGCCCCCATCACATTTCATTCTGCCCATTGGAGCTTATGCATGAGGATCCCCATGAGTAAGCTCCAGTGGGTGGAGTTAAATGCATTGTGGCCTGACAGGGGTCCAGGCTGAGACACTTGTCTACACACAGCAGGTCTTGTTCTGATGTGCGGCTTCCGGGATCTTCTGCTTTTATCTGTCGTTGTCTGGAGCACTAGCAGCAGCAGGCACAGGACTAACACTTCCTAGCAGCCTGAGCGGCTCACATACTTACTATGGTTATAATAGCCGCTAGCAATAATTACATGTAAAATCCAGCAGGCTGGTTGTACCCAAGTTAATCGATCAATCAACTTGGATACATTCAGACTGCCCATACATGGTTCAAATCTCGACTGGTCCCTGCTGAACCGGCTGAGATTTGAACCGTCTATGACCGGCTTTACTGATTTATTTCTAATAAATATTGTCATTTTGACTAATTTTATTCATTCCTAGCCTAAAACTACAGTATATGTTTTAGAGCTTTTCTGTAACTTCAAAAACCCCACTCCAGGAAACGCTTCACTTCGACCCCCTCTAACTGATCCCATTCGTAAATAAAACATTAAATCCCTGTTTTAACTTGCCTGAAGCCACAATCATGTGACATCACTATCCCTAGTCTTCTCCTCTTCTGTTTACTTCCTGGAAGAGTAATTCTTTGGGTGTCCACATTACTGCCTGTGAGACGTGGACACTTCTGGTTAAATGGCCTCCGGCGGGGTTCTCTCAGGTGAGAGGAGGAGTCATTGTCATTGCAAGAAGCCAGCGGTCTTGGGCACATCACAGTACTGGATCAGCAGTCCCCTGCTCTGGAACCAATGGCAGTGAGGGACCTGGAGGGGGTACTTAGTTGAGTATATCTGCTTTCACCAGGTAGGAGGGTTAAAAAGCATATCAGTATAGATTAGAGCCCTTGCACACTGGGGCGGGGGGCGGCGTCGGCGGTAAAACGCCGCTATTATTAGCGGCGTTTTACCGTCGGTATTCGGCCGCTAGCGCGGCGGTTTTACCCCCCGCTAGCGGCCGAGAAAGGGTTAAATACCACCGCAAAGCGCCTCTGCAGAGGCGCTTTGCCGGCGGTATAGCCGCGCCGTCCCATTGATTTCAATGGGCAGGAGCGGTAAAGGAGCGGTATACACACCGCTCCTTCACCGCTCCGAAGATGCGGCTAGCAGGACTTTTTTTACCGTCCTGCCAGCGCATCGCTCCAGTGTGCAAGCCCTCGGGGCTTTCACACTGGAATGACAGTAGCGGCACTTTCGGGGCGGTTTGCAGGCGCTATTATTAGCGCAATAGCGCCTGCAAACCGCCCCAGTGTGCAAGGGCTCTTAGAGGGGGTGGGAGGGAGATACTGAAAATCAAACATGAAGGTGATATGGTGGTGCTTATTCGACAGGTAACTAAAGCAACATCTTTGTACATAATAGCTGTACAGCAGTATTCACCCACCCATTTTAGTGCTGAAAATCTTTTCAATAGCTCTGATATCAGATAATTAAGTTTTATTTTGTTTCAGGATGTTCTTGAAGAAAGGATATCGTTGGAAGTTCAACTGGAACAGCTACGACCATTTTCTCACCTTTAAAGCAGCAACTGCAATCTGTGAAAAAAGGCCTGCCCTAAAATAGACCCGGATTTCCAGCTCAGCGTGATTGAACATCACAATGATGTGCCTCTGTTCTACTCCCATATTCATATTATCCTACACTAGACTTTATCTATAAACACTTTCCCTGCCCTCCTACTACCCCCCCAACCTGCTATTTTGTAAGCATGGACATGCCTACTCTTCATGTATGGATACTCCAAGGCTTATTTATTGAGGTAGTGCAAAGAGCACATGTGAGGTAACCCACAGCAACCAATCATATGTTAGCTTTAAGAAGTCTACTTTCAAGTTAGACTAACCAAAATAGACATAACCTCTGTGGGCTACAGAACATTGTTTGCACTATGTAGCTTCATTTTACAATCATGATACACATCTCTTTTGTACATGACCATGTTTTTGATTTATTAGCATATGAAATCTGCAATTCAGGAAAGTACCCAACAGCACTGTATCCTTTTGACAAAAAAATAATATGTATAATGGTGATTGACAATCACTGCCATAAGCTTAATGATAAAATACTAAAATATGTTGAGTATTTGCACGTCTGAGCTGTTTATTAACGTCAGAAAGTTCTTCATCCATTGGATATGGAGAAGTGTTTTTTTTTTTTACCCCTAACTGTCAATGTTAATCAGGACAGTTTATACTTTTCCAAAGCAGCGTGTCAAAATTTCTGGGTTTATTTTCCAGCTTGCCTGAAGGCCTTACTCCTCTGACCTATAGAAAGGCTTTACTAATAGCAGCAATCTCCCTGAGTGTATACTGCTCTTCAGGTTGATGTACTGCAATAGTTTTGTTCTATATTGTATTATAAACACCTTTTGATCTCATATGTAAATTTGCATTTGAAGCTGACTAACAGCAATTATTGTATTTAATAGCTTATTCTGGCTGTGGGATCCTAGATGTTAAACTGCACGGATGTATCTCAGCAGAATCAGAACTAGCAATGTGTGATTTTTACACCAATAAAACAGCACAATATTTTACCTGGTGTGAATTTTCAATGGATTTTTAAAAAATGCGCCAATTGTTTTTCCCTGTGGGGTCCATGTGTGTGGAAATTGAGCAGAATAGTCCCTCTAGTTTAGTAATTGAAGATTTCAAATAATAATTGAATAGCTTCTTCAGGGCCAAGGCAAACCTTTTGAACTGTTTTCAAAATTAAGGAACACATGTAATGAGAGAAATTCAGGGCCATCAGTGCTGATCTTGAATTCTCACTCCCTGACTTTCTCTGGCTGCTTTGAGTCACTGACTCCAAACAAAAATGCTGAGTAGAAAGGCAGAGAAGTTATAACCTGTGATCCACATAGTTCCAGATTAGTGATTGTGTTGAAAGCATTGGATTAGCATGACAGCCCACCAGTTAGTATTTTCAGTCGGCGAGGTCAGTAATAGCAAACTCTGTGTTCTCTCAAGTGTCCTTTAACAAAAACAAAAGTGTTGTAAAATCATGCTATTGCTTCCCCTGCTTAGTGTGTATGGGAAGTGGTGTTACTCGGCTATCGTGGAATCGTTTTTCCACACCAGATACGTGCATGATGGAGCAAGTCTGAAATGTACTTCATGTTACTATAGCTTATCCATCTGACACAATGGCTTTGATTCTCTATTACCTTCCTGATTGTTTTATTATTCTGGTTTCAATAATCAAGAAAAAATGCTCAGACTATATGGCCTTTTATACCGGTCACAGTATCGCCTTAAGGCCTCATTCACATGTGACGTGTTCTCTGAAGAGCAATCTGTGTTTGGAGCAATCTGTGTTTGGATCACTTTTCACAGAGCTTTTGAGGAGACTATAGTCTCCTCATCACTTGCTTTAACTCCTTGGACCCCGCACAAGTGCCCCCTTTTAATTGAACAGGTCGTGTTTGAAAGTGACAGGGGGTTTAATTCCTGCCACGGCTGCAAAGCAAAGTATCAAAGCTGTGGCATGTGCACACTCCTGGCTGCTGCCTCTGCAGCTAAAGGGGGTAGCAGTTGGGGTGGCAGTAAAACCGTGGCTTAGTGGCAAGGTTTTACCATCCCCTAACCTCAAGTGTAAACAAGCCCTAATAGTGCAGCTGCACTGGTTTGACGTGGCAGTAATCGGGAACACTGTGTTCCTGATCACTGTCACGCAAGTCCAAGTGTCTCCAGAGCAGTGTATGTCAGAGATGGTGTTCCTGATCACTGCCACACCAGTGCCAGTGTCACTAGACCAGTTTAAGCCAACAGCGTCCCTGATCACCACCACTCCAGTTTCATCAGACTAGTGTAAGCAACAGTGTTTTCACACTTGTCCTTGGTGTCACTAGACCAGTGTAAGCCATCAACAGTGATCCGGGGTACTGCCACACCAGTCAAAATGTCACCAGAGCAGCCAGCGGCCATGTTCCTGATTGCCACCATATCAGTACAGTGTCACCAGAGCCAGTGCAGCCAGCACCAGTGTTCCTGATCATCACCACACCAGCGTTGCCTCTGCCTGCCGCCTGTACTGACCCTGACTTATTTATTGACCATGTTTCTGCCTGCTGTCTGGACCAATCATTTGTTTGCTGACCATGTCTCTGCCTGCCACCTGGACTGACTCATCTGCACATCCCACTGACTATAATCTGGGGAGACACCAGCCTAAGCCATCACCTGTGGGCAACTGCATTCCTGGAACTACAGGAACTCTCTTGTTCCTTTTTTCAGCCTCATAAACTTCCTGGCCAGTGAACATGGGATTCCTGGGGGCAGCCACATACCAGTAGTCTAGGCTTGCTTGGCTTGTAGGAATGGGGACTGCTATAGGTGATACTACACTAAACTATATTGACCGCTTGTACAGAGGTGACCATTGCAATACATTGGTTTTCTTACAATAAGTTGACTTTTATGATCCACAAGATCCAATGTCCAATACATAATTAGTCCAAGTATTGAAAGTCTCACACGTGGTATCCCCATACCAGGGAGGGGAAGCAGAATGTGTTTAGGGGTGTAATTGTAAGTATGCCTATGTTAAGTGTGTGAAATAACTTTTTTAAATTGGAGACTTTGTGAAAAAAAAAATATTTAATATCTTAATGTTTCTAAAAATTGTGACAAACTATTACATCAAAGGAAAACTCACCATGCCGTCTACTAACCTTGGACGTACTAACCTTATACCTTGGACTGTCTACTTTTCTAAAAAAGGGGGTTATTTGGGGGTGTTTGTAACTGTCCTGGCATTTTAGGGCCTCAAGAAATGAGATAGGCAGTCAGTACATCAGGACTGATCTATTTTCAAAAATATACAGTATACTATGGTACACAGACTAAATAATATACACCTATTTGTTTTTTGGGTTTTTTTTTTTGTCACCAAAGAAATGTAGCAGAATACATTATGGCCACAATTTGTAAAAGGTTTTATTTGCAAAGTTTTATAACCCAAACAAAGAACGTTTTAGTCAAAATGTTCTGTCTTGTTTCCTTTTATATAGTTAAGTCAACAAATGATATAAAATGTATTTTGGTACATTGTTGTAAGTATATGTCATTTAAAGTGTGAAAGCACTGAAAAATTGCCTGGGCAGGAAGAGTGTGAAACAGTCCAGCCTTTAAGTAGTTAAGACTTCTTTTGACCAAGGCTTCAGCTTTATTAAAAAATAAGTTCACTTATAAAAAGCATATTTTTTTTGCAGGTAAATTATTTTAGGCAGGCAATTTATTTTTTTTCTTAGGAGCCTGCAGAACATTGCACCTGCAATCAGCAGATCATGGATTCAATGTCAGGCTCCTGCAGACACTCCGTACAGCTGTCTGCCCGTACCGCCTATGCAGGCAGTTACTGAAGTGCAGGAAGAGTAATGAACTACAAGCTGCCCGCCATGGTGGCAGAAGAGACGGCACCACAACACATAGGCAGACCAATTGGCTTTTAGCTGCATTTGAGTAAAGCAGCAGCCAGACCTCCTGCTGGGAGGCGGAACTGTGCAGATAGCAGTGTAGGAGAGGTTTCAGCGTCGCTGTTCTCAATGACACAAGGCAGGGACAGAAGTACACATGCTGCCTATGTGTCGGTGGTGCTGCTGATCCGATGCTGACCCCTGCCCTGAGTTCTCACTCTTTCCGAAAGTAGTGTCCTCTCTCGGTCTCTCTCTGAACCGGACTTAGCCGCTCACTCTGTCCACCCCCCCCCCCCTCCTCTGCAGCCACAATTGGCACTATTCCTCCTCCTCCTGACCACAGACAGGATGTAATTTCTTTATCGTACATCACGGGACACAGAGCCACAGTAATAACTTGTATGGGTTATATGGCACCTTTAGGTGATGGACACGGGCACACCCTAAACAGGAAGTTCAATTCCCCATATAACCCCTCCCCTTACCAGGAGTACCTCTGTTTTTTCGCCAGTGTCTTAGGTGTTGGTCACGAGTAAAGATGTGCTGTGCTGAGCTCCGCTGGAATATTCCTTGCTGGGGCAAGCCATGCAACCAGATCCAATCAAAGTGTCTTTTCCAGACCGAATTGAATGGTAACCGGGCCAAAACTAGGTTTTACCTGTAATGCTTCACTTTTTATAGGGCTGGACCTCGGGATCCAGTATTTTTTTTTTTTCAGCCATATTCCTGGTGGGGTGCTTTTACAGGCCCAGGGCTGTGGTTTCCCCTATAAAAAGGGGGCCCCAGTCCCTGAAGGTTTTCTAACGGAGCCCACCACGAGCAGTGAAGATTGGGTCTGTTACCACAGAATCCTGCAGCTGGATAAGGTAAAGGAGATTCCTAAGGAATTTTTCTAATTCTTATGGGTTTTTTCTCCTTTAGGTAAATGTTGTCACGCCTATAGTCACCACCGGTAACTGTCAAGAGCACGTACCTGTTCCATGCTTGTCAGTCTTGCTCTGTGTATCAAGCTGTGCGCTTCCTCTGGCCCAGGCTCCAGGTAAAGTCGTGGGAAAGAGGTATTTTTCTCCTAGGAATGTCCCCCAACCTGGATAGCTTTACTCCAGGAAGAGGGAGCATGGTGTCAGACGGCGGTATGCCGTGCCGCTCCCGCCACCATTACAGTGGTCCCCTTCGGCGGCTCTCCTCCACCCCAGCCCTCCTCCATGCGGTCCGGGCAGGATCGGAGCCTGCTCACGCGGGAAAAACAATCTAATTTGAAATAGATTGGGGGGCGTGGTGGGTGGTCGGAGGAAGGGGCAGGGCTTAGCACGTTGGCGCGCTTCAGCGTCCACAATGCGGGCTGTATAGCTATAAAATGCACCTTTTTCTGGTGCATACAGCTTAAGAAGGGACACAGAGCGGACGGGAGGCATGCGAGTGTGGGTGAAACAGGCATTCCTAGGCGCGTTTACTTAAGCATCAGGCTGAGCTTAATAGCAGCGACAGTTGCTGGACTATTGCTCAGCAGTGGGTGCATTTTTTTGGTAGTACCTCTGCCTTTGTGCTTGGCACTATGACCAGAGAAGGTGGTACAAATGCCACAAAAACCAAGGACTCAAAGGGGTCGCCCTCAGGTCCTAAGGACCCTTCCTCTGCAACACCATTCCGATCTAAGGAGGCTGGTCAGGAAGATATATCATTCCACACACACACCTCCTTTTCTAGGGGGGTGAGTGTGTTGGTGCACAATGCCATAGATTTCCAGGAATTTGACACATGTATAAACTCAGAAGGGCGATATATTTTTTTGCACTGTCGCATAGGATCGCTACACTGTATTTTGGCATGTATATACATTCCTCCTCCGTTCTCGGCGGAGGTATTACGGACGCTGCTGACATATATGGTGAGCAGGCCGGACCTGCCGTTATTGATTGTTGGAGATTTCAACTGCTGGTTGAGTCCCTCCATAGACAGGCACCCCAGTGTTAGGGGGTCTGCCTCGTCGAGGGAGTCACCATTGCTTAGGCTACTAAATGAGGTGGGCTGGGTGGATGTTTGGAGACACAGGAATCCTTCGGAGAAACAGTTTTCCTGTTTCTCCAAAACTCATGGGACGCTTTCCAGGATTGACCTAGCAATTTGTGACTCTGCCATGCTCCCATCTGTTTCGGAGGTGATATACAAACCACGCAGTGTGTCTGACCACTCCCATTTGGTGATTAGTTTGATAGTGGCTCCACTGTCAGGGTTGCCTAGGGCACCCTGGAAATTCAATGCCTTCTGGCTAAAGTTATTTACATCCCCGGTGGAGATGGAGAGGAGCATGCGAGAATTTCTGGCTGGGCAGGAGTTTCTGCACTCCCCTTTAATTCAATGGGAGGCGTTTAAAGCTCATCTGAGGGGTTTACTAATTGCAGAAATCACTAAAGTTAAGAGAAACTCATCAGAGCACAGAGAGGAACTTGAAAAGATGGTGCAGGAATTGGAGGAAAAATTTATTTAGGATCCCACTGACTCTGCCAGGGAGTCGTGGAAGTCAGCTCAATCAGCTTATGAGCGGCTTCTGTCGTCCACGGCAGAGAAGAAAAGATTTTTCTCCCAAGGCAGCTTTCTTTGAGGAAGGGGAAACCACGGTTTGCCTTTTAGCTAAAATAGCAAACTCACAACAGCGGTCCCCGGTGATAGGGGCAATTAGAACAAAGAAAGGGAAGATAGTGAGTTCCCCTGATTTGATTTTACAGGAACTGGCAGGATTTTATGACAACCTGTATCTTCCTACTGGACAGTATACAGTGGAGGAACTTATGGGATATCTACAGGGCATTAATTTCCCGCAGATCACCACTGAGAATAGGAAGGCCCTGGACGATCCACTTACAGTGGAGGAGTTGCAGCTGGCATTGAATGCATTCCCAAACTGTAAAGCCCCCAGGTCGGATGGGCTACCTATGGAAATTTGTAAGCAGTATGCTGAAGTACTCCTTCCTAAGCTCCTGACTGTGCTTAACACAGCCAGGGCTAACAGAACTCTACCCCCTTCTATGTCCACAGCCAATATTGTTTTGATATTAAAGCCTGGTAAGGACCCTGTCGACCCCGGATCATATAGACCCATCTCCCTGTTATAGAGCGATATTAAGATACTGGCGAAAGTTCTAGCAATTAGACTAAATAAAGTCATTACGTCGATAGTGCATCCAGACCAGGCAGGATTTATGCCAAATAAATCCAGGGCAGTAAATCTCAGAAGACTTTATTTGAACATTCAGTCTCAGGCAGACAATAAGGGACAGAGGGCTTTGCTCTCATTGGATGCTATGAAGGCCTTCGATAGCATTGAATGGGAGTATTTATGGGGCGTTCTCCAGAGGTTCGGATTTGGGGAGACATATATTTCCTGGGTCCGTTTACTTTATTGTGGTCCCCAGGCAGCCATTAGAGCGTCAGGCAGAATGTCTCTGGCCTTCGCGCTAGGTAGGGGTCCGAGACATTGGTGCCCTTTGTCTCCCCTGCTTTTTGCGTTAGCCATTGAGCCCCTGGCCATTAAAATTAGAGATCACCCGGGTATTGATGGCTTTCGTTATGGGGACAGGCATGAGAAATTGATGCTCTATGCGGATGACACTATGATTTTGCTGGGAGATGTCGAAGACTCTCTTCGGGAAACCATGGCCACCATAACGGAATTTGGTACTTACTCGGGACTCCAGATTAACTGGACAAAATCCTCCTTAATGTTACTAGATGAAGGGGGCAAGCCACCCACTAACAACTCCATACCCCTGTCTACATCCTTTAGGTATCTGGGGGTTCAAGTGACACCGATGGTGAGAGAGTATGGGAAATTGAATATATCCCCATTACTGCAGAAATTCCGAGACCGGATTAAGACATGGAACTCACTGTGTTTATCGATAGCGGGAAGGGTGAATCTGATCAAGATGATCCTTATGCCCCAGCTTTTGTATATACTTCACAATTCTCCAGTGGTGGTCCCCTTGAAAACATTCAGAATGGTAAACTCCCTCTTCCGTCTGTTAATTTGGAAGAATCGCCCTCCCAGAATCAAACTTGAGCACCTACAGCGTCCTAAAGATGAGGGGGGATTGGCCCTACCGAACCCATGGCTTTATTACTTAGCAGCCCAGCTTCAGCACCTAATAGGGATCATGGGTGGAGAGACAGATAGGTCGAGTATCGTTCGCAGCTCCTCTGAGATTGTGATGCTACATGCGGTAGAGCGAGATTTGGTGCAGTCGTCACTTGTCTCTAGCCTTTGGAAAACCAAATAAGGTATACCGGACCTACAATCTTATCCAGAAAATCTGGAACAAAATTAGATACTTGCAGGGGGTGAGAGGATACACTGACTTTAGCCCGATATGGTCAAACGGGACTTACCCTGAAATAGCGCAGTTACAGCATGGAGCACTATGGAAGAAATATGGGGTGGTATATATTAGAGATATTTTTCAGAACGGTGTTTTGCTATCCTTTGAGGCTCTGCAGGAAAGACATGGCTTGCCATCCAATATGAGGTTCTACTATATGCAACTAAAACATGAGATGAAGGCTCAGAGCATTGCTTCCGAGTGGTCTCTTTCACCTACACCGCTATTTAACTTAGTCCTGAGAGCTACCAATACAAAAGGTTTTATCTCGCAATGCTATAATATGCTCCTGCAGGGCTTCATGAATAAACACCCCTTGAGAATGATGGAGAAGTGGGAGAGAGATGTGGGACAGATGGATGGGGACCAATGGGAGGAGATCTTACAAGCAGTGCCCACGAGTTCACTCAATGTATCGCAGGGGTTAACACAACTGTATCTTATTTTTAGAGTGTACTATACCCCACACAGACTGCACCAAATGGGTCTTAGAGCCACCCCGACGTGCACTAGATGCAAAAGAGACCATGGAGATCTGATTCATCTTCTGTGGCGGTGTCCGAAGCTTCATCCCTATTGGGGTGGAGTGGTGGATACCATTAATAGGGTGTTCCAGATCTCTTTGCCTACCAACCCAAAACACTGTTTATTGTGCTTGAAGTATTCGAATGGGAAGAAAGTGTCAGACTAGCAGTTACTAGGCTTCTATTGATAGCACGTAAGATGATAATGTTGCATTGGATATCAGAGGACCCTCCCACAGTTAAGGAGTGGATAGCTGCAGTTGGGAACATGATCAGAATGGAGAAAATGGTATACCAGCACAGGGGGTGCACCCGAAAGTGGGGACCGTGGCTAGATGTACCGGGACTAGTCCCGGTGGACCTGGTGATGGAGAGATTATTTGGTATTAATGCTGACTAAATGTTTTTGAATATACTATTAATTAGAATGATGAGCTGCACTTTGGATAGTGGTTTTGCTATAATGTATTGAGAATTCCTAAACTATGCAATGTAACTGAGTACTGTTGAAGCCTGGACATGTATAATTGTTTATGTTGAACAAAATAAAGTTGTTTTTGGATAAAAAAAAAGGAGGCTGGTCAGAGTAAGCCATCGGGGTCATCAGGCTGCAATTGCTTCCGACACTTCAGCCCCTGTCTATATAACTGAGCAGGTTTTCTCCTCGGCTATAAGTGGTTTAGAGGAAAGATTAGTGGTTTTAATCACATCTTCACAGAGTGGAAGAAAACGCAATAGGTCCCCTTCTACCATCCAGGATCCTCAAACAGAGGAGCTGTGGGAGGGGGAAGATGAATCCCCTTCAGGGGACCGTGAAGAGGCTGATGATTCCTCTTCTGAGGGATCCAGCGGGGAAGGACCTTCTTCAGCTTCACATGCTGAGAGGTTGCTGGTGCATTCTCTTACTGAAATGGTTCGCTCCACATTCAAGTTACCCTTAACGGAGTCGGTTGAAGAGCCCATTTCCTGTTTGGGTTCACGAAAGCCTCCGCAAGCCTTGCGTGCTTTTCCTGTCTGTTTTTTTACTAGAAAAGCTTATGTATTCTGAGTGGGATCACCCAGATAAGCATTTTTCTCCTCCCAAAATGTTTTCAACACTTTATCCTATGGAGGAAAAATTTACTAAGATATGGAGTATATCAGCAACTGATGCTGCGATATCCTCTGTGAATAAAAGTCCGGTTGACAATGCGCAAATGCTTAGGGATCCAACTGATAAAAGAATTGGAATTCCTGTGGCTCAACCTGCAGTAGCGACAATTGGGGTACATCAGTCCTTGAGAGACCATTTGAAACAGGTACTCAAGGTGTTCCCTGAACAGCAGACCCAGGAATTAGCTGAGCTGCCAACGGCTTTGTGTTTTGCCATTGACGAAATCAGAGATTCTATTCTTCGAACCTCTCGCCTTATGCTTGGGTTGGTACATATGCGTAGAATCTTATGGTTAAAAAGTTAGTCAGCCGAAGCGCCATGCAAAAAGCTCCTGGCTGGTTTTCCTTTCCGCTGTGAAAAGATGTTTGGGGAGGATTTGGACAAATATATCCAAAAAATATCAAGTGGGAAAGTACCCTTTTGCCAGTTAAGAACAAGAGTAAATGTCCCTTATTTAAACGGGCTCTTTAAACGGGCTCTTTCTCCAGTGCCAGGGGCATCAGCCTCCAGGCAGTCCCGACGGCCTCCACCGTCAGGTTGAAGAGGTCAACCCCAGGGACATAAGAAGTCCTGGGGGAGAAAACCCATAAGACAGAATGCTAAAGCCTCCTTATGAAGGGGCACACCAGCTTGCTCTAGTGGGGGGAAGACTTCTGCAGTTCTCAAAGATCTGGCAGGAAGAATTTTGGAACAGATGGGTGGTCTCCACAATAGCTCTAGGTTACAAACTAGAGTTCCGAGAATTCCTGTCTCCTCAGGTCAAATGTTCCCAAAGATCCAGAGAAAAAAGTCTCTCTTTCTAGTGTTAGACCGACTTTTGTCGCAAAAAGTTATCATAGTGGTCCCCGTGGAAGAGTCGGGGTCAGGGTTTTATTCAAACCTTTTCATGGTACCAAAACCAAATGAGGATGTCAGACCTATTCTAGATCTCAAAGATCTAAACCGGTTCCTGAAGATTTGCTCTTTTCGCATGGAATCCATCCGATCAGTAGTCTCCATCCTACAAGGGGGAGAGCTTCTGGCATCAATCGACATCAAGGATGCATACCTGCATGTACCCACTTTCCCCGCTCACCAGAAGTATCTGCATTTCGAAGTAGGAAAACTTCATTTTCAATTTGTAGCCTTGCCTTTAGGTCTAGCTACTGCTCCTCGGTAGTTACAAAACGTTTTTTTTTTTTTTTTTTTTAATAAATTCTTTATTTTTCATAGAGTTCACATTACAATTCCACAAAGTCGTACATGATCTTAATATGACATTTATATTACATTCCCCTAGTTGTGTATGTTCTATTGCTTCGTGGATTAATACTTATCTTGATGTGAATTCCTCTTTTCCTTTTACCTTTATTTATCCCCCCCACCTCAATACCACCCCTCCCAAAAAAAGAAAAGGGAAACCCCTCCTGCTTTACCCCTCTACTGTTGTCTCCTCCCTATACGCCAAGTATGGGGCCCATGTCTTTCGGTACCTCCCATCTTGATCTTTCATTGCCAAAGTGAGATTTTCCATTTGTTGAATTTCTGCTGTTCTAGCAAACCGCTGTGCTCCCGATGGAGGGCTATCCTTCTTCCACAGGACAGGGATACACTCCCTTGCTGCTACCAGAAGATGTCTCACCAGAGTTTTTGTATTTCTCCGCTGATATAGGGATATCAAATAGCAGATATGTTGCTGGATTATCTCTCAGCAACACTTCTGTTATTTTTTCAATAGTTTCAGCAACCATTCTCCAATTCTTTAATTTTCACGCATTCCCAAAAAATATGTAATATAGTACCTTCTGCTTCCTGGCATCTCCAGCAGATATCTGATATTTGGGGGATATATCTGATGTAATACCGTCGGTGTTCTCTACCACCTAGTGAGGATTTTGTATCCCCCTTCCTGGTATCTACTCGCCACTGATACTTTTTCATTGAATAGCAGGATCCTGTTCCTCTGCTCCTGGGAGAATGTTACTCCCAGGTCCCTCTCCCACGTCCGAAGGAAAGTAAGTTCCTGCGGAGTTTCTAGTCCGGTTAATGTAGCGTAGAAATATGACAGCGAGTGTTTCATAGACTCCCCCTTCAGATATATCTGCTCAAGCCCTGTCAGTGCCCTAACTTCTGCATACGTATTTAGCTTGGATCTAATAAAGGCATCTAGTATCTTCCTGAAGTCTAATTCTGGTGCTATCTCTCGTTCAATCTCTCTTTTAGTCATTAAATGATTGTCTATTGAAAAGTGAATAATCCTACTAATGCCTCTTCGATGTATTGCTTCAAATCTGGGGTCTATGAGACCCGGCTGAAACGCGGGTGTACCTAGGATCGGGGTGGGCTGAGATATTCGTTTTAACAATATCTTTTTAGTCGTTTTAAAGGTGGCACCTATTGTCGGGTGTTTTCTTCCATTGGTATCTCCGCTTCAGGTATCCATACCAAACCCTCCAAAGGGATATCTATCGTTGCCTGTTCCATTTGTATCCAAGGTTTCTCCTTGCTCAGCCCACACCACTCCACTACTCTGACTAGATGAGAGGCTTCCTGATATCTTATTGGGTCTGGGACCCCAATCCCTCCTTTTTTTCCCTTTGGGAGTGTTAGGATAGTTCCTAAGAAAATTAAACAATAATAATTAATATCCGCGTAGGCCGCGAGTTTCTGTTCTTCCCCCTTTGTGGGTATCCCCTTAATGCTCAGATTTGCCTGTATTTTCCTCAGGAAGGGTTCTATTGCCAAAATAAAAATAATGGGCGAAAGTGGGTATCCCTGTCGTGTTCCATTTTGAATATAGAATGTCTCTGAGATTCTGTCATCTTCCTTTACCCTGGTGCTTGGTGTTGAGTATAATTTAGTAAACCAGCTCAGTATCCCATCTCCCAAGCTTATATGTTGTAAAGTAGCTTTTAAAAACAACCAATCTACCCTATCAAAAGCTTTTTCCGCATCCACGGACACTGGCACCAATGGTCTCCGCTGTTTTTGAGCCAAATAAATTGCATTTACCACTCGCTGTGTGTTCTCTCTTCCTTCCCTCCCAGGAGTAAATCCCACCTAGTCTGGATGTATTAAACCCGGAATATAGTCCATTAATCTCATAGCGAGAATCTTTGTGAATACTTTAAGATCCACATTCAGCAGAGAGATCGGGCGATAGCTAGAACATTGGGAGGGGTCCTTCCCTTCTTTTGGGATCACTGTTATATGTGCTAAGAGCGTTTGTCGGTATGTCTTTCCCATCACATAATGAATTATAAGCCGCTGTGAATCTCGGAGCCAGTCTCTCAGCGAACAATTTGTAATATGACAGACTATATCTGTTTGGGCCTGGCGCCTTGCCCACCTTCAAAAGTTTTAATGCGCTCTGGAACGCCTCTGTAGTTATTGGGACATCTAGCGCTCTTATTGTTTCCTCTGAAAGCCTTGGCATTTCTGTTTCTCTGATATATTCCCTCGACGCTTCCCATTTCTTTTGGGCATTTTCTAGGGTAGGTTTGCCTTCTAATTGGTATAGACTCTCGTAATATTCCTTGAAAGCCTGAGCAATTTTCTGAGTATTAAGCATTCCATCTCTTTACGTTTTGATTTGTCTGATATGATTTTGCGTAGTCGTTTCTTTGAGAGCCTTTGCTAATATTCTCCCTGATTTATTACCAAATTCATAGAATGTCCGCCTCATGTTAATTTAGCTTTTGCTTTATCAATAAGCAACAGAATAAGCTTTTCGCGTAGGCCTGTTCTATAGCTTTTACAACTTTAAGAAGTGCAGCGCTGGACTAACTAATGTGAAATAAATAGTGATAAATTCAACTATTAAAACACAGTGACAAAATCCATATCATCTGTGATTAGACAATATATAAGGTGCTCTAAAGTATTAACTTAAAAAACACATGAAACACAAAAACTATCAGAAAGTGAATAAAATCATAAACGTCCAAAAGATGTGTTTGTTGTATAAATGTTCTATGCAGGTTCAGGGATGAATCTCCACCATTCAGTGTTTGCCCTCCACCGGATAGAAAAAATGAAGGCTTACCAAAAAGCCTGTGGCCGCCCCTATTCAGGGGGGTCCAAACAAGCTTAGTAGATGGAAGTAGACCACCGCAGGGATACTTCAAAGGACACCGCTGAGCCAATGCATCGGATTTCTTTCTGGGCCGCCAGCCGACAGCAACTATGGATGCCTCCCACGATCCTGTCCTGGGATATCCTCTCATAGGGCAACTCGTGATGATTCCCACGGATCCAGCACAAAAATTGTATTAAATGCCAAAAAAAGAAACAGAAGGAGATGCTCCACTGGTGCAAATAACTTTTGGCTTAGTTTATTCAAGGTATTTGGCAAAATAGAGTAAAAAAAAACATAAGTTTGGTTTTTGTGTTTCATGTGTTTTTTAAGTTAATACTTTAGAGCACCTTATATATTGTCTAATCACGGATGATATGGATTTTGTCACTGTGTTTTAATAGTTGAATTT
This sequence comes from Lithobates septentrionalis, assembly GCA_037952835.1. Classification (NCBI taxonomy): domain Eukaryota; kingdom Metazoa; phylum Chordata; class Amphibia; order Anura; family Ranidae; genus Lithobates; species Lithobates septentrionalis. Next base: position 585,591 of record JBBDGP010001313.1, on the reverse strand, counting down.
ATCACTATTTATTTCACATTAGTTAGTCCAGCGCTGCACTTCTTAAAGTTGTATATGTTTTTTGTGCCCTCATATCAGGGTTAAAGTGCATAGCAGCAGGACCATTTTTCATTTACACCTTTTATGCACTTAGCGCAATTCTTTTCTTTTGTTTTTCTGTTCTATAGCTTGTGCCTGTGATTTTTTGTGTACCATTTCTAATTCCCCAATACGTTTAAGCTTCATATCAACCTGTTCATTTAATTTCTGTTTACAAAACTTCTGGCCCTTCCTTTGGCCAGATTAAGGACTCAAGGTATAACAATAATAGCATACCAGGACGACCTGCTCTTAATAGACCGGTCGGTAGTCCGCTTGGACCAAAGCGTGGTCAACAGTGTCAATTACCTGGAATACCTAGGTTGGGTCATCAACTTAGAGAAATCTTCTTTAAAGCCAGTAAGAAGATTGGAGTACTTGAGTCTGGTCATAGATACAGCCCAGAAGAAGGTGTTTTTACTCCAGGCAAAGATCAGAGCCATAAAGGAGCTGGTCCAGGGGGTCAGGACAAAGAAGGGTACTTCTATTCGCCTTTGTATGAGGTTGTCGGGGAAGATGGTGGCTTCATTTGAAGCAGTTCCCTATGCTCAGTTTCATTCGAGACTGCTGCAAAACAGTATCCTATAGGCCTGAAACAAGAAGATTCAGGCACTAGGTTTTCCAATGCGTTTATCGCCAAAAGTGCGCCAGAGCCTCAGTTGGCGGAGGATATCCGAGAATCTGCAGAAGGGGAAATCCTTCTTACCGGTTACCTGGAAAGTGGTAACAGATGCCAGCCTTTCAGGTTGGGGAGCAGTCCTGGAAGAAACGTCTGTCCAAGGGAAATGGTCCAGAACCGAAAAGACTTTTCCCATAAACATTCTAGAGATTCGGGCAGCGCGTCTAGCCCTAAGGGCCTGGACATTCAGGTTGCAGAATTCTCCTGTCAGGATTTAGTCTGATAAATGCCACAGTAGTGGCTTATATCAATCACCAAGGGGGCACCAGAAGTCCTGGGCAGAAAAACATGTGCCGTGCATATCAGCAATCTTCATTCCAGGGGTAGAGAACTGGCAGGCAGACTACTTAAGTCACCAGCAGTTGTTCCCGGGGGAATGGTCCCTTCACTCCGACATCTTTCTGGCTAAAGGCCAAAGATGGGGGATCCCGGATGTAGATCTGTTTGCGTCCAGGTTCAACAACAAAGTCGACAACTTTGTGTCAAGATCAAGGGATCCACTTGTATGCGGAAAAGATGCATCGGTGACCCCGTGGGATCAATTCTCACTGATTTATGCATTCCCTCCTATTCTGCTGCTACCTCGACTTCTTTGCAGGATCAAGCAGGAAAGGAAGTCGGTAGTTCTTGTGGCCCCAGTGTGGCCCAGAAGATCTTGGTATGCAGAAATAGTAAAGATGGCGGTAAGGGCCCCATGGACCCTACCACCACGTCCAGACCTGCTATCGCAGGGACCAGTATTCCATCCTACTTTACAAACGCTAAATTTAACGGTTTGGCTATTGAAACCCATATTCTGAAGGATTACGGGCTTTCAGGCTCAGTAATATCTACCTTGATTAATGCAAGGAAGCCAGCTTCCAGAGTCCTTTATTAGAGTCTGGAGGGCAAATGTTTCCTGGTGTGAATCCAGAGGTTGGCATACTAGGAAGTATGTCATAGGTAGAATTCTTGCCTTTATGCAAATGAGGCTAGAGGTGAAACTGGCCTTGAGTACTATCAAGGGCCAGGTCTCCGCCTTATCAGTATTGTTTCAACGTCCACTTGCTTCGCATTCTTTGGTCCGAAGCTTTATACAGGGGGTCACGCGGCTAAATCCACCGATTAGAGCACCCCTGAACCCTTGGGACTTGAATTAAGTTTCTGCATTACAGAAACAGCCTTTTGAGCCGATACAACATATTCCTTTAGTCCTTTTGACAAGGAAGCTAGTTTTTCTGGTAGCGATTTCTTCTGCAAGAAGGTTATCAGAGTTGGCGGCTCTTTCTTGTAAAGAGCCCTATTTAATCATTCACAAGGATAGAGTAGTATTGTGTCCTCATCCTAGCTTTCTGCCAAAGGTGAAACCAGCATATTGTTTTACCTTCATTTTTCCAGAATCCTGTTCTAAGGAAGAAAGGTCACTACATTCTTTGGATGTAGTGAGAGCAGTCAAAATCTATTTGAAGGCGACTGCTCAGATTCAGAAAACAGATGTTTTGTTCATGTTGCCGAAGGTCCTAGGAAAGGATAGGCAGCATAGTAATCCACTGTTGCCAAATGGATTCGGCAGGTAATTATTCAAGCTCATGGTTTTAAGAGGTCGATTCCATCTTTTCAGGTCAAAGTGCACTCCACCAGGGCTGTTAGTGCTTCGTGGGCAGTGCATCACCAAGCTTCCATGGCTCAAATCTGCAAGGGCGCAACTTGATCTTCAGTCCATACATTCACCAGATTCTATCAGGTGGATGTAAGAAGGCATGAGGATGTCGCCTTTGGGCGCCGTGTGCTGCAGGCAGCAGTATAGGTCCTCAAGTCTGATTGCACCCTAATTTTGTTTGTGTCCCCTCCCCTCAGGTGGCATTGCTCTGGGACATCCCATACAGTTATTACTGTGGCTCTGTGTCCCGTGATGTACGATAAAGAAAATAGTATTTTTATAACGGCTTACCTGTAAAATCCTTTTCTTGGAGTACATCACGGGACACAGAGGTCCCTCCCCTCTTTCTGGTTACATGTGTATTGCTTTTCTACAAAACTGAGGTACTCCCGGTAAGGGGAGGGGTTATATGGGGAATTGAACTTCCTGTTTAGAGTGTGCCAGTGTCCATCACCTGAAGGTGCCTTATAACCCATACAGTTATTACTGTGGCTCTGTGTCCCATGATGTACTCCAAGAAAAGGTAAACAGTTATAAAATTCCTATTTCTTTATCGTACATCATGGGACACAGAGCACCATAATAATGACTATCTGGGTTATAAGCTACCTTTAGGTGATTAGACACTGGCAACCAATAGTAAGAAGGTTCCTCCTATATAACCCCTCCCATACAGGAAGTACCTTTAGTTTTTTGCCAGTGTCTTGAAGGTGATGGTCACGGCTGTGGAAGCTCTTTAAACTTTCTTCAAATAAATGTCCCAGTGAGGATGTTATATTGGATCCATTCGGATGGCATAAAAAGCTAAAGTGGATGATACCCGAGCCTTGGTTCAAGAACGAGGTTTTGCTTGTAATGTGTCAGTTAAGGCGCTGGACCCTTGTTACATGGTATCCCTGGTCTTCACTTGCCCAAGGGAACCAGAAGGGTGCTTTACAGGTCCAGGGGTGTGGACCCTGTACAATGGGGGACCCGGTCCTTGAAGGTCCTCGGCGCTACCCGCCATGATGGGGGAAGGGAAGATTGGGCCTGTACAGGCCCTGCAGCGAGGACTGGTGAGTACTCCCTCTGGGAGGCCTAACAATGTTTCTGTTGTTGCTAAACATGAAATGTCTTAGTATGCCCTGTGTCTCATTTCAAGCTGGTAGCTGACGTTACAGAGGAACTGACAGATGCAGCTTATGTGAGTGTCTCCCGCACATGGCGGCATGTGCCGTGCACGCGCAAGGGCATGTGTGTCAGGAGCGCACGCCGCGTGCGTGCACAGTGTTCGTCCACATGTGCAGGTGACGGTCGCGGCATGCCTGTGTGTGCGCCGCGCAGGAGAACACGGCGCGCGTGCATTACTGGGCAGCGCAATAAGGGGAGGTCACGCATGTTCATTGCTGCTGGTCGGTTAAGCTCAACAGAAGCCTAGTGTGTGGTGGGACACAGAGGTCTGATTTGGACATTTGCAACAGGTTGAAGGCTGGTAAGGCTGTGGTGGCGGCTGTACGCTGGACCCAGCTATATAACTCAGAGGGAGTGCATTTTTTCCTCAAATTTGTAAGCAATGTCTTCCAGGAAACGAGGTACGGGGAGCAGGGCAAGTCCAGGGGTTAAAGGGACTCCTTCAAAAACAGGTGATCAACCTCAGGTTACTGCAGCATCAGTCTCCCCTGAAAGACCTGCGGCATTTGGCCTGGCTGAGCCATTGCAGTTGTCAGGCGTGGTGGCCACTACCAATATCCCTGCATCAGCCTATGTTACTAAAGATGATTTAGCATCAGCCCTAGCTGGCCTTGAAGGCAAGATAGCAGGTATGATTGTTACAGTAACACAGGGAGGGAAGAAACGTCATAGATCTCCCTCCACTGAGCCTGGTCCCAGTGGTGAAACACTTGAGCACCATGATCCTTTTGGCATGGGTCCCTGTGATTTGGATTCAGAATGGGCAGAGGATTTGGAGGAGGAGGCCATTAAAGACAAAGAGGAAGGATAGGCTGGGGATTCAGGTTCTGAAGAACTAATTTCAGCCTCTCAATCCCAAAAATTGTTTATCCAGTCCTTGGCTGAGATGGTGAGAGCTGGATTTAAATTACCTCCCGTGCAGGGACCAGGGCCCTCCTGTTCTACATTAGGGTCCTTGCGTCCTCAACCAGGTTCCCAGGCGTTTCCTTTGCATCCTTTATTGGAACAGGTCATTTACGCTGATTGGGACTACCCAGACAGGACATATTTGCCTCCAAAAAGGTTTTCTTTTTTATATCCTATGGAGGAAAAATTCAGGAAGAAGTGGGATACACCTTTGGTTGATGCTGCCATTTCTTCAGTAAATAAAAGTCTAACCTGCCCAGTGGATAATGCCCATGGATTTAAGGATCCGGCAGATAAAAAACTGGAATCCTTACTAAAAGCTTCCTTTGCGGTAACTGGGTCAGCAGTACAACCGGCGGTTGCGGCTATCGGTATCTGTCAGGCTTTGAAGGACCGTTTCAAGAAATTGGTCAGGAATCTGCCTGTTAAAGAGGAAGTTTCTGACAAACTATCAGAACTTCCTCTCACTTTATGTTTTGCGGTAGACGCATTAAAGGACTCGATTCAGCAGATGTCTCATTGTGCGCTACTGTCAATCCATATGCGCAGAGTACTGTGGTTAAAGAATTGGTCGGCCGAGACGCCATGCAAAAGGCTACTTGCGGCCTTTCCTTTTCATGGTGAGCGTTTTTTTTGGGGGGAAGATTTGGATAAGTATATCCAAAAAATCTCAGGAGGGAAATGCTCCTTGCTTCCGGTTAAAAGGAGTAAGCAGCCTTCCTTTAAGATTCCCAATGCTCCTGGGCCAAGTGCCTCTTCCCCTAAGAGATATAGACGGCCTCAGCCACCTATTCTTAAAAAGCCTCAAGGTCAAAAAAGACCTTGGACCCAGAAACCAGCCAAAGCCAATTTCAAGTCTTCCTTATGAAGGGTGCCCCCACTCTTGCGGGTGGGGGGCAGACTGCGGTGGTTCACAGATGCTTGGGGAAAATTGGTTCAGGACAGGTGGGTTATTTCCACCATATCTCAGGGTTACAAAATAGAGTTTCGGGATTTTCCCCCAACTCAATATTTTGGTATCCAGATTTCCATCAGACCCGGGGAAAAAGAGGGGCCTATTCCTTGCTTTAGAACAGCTGGAAAGGCAGAAGGTAATCATCGAGGTTCCGCAAAAGGAAAGATTCAAGGGGTTCTACTCGAACCTATTTACAGTACTAAAGCCGAATAGAGAAGTAAGGCCCATTTTGGACCTCAAATTCCCTCAATTCCTTTCTAAACGTCCGAACCTTCCGGATGGAGTCGGTTCGTTCAGTGATCGCATCCTTGAGAAAAGGAGATTTTATGGCGTCCATAGACATCAAAGACGCATACCTGCATATACCGATTTTCGGTCCGCATCAAAAATTCCTGCTATTTGCAGTAGAGGGGTATAATTTCCAATTTGTGGCACTTCCATTCGGTCTGGCCACGGCCCCTCGGGTATTCACAAAGGTTCTGGCCCCAGTGTTGGCATTCCTAAGGTCACGGAAGATCTCAGTAATAGGATATCTGGACGACCTCCTGTTAAGGGACCGAGCTTACTCCACCTTGGTAGAAAACATTATAACTACGGTGCATTTCCTAAAGTTCCTAGGCTGGATTCTAAATATGGACAAATCGGCCCTTCATCCAGCACAGATCTTAACGTATCTGGGTCTGGTCCTGGACACAACCCAAGAAAGGGTAATTCTACCTCCTTTAAAGGTCATCTCCATAGTGGAGCTAGTTCAGAAGATCAAGGGGGTAGAAAGTCCTTCGGTCCGTCTGTGCATGAGGCTGTTGGGCAAAATGGTGTCATCTTTCAGCGCAGTTCCTTATGCGCAGTTCCACTCCAGGATGTTCCAAAGAGCTATCCTGGAGGCTTGGGACAAGTCGGTTCAGACTTTGAATCATCCCATATCACTATCCCTACAGGTAAAAAGGGAACTCTCTTGGTGGGCAGAGACCAGCAACTTGAACGGTGGAAAATCCTTTCCACCAGTACTGTATCCTGGAAAGTAGTAACTATGGATGCCAGTCGTCTAGGCTGGGGAGCAGTCCAGGGTTTATGGTCTCAGACAGAGAAGACCTTGCCCATCAATCTGCTGGAAATTCGGGCAGCTCGCTTGGCTCTCCTATTTTGGACGCCCATACTGCGGGGGTTTCCTGTCCGAATCCAGTCCAACAACTCCACGGTGGTAAATCAAAAAAAGACTGCGCTAGAACACATATTTAACAACATATATGATAATGTGAATATAAAGAAAATCAATCAATCAAGTAATAAAAATCATACAGTGGGAATGTATGGATATTTTATCCATACATTCCCACTGTATGATTTTTATTACTTGATTGATTGATTTTCTTTATATTCACATTATCATATATGTTGTTAAATATGTGTTCTAGCGCAGTCTTTTTTTGATTTTCCTTTGTATGTTTGTGTGCACGCCTCACTTTAGGACTGCAGCTTGCTTTATTCTACTAATCATCAGTAGCACAACTTTTATGTTAGCGCGGTAATTCTTGTGGTTTATAACTCCACGGTGGTGGCATACATCAACCACCAAGGGGGCACCCGGAGTTGGGTGGCCCGAAGAGAGGTAAATCACATATTAATGTGCCGTTTCTGTCGGCAGTCTTTATTCCAGGGGTGGACAATTGGCAGGCAGACTACCTAAGCCGCCAGCAGCTGCTACCGGGGGAATGGTCTCTTCACTCCAAAGTTTTCCTTCAGATCTGCCAGCGCTGGGGGATGCCGGATGTGGATCTTCTGGCATCCAGATTCAATGCCAAAGTAGACAGGTTTGTATCCAGGACCAGGGATCCCCTCGCTGTCGGAACAGATGCATTGGTGGTTCCCTGGGACCAGTATTCTGTGATTTACGCTTTTCCTCCAATCCAGATGCTACCGCACCTGTTGCGCAGGATACAGGAAGAGCAGATCTCAGTAATCCTGGTGGCCCAGGAGGTCCTGGTATTCAGAGATTGTGAGGATGGCGGTAGAGGACCCATTGTGTCTCCAATACCGTCCAGATCTGTTATCACAAGGTCCCATATACCGTCCTTCTTTATGGTCGCTGAATTTGATGGCATGGCTATTGAGACCAGGGTGCTGAAGGACTGTGGTATCAGAGGTGCAGTATTATCTACTCTGATAAATACTAGAAAGCCAGTTTCTAGAAATATTTAGCATAGGGTCTGTAAATCGTACATTTCCTGGTGCGAGAGAAAAGGATGGCATCCTCGCAAGTATGCGATTGGTAGGATCCTTGCCTTTCTTCAATCAGGGATTGATTTAAACTTATCTTTGGGAACCATTAAGGGGCAAATTTCAGCCCTATCAGTTTTTTTCCAAAGGCCAATTGCATCTCATTCTTTAGTGCGAACCTTCGTCAAGGGGATACTGCACTTAAAACCGCCGGTTAAGCCTCCCCTATGCCCCTGGGACTTGAACTTGGTGCTATCAGCCCTACAGGTTCAACCCTTTAAACCAATCAGGCATATTCCTTTAATTCTGTTGACCAGGAAACAGTTTTTTCTGATAGCCATAACTTCGGCTAGAAGGGTGTCTGAATTGGCCGCCCTTTCATGCAAAAAACCTTTTCTAATTTTACATCAGGACAAGGTGGTGATGCGGCCCCGTCCAGATTTTTTACCTAAGGTGGTTTCCAATTTTCATTTGAATCAAGATATCATTTTGCCTTCCTTTTTTCCCAATCCTAAAACTAAGGAGGAAAAGTCACTTCACTCACTGGATGTGGTGAGAGCAGTTAAGGTTTTACTCAAGCATGTCGGCTCCTTTTCGGAAGACTGATTCCTTTTTTTTGTTCTGCCAGAGGGTCCTAAGAGAACAGGCAGCAACTAATTCTACTATCTCTAGGTGGATTCGCTAACTCATTATCCAGGCTTATGAGTTGAAACGCAGGGTTCCACTTCATTATTTTAAATCTCACTCTACTAGAGGAGTTAGTACATCGTGGGCAGTGCACCAACAGGTGTCTATGGCTCAGGTTTGCAAAGCGGCCGCTTGGTCTTCAGTTCATACATTCACCAGGTTTTACCAACTGGACGTTAGATCTCGGGAGGAGACTATTTTTGGCCACAGCGTGCTGCGAGCAGCTTTATAAGCCCTGGAGGGAATTTAGGGATACTTTACCCTCCCCTCAAAATGCATTGCTTTAGGACATCCCAGATAGTCATTATTATGGTGCTCTGTGTCCCGTGATGTACGATAAAGAAAAATGGATTTTTAAAACAGCTTACCTGTAAAATCCTTTTCTTGGAGTACATCACGGGACACAGAGGTCCCTCCCTTCTTTTCTGGGATCTTCATTGCTTGCTACAAAACTAAAGGTACTTCCTGTATGGAAGGGGTTATATAGGAGGAACCTTCTTACTATTGGTTGCCAGTGTCCAATCACCTAAAGGTAGCATATAACCCAGTCATTATTATGGTGCTCTGTGTCCCGTGATGTACTGCAATAAAAGGATTTTACAGGTAAGCTGTTTTAAAAATCCATTTTTTTCTCTCTCATGTGACAACCAAGCCCAAGGCATTAGTAGGATTTTCATAGCTTGAGCCTGAATGTGGACGGGAACCTATTCCAAACACCACTGTTCCCCGTATGGATTAACTGACCACATAAAGCAGGTGAAACTTTTTCCTTTTAACATATTTCATGGTACCTTTCTTCCTGCAAGCAGTGGTTCCTGTACTGATTCCACCTTTTGAAATTCCTTCTCTCAGCACATCTGTATCTCAGAAGGCAGACTCTGAAATTTGTGACACAGCAGTGCCTACTCACAGGACATAGTGAATATGAGTATGTGTCACAGAATCAGGAAGTAAACCTTCAGGGGGATTCTTCAAAAAGTGTGTTTTTCAAACTTCAAGATCATTCAGATTAACCACTTCCGAACCAGCTCATGACGATATACGTCGGCAATTTGAAGAGTGATATCGTTGTTATGGCAGCAGCTAGCTGCCATAACCCTAGTATCTTCTTCTTCAGTGAGCGGTCCGGTTTCAGACAAAAGTGGTCTCTGTGGCGGATTCGCCGCAAGATCACTTTTATCGGGGGCGGGAGGGGGGCCTCCCGATGCCCTCCGCCACTTACCGGAGCCGTCGGCAGCCGCCGAGGCGATCGGATCCCTCTCGTTGTTGGTTATGGAGATGAGTGAGGGGAAGATGGCCCCCACACGTCTCCATACCATTGCAGAGCGGAAGCGACGTCAAAACGTCACTTCCACCTATAGCTCTTAAAGGGACTTTTTTTTATTGCATTTAAGTGTAAATATGAGATCTTAGGTCTTTTTGACCCCAGATCTCATATTTAAGAGGTCCTGTCATGCTTTTTACAAAGGATGTTTACATTCCTTGTAATAGGAATTAAAGTGACACAATTTTTTTTTTTTAAGAACAGTGTAAAAATAAAAAGTAAAATAAATAAAAAAATATTTTTTTTTAAATTAAAGTCATTTTTTAACACGCCCTGTCCCGCTGAGCCCGCGTGCAGAAGCGAATGCATAAGTGAGTAGCACCCGCATATAAAAACAGTGTTCAAACCACACATGTGAGTTATCACTGCGATCGTTGGAGCAATAATTCTAGCCCTAGACCTCCTCTGCAACCTGTAGGATTTTTTTAAACGTTGCCTATGGTGATTTTTAAGGGTAAAAGTTTGTCGCCATTCCATGAACGGGCGCAATTTTGAAGCGTTGACTCTTAAACAATATAAAAAAATTTGAGCTAACTTTACTGTTGTCTTATATTTTTAATGCAAAAAAGTATTCTTTCCAAAAAAAGTGTGCTTGTAAGACCGCTGCACAAATACGGTGTGACAAAGTATTGCAACGACTGCCATTTTATTCTCTAGGGTGTTAGAACCCCCAAACATTATATATTTTTTTTCTAAGTAATTTCTAGCAAAAAAAAGTTTTTAACTTGTAAACAACAAATCCTCAGAAAGAGGCTTGGTCCTTAAGTTGTTATTAAGAGTAGGCTAGAAGTAATTGAAAAACAGCATGGAAATGAATATACGATTTTAAGTTTTGACTGTAAATAAACTCAAGATTTAATGTACACTGGGCATTCAGCCCTGGTGCACGAGGCTCTGGCATTTCACTGCAGCAGGAGCACACAGGCGCACCCTCCAGCCCCGCTGTCAGCCTGTAAAACTATAGAGTCTGACAGCAGCTACAGCTGGATAGAGCCAAGCTGTGCCCTCAGTGGTGTTTGTGTTTAGGGCAGTATGCGCCCAGGAACGAATTCCCAGAAGGCATACTGCTTGCATTCTAGGTATTTGTCCCTGGGTGCATAATTCCCTAAACGTACATGCCGATAGGTGCACAGTCTAGCCCCATTCAGCTACCACCGCTGTCAGACACTATAGTTTTACAGGCTATTGACAGTGGGGCTTGAGGGTGTGCCTGTGTCCTGCTGCAGATGTGGGATTATGCAGTGGCGCCTGGTGCTGGGCGGGCCCCTACAGTGACAAAGAAAACTACCTAAGATACAACAAATTAATCACACTAACTGTTTCTTCCTTGCTGCAATTGCAAGACAAAAGCAGCAGTAATTGATTTACACACTCATATCATTAAGTTTTAGTTTTTTAACAGATAATGTAGAAGGTGTCTATCCCCTGGTAAGTACTAGTAACACAAAAAATTAAGGTCTTAGGACTCTGCACTCACGCTACAGGCAGAGCTCTCCAGCAGTCACGGCTCCTCTAATGCATGATACCACAAACAGAATATTCAGGCGCTATATAGTAGACAATCAAAAGACATGAAAAAAAAAAAAGTATTGGTTTGTGTCCACCCGCAGCTAAGAGGAACACGTAGAGCACCAAAGGAGGCGTGGGGGGGGGTGTGAATCTATATACCCAAAGACATGATGCTAGAAAATCTGTTGGCTGATACTCGTAGTCCCACAGGTAAGAATGACTCCAAAGGATTGTAGTAACCAGAGTAAATTCAAACGTAAACCAGAACTGGTCAGTGAGCCTGACAAAAGATAAACTTCATCCCAAAAACTTTTAAAGTGTAACGCCACTTTTGAGAAAAAAAACTTTTCCCTCTGGGTGATCTATGTACATTGCAAGGATTATAACAAAGGTTTGTTGCAGATTCCTACCTATTTTTTGGTTTTCTGAAGAAATCCATGTGTGTTTGTGCCTCTGTACCGAGTGGGTCTAATAGGAGTGGTTTCATAATTAACTGTCAGGTGTGCAGCTGCAGGGCACTAATGAGGAAATCTGCTGGGCCTGCATCCCTTTACACTTGCTCCTATTAACCACTTGCTTACTGGGCACTTAAACCCCCCTCCTGCCCAGACCAATTTTGAGCTTTCAGCGCTGTCGCACTTTGAATGACAATTGCGCGGTCATACAACACTGTACCCAAATGAAATTTTTATCATTTTTTCCCCACAAATAGAGCTTTCTTTTAGTGGTATTTAATCACAGCTGGGGTTTTTATTTTTTGCTAAACAAACAAAAAAAGATGGAAAATTTTGAAAAAAAAAAATCATGTTTAATAGTTTGTTATAAAATTTTGCAAACAGGTCATTTTTCTCCTTCATTGATATGCACTGATGAGGCGGCACTGGTGGGCACTGATAGGCTGCACTGATGGGCACGGATAGGCACAGATAAGGCGGCACTGATAGGCACAGTTAAGGCGGCACTGATAGGCACAGTTAAGGCGGCACTGATAGGCACAATTAAGGCGGCACTGATGGGGACAGATAAGGCGGTACTGATGGGCACAGATAAGGCGGCACTGATGGCCATGGATAGGTGGCACGGATAGGTGGCACTGATGGGGGGCACTGATGGGCGGCACTGATGGGCAGTGATGGGCGGCACTGATGGGCACTTATGGGCACTGGTAGGTGACACTGATGGGCACTGATAGGTTGCACTGATGGGTGGCACTGATGTGGGTGCTGATGGGTGGCACTGTGGGCACTGATGGATGGCACTGATGGGTGGCTCTGGGCACTGATGGGTGGCGCTGATTGATGGCACTGTGGGCACTGATGGGTTAATCTGGTGGGCACTGGTAGGCAGCACTGCTGTGTTACAAGATCGCCGTGATCGGGACTGATGTCCCGATCACGGCCGCCGGTGATCGGGTTTTTTTTTTCCTCCCCACGCTGTCAGCGCGAGGAGGAAAATAGCCGATTACCGGCTCTGTTTACATCACATGATCAGCTGTCATTGGCTGACAGCTGATCATGTGGTAAGGGGTTGGGACCAACCCCTTACTCTGATCTGTGATCAGGCGAGTCTCATAGACTCGCTGATCACCGAGCACGCCGCGCGCGCCCTGCAGGGGGCGCGCAGGCCGCTCGTGCACGGGACGACGTCAATGGACGTAGTCCCGGCAATTTAGATCCGCGCTGTTGCCGTCATTTGGCAATGGCCCGGATCTGAAGCAGTTAAAAGTATCTCTCCAAAAATGACATTTTTTGTTGCAGGGGATGCCTGAAATCTGACTTGTATCTTAGGCAGACTTCTGGGAAAATTGTTGAGCCAATCACACAAGCAGGAAATTTTGTTTCTGGGGAGTGGCCAGTACACACTCTGTACAGAACAACTTCAGGTAGCCATATTGCATTGTATTCTCAGAAAATTACAGTGGCTGCAGATTGAAAAGGAAAGGTAATTTTTAATAGCATTCAACAACAATATGATTAGTGTCGTAATTATATGTGCTATTTTATTTTTTCTTTGTTATTTTTTTTTCCCCCACGAAAGTGGAGTTACCCTTTAACAAGTGGGTTGCTTCCACATACCATAACACAAAACCATGCTAGAGAGGAGGTCCGCCCGGACAACATCACGTAATCCCCAATGTGGATGGCACTGTGAGGAGCCCTTCTGTGCAATCTTCATGAGGTGCGGGGTAATCAGTGTGGACGACTGGGGTATGCTGGCAGCGCATCTGTAGCAGTGTCAGCTGCTGTGAGAAACGGCGGTCCTGCTGTCCTCCCTGAAGCTGAGTGGATCTGGTTGGCCGGGATAGACAGGTGGCTCCCCTGGTGCCCAGTGCCGTGGCTTCTGCATTGACCCGGTCTTTGGCCTTCTGCCCTGATTGGCTGGGGCAGGAAGCCAGAAGCCGATTCGCAGGGTGGGAGCACTCTGCGCCCCAAGGACAACATAAAACTGGCCAATTGGGGCCTCGGTTGTGGTCAGGTTTCTGTGAGGGGGTGATGGACCAGGTAGAGACCTGTTTGTTGGTCTGGTGCCCCGCACAGTGCATGGCCACAGAGATGGTGTGGGCTTTGGGGGTGGCGGCCACTGGGGCTATGACTGTTTGTTTTTATCTGGGCTTCTGGAATTTAGAAGCCTAGTATTGAATTTGAGTGGTGCTATTGCTGCTACTTGACCCCTGACTGGGAAAAAGTCTTTCATGACCTTGTTTTTACATGAGGTCTGTCTCTAGTACACACCAGGGGTGGCCCGTCCGCTACGGGGCGCCGCTTCCCCTATCTATGCGTCCTACCCCTTTCAGGACATCGACGCATGAATTCCAACAGAGAGGGGCTGAGTTTTTTTAAGCACCAATTAGAGCCAGAGGCTCTAATAAGCTTCAATATAGGGTGGGCTCAGGTTGCAGAGAGTGCGTTCTCAGCCCACCCAGGTGTGTTGCAACAACAATTGAATATTCGCTTCTGTAACACTGATCCTTCTTCCGGCCAATCAGGAAGCGCTTTTTGACACTGGGCACCTAACTGGCTGAAAGGACAGGCGATCCTATTGGACGCCAAGGAGGGGAGGACTCTAAGCCGAGCTGCTGCACCATGTTGACTGCCACCCGCCATGATGGGGTAAGTGCTGGACCGACTGGCAAACAGCGGGGGTGGTGGGTGGTTGTTTGCCACACCCCCAAAAAAACCACCAGCCACCACTGGCAGGTGAAGGTCAGGCAGCATCGTTCGTTCAATAGTCATTCAACCCATTAGTACTGGAGTTGGTCTGACAGAAGCCAGCCATTCGGCCGTCTTCTGTTGAAGGGGCATGACTGAAAAAGAAGGTCTGCTGAGAGCGCTGACCGCCCCCTGTCAGAACACAACAGCACAGCAGGGGAGATCACTGTACTAACGTTGGATAGTTAGTACAGCGACTCCTCCCGAGCTGTCATGTTTTTTTTTTCGTTCAGCCCGCTACGTTGAAAGAAAAAAAAGTTGTGTGTACGAGGCTTTGGGCTGCATTTACACATGAGAGGAGCAATTTTCAGGCATTTTTATTTGAGGGTTTTTGAGTGGTTTTAGAAGTGTATTACAAGCGGTTTACAGCTTCAGGTGTTTAGGTTTTTTTTTTTGTTTGTTTTTTGTTTTTTTGTTTGTTTTTTTTTTGTTTTTTTTTTGTTTTTTTTTTCAATTCGCCTATAGAAAGCACTAGTGGGTGGGGAGCTGCCTTTTGAGCAGAAAATGCTTGACAAAATACTCGTACACTGCTCATGCGTTTTCAAGCATTTCCATTGAAGTGGGGCCCAATCTTTCTCCATTCTGCTAAATAGAAGCTCATGTACTTTTTTAACGACAGGCGTTTTGCTACAGGCGACAAAACTCTGGAAAAGGGGCCAATGAATGGGATTTGGCTTGGGCATATTGAAGCTTCATGTAGAATCGCTTAGGTGTGAATGGGGCCAAGAAGAGCAGTTACCGTCTTTTATACAAATAAAAAAAAATTGTAAACATGTATAGTGGTCCAGGAGTCCAGTGCTGTTTTAACCTAGGCTGATTTGGATTGGTCCTGCAGTCTTCAGGACTTGGGATATGTCCCAGGAGGTTGCGGGGGTCGGGGAAATGAACTTCTGGTACAAATGATGTGGACACTTTTATTTGGTACTGATTATTGCTTGTTTTGACCTTTATTAGCTATTATTGTAGAAACATTTTATTTTATTAATAGTTCATTGGCTTGCACAATGCACCTTATAACTTTTTTAAATGTTTATCTCTGCAATCATTCTTTGATTGAATTATCGGTGGTTGTACAATATATCGGAATACTGGCTGACAGAATAGGGGTTGTAACAGTTTTTAGTGTGGGGCTTTTTATAAAGGTAGTAGTATGATGCCCATCAGGAGGCAAAGACCGTGATTGGGGCTTGTCTCATTCATTCCTCTATCCAGCTGTCTGAGACTACAGAGCGTCCTATGACTATCACACTGCAGTACGGATCCTGACGGTTTTATATTATAAAGTCAGGTGTGTGCTCTATTTCCTGTGAATACTTCCGGTGTTCTGCCGAGAAAGTTCCGCTCGGCGGATTAGTTCCCCCTCTACTGCGCATGCGCAGTAGAAGCCGGCGGAAATAGCCGAAGCGGAACAGCTGAAAATCAGCAGTACACGGCGCCTGTAAGAGGGCCCCTCGCGGGCTCGCTTCGCTCGCCACGCTTCGGGCACGGCCTCGCTGCGCTCGGCACTTTTAGATTCCCCCTCTAGGTCCACTTGGATAGAGGGGAAGGAACCTGGACCCAGAGCGCAGGCGCCGTGTACAGCTGATCGAAGCGTTTGAGCTTCGGCTATCTCCGGCGGCCGACAGTAGTACGTACTGCGCAGGCGCTGCGCCTGCGCAGTACAGGGGTGGAACCTATCCGCCGAAGGAACTTATTCGGCAAGACACCGGCAACAGACAGCCTTATATTTCACGAGTCCTTCCACCGGGCGGAAGGAAATGCTATACCCAGAGCTGAATCCGCTTATTGGATGAACTGGCAGTCAGTCAGTCAGTCATTCATTCTTTTCTAGCCTCTAGCAACGTGACCAAGGAGCAGCTATTTCTATGATAGGCTGATTGCTTGCCTGCTCGTCCAATGGACAAATGGGGACGGTTCACTGGGTCCAATAGTCGGAAAACAGCAGCTGACGTATTGCAAGGCTGGGCTGTGCGCTTCTCCTCACTGGGCGCTTGGATCGAGACAGCATGAAGGTGTGTGACGGTGTGAGGACTGAGAGGGTAGCAGAGGCGGCTGTGTGATATGTGTGTGTGCGCCCTGTGAGGTACCAACCATGATAAGAAGACGGGTACCTCACACTGCAGACATGGCATGTGCTCTCTGATTTCCAGTCACCAGGATAGTTCTTATCCCAGAGGCAGCCCACTGTGGTTTTCTTACCAATCTGAGGTGACATGCCTTCAGCAACGTCTGGAGTGTTTCCCCCCCAGGGATGTGTCTGTGGTGGGAGACTTGGGGTGGCAGTGTCAGGACAGGCTCATTTCAAAGCATGCCCAGTCCCCCCCTACCTAGCTCTTTGACCACTGGGCACTTAAACCCCCTTCCTAACCAGACCAATTTTCAGCTTTCGGTGCTCTCACACTTTGAATGACAATTACTCAGTCATGCAACACTGTACCCAAATGAATTTTTTGTCCTTTTTTTCACACAAATAGAGCTTTCTTTTGGTGGTATTTAATCACCGCTGGGTTCTTTATTTTTTGCGCTATAAAAGAAAAAAGACCGAAAATTCTGTAAAAAAAAAAAATGCATTTTTCTTCGTTTCTGTTATAAAATTTTGCAAATTAGTAATTTTTTCTTCATATATTTTGGCCAAAATTTATACCGCTACATATCTTTAGTAAAAATAACCCAAATTAGTGAATATTATTTGGTCTTTGTGAAAGTTATAGAGTCCACACGCTATGGTGCCAATCTCTGAAAATTGATCACACCTGAAGTACTGACGGCCTATCTCATTTCTTGAGACCCTAACATGCCAGAAAAGTACAAATACCCCCCAAATGACCCCTTTTTGGAAAGAAGACATTCCAAGGTATTTAGAAAGATGCATGATGAGTTTTTTGAAGTTGTCATTTTTTCCCACAATTCTTTGCAAAATCAAGATTTTTTTTTTTTCTTTTTTTTTTTTTTTCCACAAAATTGTCATATTAGCAGGTTATTTCTCACACACCGCATATGCATACCACAAATTACACCCCAAAACACATTCTGCTATTACTCCCGAGTACGGCGATACCACATGTGTGAGACTTTTACACAGAGGCCCAACATGCACGGAACACCACCCAGGCCAATTCTGACATTTCTCTCCTACATGTAAAAATCATAATTTATTTGCTAGAAAATTACATAGAAACCCAAAACATTATATATATTTTTTTAGCAAAGACCCTAGAGAATACAATGGCGGTCGTTGCAACTTTTTATCTCGCACTGTATTTGCGCAGCAATTTTTCGAACACGTTTTGTTTGAAAAAAAAACAGTTTTGTGCTTTCAAAAAAAACAAAACAGTAAAGTTAGCCCAACGTTTTTACATAATGTGAATAATGAAGTTATGCCGAGTAAATAGATACCTAACATGTCACCCTTCAAAATTGCACACGCTCGTGGAATGGCGCCAAACTTCGCTACTTAAAAATCCCCATAGGAGACGCTTTAAAAAATTTTACTGGTTACATGTTGTGAGTTACAGAGGAGGTCTAGGGCCAAAATTATTGCTCTCGCTCTACCGATCGCAGCGATACCTCACATGTGTGGTTTGAACACCATTTTCATATGTGGGCGCAACTTACGTATGCGTTCGCTTCTGACTGCGAGCACACGGGGACACTGAGAATTTTTTTATTTATTTATTTTTTTTTTATTGTTCATTTTACTTTATTTTAGTTTGAGGCTTTTTTCCAAAAAATAAATTTTTTGATCACTTTTATTTCTATTACAAGGAATGTAAACATCCCCTGTAAAAGGAATATGGCATGACAGGTCCTCTTTACAGTGAGATATGGGGTCAATAAGACCCCACATCTCACCTCTAGGCTGGGAAGCCTGAAATAAAAAAAAAAAAAATGATCCTGGCTTCGATCGTAGCGGTGAGTCGGTAGAAGCACCTGAGGGGGGGGGGCGTCCCCTCTCGCCTCCCGTAAGAATGATCAAGCAGTGGAACAGCCGCTATGATCGTTCTTATGGTGTAGGGAATCGCCGGCTGAAAAAGATGATATCTGAATGATGCCGTAGCTGCACCCATCATTCAGATATCCCCGCACAAAGTCAAGGACGTCGTATGACGACATACCAAAAATGACCCCCCAAAATAGATTCTCCTGCTCCTCCTGAGTACGGCGATACCACATGTGTGAGACTTCCACAGCCTGGCCACATACAGAGGCCGAGTACAGCCGAGCATGGCCGAGTATGGCGGGGCATGGCCGAGTATGGCGGGGCATGGCGGGGTATGGTGGAGCATGGCGGGGCATGGCGGAGTATGGCACAGGGTTGCTCAGGATCATTGCAGAGTATTGCACAGGGTTGCACAGGGTTGCACAGGGTTGCACAGGGTTGCACAGGGTTGCACAGGGTTGCAGAGTGTTGCACAGGGTTGCAGAGTGTTGCACAGGGTTGCAGAGTGTTGCACAGGGTTGCAGAGTGTTGCACAGGGTTGCAGAGTGTTGCACAGGGTTGCAGAGTGTTGCACAGGGTCATTGCAGAGCATAGGGGGGGGGAGGAATGGCTGAGCATAGGGGGGGGGAGGAATGGCTGAGCATAGGGGGGGGGGAGGGATGGCTGAGCATAGGGGGGGGGGAGGGATGGCTGAGCATAGGGGGGGGGGAGGGATGGCTGAGCATAGGGGGGGGGGAGGGATGGCTGAGCATAGGGGGGGGGGAGGGATGGCTGAGCATAGGGGGGGGGGAGGGATGGCTGAGCATAGGGGGGGGGGGAGGGATGGCTGAGCATAGGGGGGGGGGAGGGATGGCTGAGCATAGGGGGGGGGGAGGGATGGCTGAGCATAGGGGGGGGGGGGGATGGCTGAGCATAGGGGGGGGGAGGGATGGCTGAGCATAGGGGGGGGAGGGATGGCTGAGCATAGGGGGGGGGAGGGATGGCTGAGCATAGGGGGGGGGAGGGATGGCTGAGCATAGGGGGGGGGAGGGATGGCTGAGCATAGGGGGGGGAGGGATGGCTGAGCATAGGGGGGGAGGGATGGCTGAGCATAGGGGGGGGAGGGATGGCTGAGCATAGGGGGGGGGAGGGATGGATGTGACTGTACATGTCACTGAGCTGCGCTGTGGGCACTACACATCCAGCCCACAGCGCGGCTCACATCCGATCTCTCCCCCTCTGTACCGATCGGTACAGAGAGGGGAGGGAGGAACCGGCGTCATGACATGACGCCGGTTTGTTTACATGTGATCGCTCCATCATTTGACGGAGCGATCACATGGTAAACGGCCGCGATCAGCGGCCGTTTACCGTGATGCGCCGGGTCCTTTGGACCCGGCGGTCACGGATATTCCCGTGTGCGCGCCCCAGGGGGCGCGCGGGAGCAGTTTTCTGGAATCACGTCATATGACGTGATCCCAGAGTTATCCAGCCGCCCTGCAGCCGTCATTTGGCTATAGGGCGGTTGGCAAGTGGTTAAAGTGGGGTTCCACCCAAAAAAACAAACATACATAAAAAATCCTAAAACAAAAAACATTTGGATATTTTTTTTTTTTTTTAACCACTTCAGCCCCGGAAGGATTTACCCCCTTCCTGACCAGAGCACTTTTTACAATTTGGCACTGCGTCGCTTTAACTGCTAATTGCGCGGTCATGCAATGCTGTACCCAAACGAAATTTGCGTCCTTTTCTTCCCACAAATAGAGCTTTCTTTTGATGGTATTTGATCACCTCTGCCGTTTTTATTTTTTGCGCTATACACGGAAAAAGACCGAAAATTTTGAAAAAAAAATGATATTTTCTACTTTTTGTTCTAAAAAAAATCCAATAAACTCAATTTTAGTCATACATTTAGGCCAAAATGTATTCGGCCACATGTCTTTGGTAAAAAAAATGTCAATAAGTGTATATTTATTGGTTTGCGCAAAAGTTATAGCGCCTACAAACTAGGGTACATTTTCTGGAATTTACACAGCCTTTAATTTATGACTGCCTATGTCGTTTCTTGAGGTGCTAAAATGGCAGGGCAGTACAAAACCCCCACAAATGACCCCATTTTGGAAAGTAGACACCCCAAGGAAATTGCTGAGAGGCATGTTGAGCCCATTGAATATTCATTTTTTTTGTCCCAAGTGATTGAATAATGACAAAAAAAAAAAAAAATTACAAAAAGTTGTCACTAAATGATATATTGCTCACACAGGCCATGGGCATATGTGGAATTGCACCCCAAAATACATTTAGCTGCTTCTCCTGAGTATGGGGATACCACATGTGTGGGACTTTTTGGGAGCCTAGCCGCGTACGGGGCCCCGAAAACCAATCACTGCCTTCGGGATTTCTAAGGGCGTACATTTTTGATTTTACTCCTCACTACCTATCACAGTTTTGAAGGCCATAAAATGCCCAGATGGCATAAACCCCCCCAAATGACCCCATTTTGGAAAGTAGACACCCCAAGCTATTTGCTGAGAGGCACTATACCTCTCAGCAAATAGCTTGGGGTGTCTACTTTCCAAAATGGGGTCATTTGGGGGGGGTTTTTTGCCACCTGGGCATTCCATGGCCTCCGAAACTGTGCTAGGCAGTGAAAGCCTGAAGGCGGTGCTTGGTTTTCGGGGTCCCGTACGCGGCTAGGCTCCCAAAAAGTCCCACACATGTGGTATCCCCGTACTCAGGAGAAGCAACAGAATGTATTTTGGGGTGTAATTTCACATATTCCCATGGCATGTTTGAGCAATATATCATTTAGTGACAACTTTGCGCAAAAAAAAATAAAAAATTGTCTCTTTCCCGCAACTTGTGTCACAATATAAAATATTCCATGGACTCGACATGCCTCTCAGCAAATAGCTTGGGGTGTCTACTTTCCAAAATGGGGTCATTTGGGGGGGTTTTGAACTGTCCTGGCATTTTATGCACAACATTTAGAAGCTTATGTCACACATCACCCACTCTTCTAACCACTTGAAGACAAAGCCCTTTCTGACACTTTTTGATTACATAAAAAAAAATTTTTTTTTTGCAAGAAAATTACTTTGAACCCCCAAACATTATATATTTTTTTAAAGCAAATGCCCTACAGATTAAAATGGTGGGTGTTTCATTTTTTTTTTTCACACAGTATTTGCGCAGCGATTTTTCAAACGCATTTTTTGGGGAAAAAACACACTTTTTGAAATTTTAATGCACTAAAACACACTATATTGCCCAAATGTTTGATGAAATAAAAAAGATGATCTTAGGCCAAGTACATGGATACCAAACATGACATGCTTTAAAATTGCACACAAACGTGCAGTGGCGACAAACTAAATACATTTTTAAAAGCCTTTACAGGTTACCACTTTAGATTTACAGAGGAGGTCTACTGCTAAAATTACTGCCCTCGATCTGACGTTCGCGGTGATACCTCACATGCATGGTGCAATTGCTGTTTACATTTGACGCCAGACCGACGCTTGCGTTCGCCTTAGCGTGAGAGCAGGGGGGACAGGGGTGCTTTATTTTTTTTTTCTTTATTATTATTATTATTATTTTTTTATCTTATTTTTAAACTGTTCCTTTCATTTTTTTTTTTTTTTTTTTTTTTTAATCATTTTTGTTGTTATCTCAGGGAATGTAAATATCCCCTATGATAGCAATAGGTAGTGACAGGTACTCTTTTTTTTGAAAAAATTGGGGTCTATTAGACCCTAGATTTCTCCTCTGCCCTCAAAGCATCTGACCACACCAAGATCGGTGTGATAAAATGCTTTCCCAATTTCCCAATGGCGCTGTTTACATCCGGCGAAATCTAAGTCATAAAATGCTCGTAGCTTCCGGTTTCTTAGGCCATAGAGATGTTTGGAGCCACTCTGGTCTCTGATCAGCTCTATGGTCAACTGGCTGAATCACCGGCTGCATTTTCAGGTTCCCTGTTGAGACAGGAGAGCCAGAGAAAAACACGGAAGACGTTGGGGGGGGGGGGGGGGGCATTCCCTCCCACGGCTTGTAAAAGCAGTCTAGAGGCTAGTTAGCCGCTAGGATTGCTTTTACATGAAAGCCGACCGCTGGCTGAAAAGAATGATACCAAGATGATGCCTAAACCTGCAGGCATCATTCTGGTATAACCACTCAGTCGTGAATGGCGTACCTGAAGACAAAAAAATGGTTAACAATAAAGCACAGTAAACGGTAAAGTATAAAAAATTGCATACCTGAAAAACAAACATGATAAAACATAATAACAATAAAACATTGCAGAATAGAATACAGTAAAAAAAGAGCAGAACAATAGAGAGAGAACATTAAAACGACAACTATTTTTTTTTATTTTATATTTTTGTATGTGTTTTTTTTTTACACTTTTTTTTTTGTAACTGTAACTTTTATAACTGTAACGGTTCTAGGTTTGGGTCTCTCAAAATGCGATGGCATCTTGGGAGACTCTGTGAAAGTGCGCCTAGTCTGTGCAATGCTGTACCCTACGCTAATACTCAACTAGTGAATGGTAGCGTTCAAAACATTCACCAATGCAAAGACCAGGATTGTCAGGACAGGAGGGACAATAATAGCGGGTGTCACGTCTATATCTGCGCTTGCTGCAGACACAACATCTTTTTTGGGGGCGTTCGCTGGGTAGGGGTACTCGGGAGGACATAAAGAAAATGCCTCTCATGCAGCCGACTACATTTGGTTGGGGATGTGAATGGGGGAAGTACGGGCGCTGCAGAAGCGGTGGGTTCCCAATTAGGATTGGCGAATGCAGCAGGAAGGGCATTATGGGCACGACGGGCCTGTGTTTTTCTTTTTGGTGGCAGCGGGACACTACTTGTGCTTGCCACCTCACCAGCTTGAACTGCACTTATGGGACTCGCCACGTCACCAAGTGTTACTGCAGTGCTGGTTTGACTACGACCGGGGTGTACTAGGCCGCTGGCGCTTGCCAGTTCACCAAAACGCTACCAAAAAAACTGTTAGCGATCGCAGGGATCAGGCCTGACTCTGCGAACGCTGCAGTTATGTGTTTAGTGTTTTGTAAGTGACAGTGATCGATCGATACTGCACTTAGGTGGGCTGGGCTGGGCCGGGCGGAGGGGCAAAACGCAGGTGCTAGCAGGTATCTGGGCTGATCCCGCTAACACTGCGTTTTTGGGAACCCTAAACTGCTGGGGACGCTAGTATAGATCTGATCGGATCAGATATTGATCCGATCAGATACTATACCACTAAGGGAGGTGTACGGTGCGTGCGTGGGTGGGTGTTAGCGGTACTGGCGCTAATCTGATGCTGCCTGGGGCTGGTGCTTGCCAGTTCACCAAAACGCTACCAAGAAAACTGTTAGCGATCGCAGGGATCAGGCCTGACTCTGCGAACGCTGCAGTTATGTGTTTAGTGTTTTGTGAGTGACAGTGATCGATCGATACTGCACTTGGGTGGGCTGGGCCGGGCGGAGGGGCAAAACGCAGGTGCTAGCAGGTATCTGGGCTGATCCCGCTAACACTGCGTTTTTGGGAACCCTAAACTGCTGGGGACACTAGTATAGATCGGATCAGATATTGATGCGTTCAGATACTATACCACTAAGGGAGGCGTATGCTGCGTGCGTGGGTGTTAGCGGTATTGGCGCTTCCCTGACGCTGCCTGGGGCGACGCATATCACCGCCGGGCGATCAGGGGGCTAAACCTTTATTCGGTAATAAACGGCGGGTGCCCTGACACTATAAAAAATAAACGAACTAACCAGCGTCACCCGTAACGGTTATACGGTGATCAGTGGTGAAAGGGTTAACTAGGGGGCAATCAAGGGGTTAAAACATTTATTCGGTAGTATATGGGGGTCCCTGACGCTATAAAACGCTGACGGCGAACCTAAATATTTACCTCCCTAACTAGCATCACCAGCGACACTAATACAGCGATCAGAAAAATGATCGCTTAGTGACACTGGTGACAGGGGGTGATCAAGGGGTTAAAACTTTATTTGGGGGGGTTAGGGGGGTACCCTAGACCTACAGGGGGCTAACCCTAACTGACCTAACACACTAACTGTCACAAACTGACACTAATGCAGTAATCAGAAAAAAAAAAAAAAACCTGCTTGGTGTCAGTTTGTGACAGGGGGAGGGTGATTGGGGGGCGATCGGGGGGGGGGGGGGATCGGGGTGTTTTGTATGCCTGGCATGTTCTACTGTGTGTGTGTGTGTGTGTTGTGCACTCACATTACAGTCTTCTCTCCTCGGCCCGGAACGGAAAATACCGAGCCGAGGAGAGATGACATCATTTCCTCTGCCTCTGCCTCTGTGTACAATACAGAGGCAGGGAAATGATCCCATTGGCTGGGAGCGATCGCGAGGGGGGGGCCACGAATGGATGGCCTCCCCCTCACCACCGATCGCCGGGGGAGATTTGCCGACCGCCGCAGGCACCGGGGGGGGGTCCGATCGGACCCCCCACCCGCGGGCAGGCAGGGACGTACAGGTAAGCCCTTTTGCCTGCCCGTGCCGCTCTGCCGACGTACATCGGCGTGCGGCGGTCGGCAACTGGTTAACTTGCCTCTAAATGCCTGTTGCTAGGTGGTCCCTCGTAGTCTGCCCCTTCCTTTGCCTGGGCTGGTGACATCACTTCCCCCTCGGCACAGGAAGGGCTCCGCTCTGCTCCCTCCCTCCTGTCAATCATCTGGGACCCATTACAGGTCCCAGGTGACTGAGCGGCCAATCACGGCGAGCGGCGCCGCTCGCGCATGCGCAGTGGGTGCCAGGCTGTGAAGCCACAGCCCGGCGCCCACAGTTGCAATGCCGGCGCCGCTAAATGGAGGGGGAGACGAGCGGGGCTTCGATCCCCCGCTTCGCTGGACTCAAGGACAGGTAAGTGTCCAATTAAAAGTCAGCAGCTGCAGTATTTGTAGCTGCTGACTTTTTTTTTTTTTTTTTTTTATGGCCCCCCTGGGTGGAACTCCTCTTTAATTTCGTGCTGCAAAAAATGAGGGGTAACTGTAAATTTTATTCTGCAGATTGTCCCTTTTTATAAAGGCCCCACAAGCATGTTTTCAAATGCAAACCCCCTTATTAATTTTTGAATTAGGTGTTGCAAACACAAAATACAAACATTTACTTACAAACCATGAAAAAAACTCATAAGGATCTTAAGGGTAGAAAGAAGGTACTAAAAACTCAATAAAGGGGTTGTAAACCCTCGTGTTTTTTCACCTTAAAGCGGAGTTCCGCCGTTTTTTTTTTTTGTTTGTTTTTTTTAAGTCAGCAGCTACAAATACTGCAGCTGCTGACTTCACTTCCTGGTTCCCTACTGCGCGACTCGCGCTGCAATATCCCACTGGTCCCTGCTGTCTTCTGGGACCCATGTGTCTCCCAGAATACAGCGGTGGGGAAGTGGCGTAGATACCTGTGGGTGGTTCGGGTATCTATGCCCGGAAGTGGGAGCAAAATGCCTGTATTAGACAGGTATTTCCTCCCCCCTGAAAGGTGCCAAATGTGACACCGGAGGGGGGGAGGAACCAGAAAAGCGGAAGTTCCATTTTTGGGTGGAACTCCGCTTTAATGCATCCTATGCATTAACCGCATGCCGACCAACCGCAGCAGTTGTACTGCGGCAACATGGCTCGGCTGCACGAATCGCCGTCATGGTAAGTCGGTACCATAGATGGCCACTAGGGAGCGCGCGCGCGCCCCCTGCTCGCCCGCGGGGCCGATACAAGTGCCCGGCGGTCGCGATCACCACCGGGCTCCCGGGACCGCTCGGGGCACACAGAGAACCGGGAGCTGTGTGTGTAAACACACAGTTTCCGGTTCTCTGAGGGGAGAACAGACAGATCGTCTGTTCATACAGAGTATGAACAGCGATTTGTCATCTCTCCTGCACAGTCCCAACCCCCCTTCAGTTAGAACACAAACTAAGACACACTTAACCCCTTCACTGCCCACTAGTGGTTAACCCCTTCACTGCCAGTGACATTTTTACAGTAATCAATGCAATTTTATAGCACTGATCGCTGTAAAATTGACAGTGGTCCCAAAAATGTGTCAAAACTGTCCGGCATGTCCGCTATTATGTCGCAGTCCCGATAAAAAACGCAGATCGCCGCCATTACTAGTAAAAAAATAATAGTAAAAAAGCCATAAAACCATCCCCTATTTTGTAGATGCTATAACTTTTGCGCAAACCAATCAATATACGCTTATTGCGTTTTTTTGGGGGTTTTTTTTACCAAAAATATGTAGAAGAATACATATCGGCCTAAACTGGGGTAAAAAAATGTTTTTTTTAAATATTTTTGGGGGATATTTTTATATAACAAAAAGTAAAAAATATTGCTTTTTTTTTTTTTCAAAATTGTCTCTTTTTTTGTTTATAGCTAGGGCTGAAACGATTAATCGATATTATCGATAATAATCGATAATGAAAATCGTTGTCAACGATTTTCATTATCGATTAGTTGGTCCGCACCTTTCTTCTGTCCGTCCGTTTAAATCCTCCCTCCTGTGTCCTCGGCGCTGCCATTTGTGACCAGGCACGTCTGCGCCGCCGCACGTCCACGGCGTGCCTCTCCTCCTCCTCGCTGACGTCACCCCCCCTGATCTTCTCAGCCCCGCCCGCTGCCTCGAGGGAACAGAGAAAGAAAACCTCCCTCATGTGTCCTCGGCGCCGCCGTTTGTGACCAGGCACGTCGGCGGCGCCGCACGTCCGCGGCGCGCCTCTCCTCCTCTTTGCAGACGTCATCCCCACTGATCTTCTCAGCCCTGCCCGCTGCCTCGAGGGAACTGACAGGCGAGGGCAAGAAGCGAGGAGAGCCGAGCTGCACATTCATAGTGAAAGGTAGCAGCTAATAATAACACAGTAAAAACAGCACATTTTTATGACCGGGCACCATCCTAACAGTATTACTGGGGAGGGAGGGGGGGGGGAGTGCCCCATCATTGGTGTTCCGGGGGTGGCTGCCTGGAATAGTAGTGCCCCATCATTGGTTTTCCTGGGAGGGAGGGGAATAGACATAGTGCCCCATTGGTGTTCCTGGGAGGGGGGGGATAGTGCCCCATTGGTGTTCCTGGGAAGGGGGGGGGGGAATAGTGCCCCATTGGTGTTCCTGGGAAGGGGGGGAATAGTGCCCCATTGGTGTTCCTGGGAAGGGGGGGAATAGTGCCCCATTGGTGTTCCTGGGAAGGGGGGGGAATAGTGCCTCATTGGTGTTCCTGGGAAGGGGGGGGGAATAGTGCCTTATTGGTGTTCCTGGGAAGGGGGGGGGAATAGTGCCTTATTGGTGTTCCTGGGAGGGGCGGGGGGATAATGCCCCATTATTGGTGTTCCTGGGAGGGGCGGGGGGATAATGCCCCATTATTGGTGTTCCTGGGAGGGGCGGGGGGATAATGCCCCATCATTGGTGTTCCGGGGGGTGGCTGCCTGGAATAGTAGTGCTCCATCATTGGTTTTCCTGGGTGGGAGGAGAATAGACATAGTGCCCCATTGGTGTTCCTGGGAGGGGTGGGGGGCTAGTGCCCCATCATTGGTGTCCCCGGGAGGAATAGCACCCCGTCATTGGTGTCCCCGGGAGGAATAGCGCCCCGTCATTGGTGTCCCCGGGTGGAATAGCGCCCCGTCATTGGTGTCCCCGGGAGGAATAGTGCCCCGTCATTGGTGTCCCCGGGAGGAATAGTGCCCAGTCATTGGTGTCCCCGGGAGGAATAGTGCCCAGTCATTGGTGTCCCCGGGAGGAATAGTGCCCAGTCATTGGTGTCCCCGGGAGGAATAGTGCCCAGTCATTGGTGTCCCCGGGAGGAATAGCGCCCCGTCATTGGTGTCCCCGGGAGGAATAGCGCCCCGTCATTGGTGTCCCCGGGAGGAATAGCGCTCAGTCATTGGTGTCCCCGGGGGGAATAGCGCCCCGTCATTGGTGTCCCCGGGAGGAATAGCACTCCATCATTGGTGTTCCCGGGAGGAATAGAAAAAATGGCACATTAATCGATTATGAAAATAATCGTTAGTTGCAGCCCTATTTATAGCGCAAAAAATAAAAACCGCAGAGGTGATCAAATACCACCAAAAGAAATCTCTATTTGTGGGAAAAAAAAGGACGTCAATTTTGTTTGGGAGCCACGCCGCAAGACCGCGCAATTGTCAGTTAAAGCGTCGCAGTGCCGAATCGCAAAAAGTGCTCTGGTCTTTGGACAGCCAAATAGTCCGGGGCTGAAGTGGTTAAGGTGAAAAAACACCTGGCAGTCACCGACCCCTTAGCCCCCTGTTTTACTTACCTGAGCCCTTTCATCTGTTTGGCGGGGATGCGCTGTCCCTCTCTCCACGGGGTCCCGGTTCTTGATTGGATAGATTGATAGCAGCGCAGCCATTGGCTCCCGCTGCTGTCAATCAAATCCAGTGATGTGGTGGGCGGGGCCGAGTCCGGCATTTGTGTCTGTGGACGCAATTGCTGGGCTCGGGAGCACGCCCGCAAGGTAACCCTCTCCGAAGAGCACTTCTAGGGGTTTATCTGATGCGGGGAAGAGCCGCCGGGGGACTCCAGAAGCGGGGGATCGGGCCACTCTGTGCAAAACGAGCTGCACAGTGGAGGTAGGTATGACATGTTTGTTATTTTTAAAAAAAACGATCCTTTACAATCACTTTATGGCTCGATTAAAGGAACTTAAAGTGGAACTAAACATCCAAAATACTTCCCTTAGCTTCAATGGTCCAATGCCAATGAGATTCCTCATGAGGCGTGAAATGACATAATTTGTGTGCATGTGCAGGCGTTTAGTCATCCCGGCACATGGGCATGGTGCCGAAATGTATTCTGAGCTGCATGTCTGTGTATATTCCAAGACTGGGAGCAGGCAGGTAGGTAGGTTTATTTTGCATGTCTCTTCTGCATTAAATAGCTTCTCTCTTTTTTAAGTCTTTAATTCTGCTCTAATTGTTGTGATAGAAGCACCCATGCTGGGTGCTAGACGGTCTATCGAGATGTAGCTTCCTCCAGTCTGGAACCAGGTATTATAGCTGAATATTGCACCCAAGATACTAGATGACATAAACATTTAGGGCACTTTCACACTGGGGCGCTAGTTTTAGCGCCACTTTACCATCGTTTCAGCTGTGCTTTTCGGCTGCTAGCGGGACACTTTTAACCCCTACTAGCGGCCGATAAAGGGTTAAAAGCGCCCGTGTAGCGCAGCTGCCGAAGCGCCTTGCGGGGGCTTCGGCAGCGCTGGCCATTGATTTCAATGGCAGGGGCATTTTAGGAGCGGTGTATTTACCGCTCCCACAGCGCCCCAAAGATACTGCTTGCAGGACCATTTTTTTTCCTGTTCTGCAAGCTCACTGCTCCAGTGTGAAAGCACTCGGGCTCTCACACTGGGGTGGCAGGGGAGGCTCTTTACAGGCGCTATTTTTAGCCCTTTAGCACCTGAAAAACTCCTCAGTGTGAAAGTAGCCTAAACTGGTTGTAAAGTCAGAAGGTTGTTTTTATCTTAATGCATTAAGATGATAAACCTTCTGTATGCAGCAGCTGCCCCTCATACTTACCTGAGCTCCATCTCTCTCCAGCGATCTCAACCATCTGGGACTCTCCTCCTGATTGGCTGAGACACAGCAGCGGCGCAATTGGCTCCCGCTGCTGTCAATCAAAGTCAGTTAGCCAATCAGGAGAAAGAGGCTAACTGGGCTGAACCGGGAAAGAAAAAGGGAAGTGGCGACACTCACCAGCATAAAAATATTAGTTTTATTTCAAATCTATTAAAAATGAGGACACAGCCTGCACATACATCTCATGTGGCTTCAGCAAACGCTTCTCTGACACCTGTGCTTAGTCATTGATGAACAAGGCTGTCAGTGCTGAACAGGGACCCCATGTCTGAATGTCGGCTTGTGTGCCCCCATAGTAAGCTGCTTGTTGTGGGGACACTCAACAGGAGGGAGGCACCAGGATCGCAGAAGAGGGACCCGAGAAGGGGAGGATCTGGGCTGCTCTGTGTAAAACCACTACACAGAGGAGGTAAGTATAATATGTTTGTTATTTTTAGAGAGAAAAAAAAAAAGAGATTTTACAGTCACTTTAAAGTGATTATAAAGGCTTGTTTTTTTTGTCTATAAAAAAACAAACATGATACTTACCTACTCTGTTGCAGTGGATTTGCACAGAGCAGCCCAGATTTCTTCTCTGGTCCCTCTTCTGCGATCTTGCCCCCCCCCCCCCCTTCCTGTTCAGTGTTCCCACAGCAAGCAGCTTGCTGTGGGGGCAATTGAGCCGAGTCACAGTTCCCCATGTCCATTCAGACATGGAGCCCCGCAGCTGCCCCCCTCTCTCTCCTGA
This sequence comes from Lithobates septentrionalis, assembly GCA_037952835.1. NCBI lineage: Eukaryota > Metazoa > Chordata > Amphibia > Anura > Ranidae > Lithobates > Lithobates septentrionalis. Next base: position 554,944 of record JBBDGP010001313.1, on the reverse strand, counting down.
TTGGCTAGCTGACTTTGACAGCAGTGGCAGCCAATGGCACTGCTGCTGTGTCTCAGCCAATCGGGTAGGGAGAATCTCAGACGGCTAAGAAACTTGTGGACATTACTGGACAGAGAGGAACCTCAGATAAGTGTTAGGGGGGCTGCTGCACACAGAAGCTTTTTATCTTGGGGCCAGTTCACACCACATGCAGTCCAGTGTGTTTTTTTTTTTTTTTTTTTTTTTTTTTTCTGCATCAAAAACGCATGGATAGTAGGTTATATGGTTTTCAATGGCATAGTTCACACCAGTGCTTGCAGTTCCAGTGTGTTCCAGAAAAAAAAAAAGTAGAACATGCTGCGTTTTTTTTACACTGGACTATACTGGATCGCTGTAAAACGCACTGGAACACACCTGTCCTTATTTAAGGTTAAGAAAAAAGTGGTGGAAAAATGCACTGGACTGCATTAAAAACTCCTCGGAATGCATCCAAAACGTGCATGCAAAAAAGCATCTGGAATGCATCCGTACTGCGTTTCTATGGTGTGAACTGACCCTCAATGCATAGAATCCATTAAGATAACAAACTTCTGCCTTTAGAACCACTTTAAGCTAATTAACCACTTGCCTACTGGGCATCTTCACCCCCTTCCTGCCCAGGCCAACTTTCAGCTTTCAGTGCTGTCGCACTTTGAATGACAATTGTGCGGTCATGCAACACTGTACCCATATAAAATTTTTCTCACACAAATGGAGTTTTATTTTGGTAGTATTTAATCCCAACTGGGTTTTTATTTTCTTATAAACAAACGAAAAAAGACTGGAAAAAAAAAAACGAATTTTTCGTAGTTTGTTATAAAATTTTGCAAACAGATAATTTTTCTCCTTCACTGATGTGCACTGATAGGTGGCACTGATGAGGCAGCTTTGATAGGACGCACTGATTGGCAGTACTGGAGGACACTGTAAGGACTGCACTGATAATCAGGGCCCTGATTCCGTGTAAATGCCCCTTTAACCCTTTGCTGACCAGCCGGCGCAGTTATACTGTGGCAGGTTGGCTCGGCTACGCAAATCGCAGTAGGTGTACGTTGGTTCATGCACGAGGTTCTGTGGCCACACGCACGCCCATTGGCCGCCCGCGATCGTTCCCTGCAGTGACAGAACGGGTATCTGCCATAGTAAACGAGGCAGATCTTCGTTCTGACGGGATCACACAGAGAGCCTGTCTTTCTGCTATGCAGGAAGATGGATCTGTGTGTTGTTCCAGGCAGCCCACCCCCCACAGTTAGAAACACACTGAGGGATCACGTTTAACCCCTGAAGTTAACCCCTTCCCTGCCAGTATAATGTCAGTGCATATTTCTAGCACTGATCACTCTAAAAATGTCACTGGTTCCCAAAAAAGCAGGTGTCCAATCAGCCCGCCGCAATCCTGCTAAAAAATTGCTGATCACTGCCATTACTAGTAAGAAATTATAATAATAAAAATGCCATAAATCTTTTTCCTATTTTGTAGCTATAGCTTTTAGGGGTGCTGAAATTAATCGATGCATCGCGATTCGGGTGTCCCCGATGCGGCATAGATGCATAAGGACCGGAAAATCGATTGCGGGTGACGTCATCCCAACTTGCCCCGCCCCTCCCAGGAAAACGCTCGAAAGCGTATTTTTAAAATAACTTTCTTTTCATAAATGCCGTGTTACAATGAATGATGTGCCCCGCTGTATGTGGTTTTTAAAAAAAATGTCACTTCATACCGAATTTCACAGTAGTACAATACATCCCGCTCATGTGACTCCCGGCCCGTCCCGCCTCTCAATTCAGTATGAAGTGACATATTTTTTTAAAAAGCACATACAGCGGGGCACATCATTCATTGTAACACGGCATTTATTAAAAGAAAGTAATTTTAACAACAGTAAGTAGAGTACAAATGTGTTTGTACTCTACTTACATCTCACGCTCCATGCTGACAGGTCCCTGGGCTTCCCTTTGCACATTTCACTGTTAACTCCTAGTGTGCTGGAAGGTGCAAACACAAATGCCAAGGAACTGTCAGCACCAGTGGTGGCCCGTGCATTGTGGGGGGGGGGGGGGGGTTAGTGAAGTGATCGCTGCGTTTGACGGGCACAGGTTGCTGCGTTTGACGGGCACAGGTGGCTGCATGTGATGGGCACAGGTGGCTGCGTTTGACGGGCACAGTAGCTGCATTTGACGGGAACAGTGAGGCTGCATTTGATGGGGGAGGTTCAGTATTTTTCAGTTTGTTTGCGCCCCCCAAAAAATTTTGAGCACCAGCTGCCACTGGTCAGCACAGAGACAGGACAGGGAACTTCACAGGGCTGTTTGTCAGCTGTGGGTTGTAATCCCTCCTGACCTCCCAGCAGCAGTGTGTGTGAATGCCTGTACTCACCTGTCCCACAATCCAGCGACATGGCCACCCAAACCCTCCATTCTCTCCCCCCGCCTGTCCACAGCGCTGGCAATACTACTGTGGTCATCCGGCTGTGACAGCTCGCAGCTTCACAGCCGGGTGCACATGTCTCACTGCGCTCTCCTGCATAGCCGAGCAATCTTTTGGGAACTGTAATGTGTCCCAGAAGACTGCAGGGTGGAAGGTTCTTCTAGGCGGCCCAAGCGGAAGTGGGAGCTCGTCGGTAATAATGATGCATCGCGGAATCGATCGTTGACCAGATAATCATAATCGAATTGTGAGACCAGTGAAGATGCGCACCCCTAATAGCTTTTGCGTAAACCAATCAATATACGCTTTATTAGGATTTTTTTTACCAAAAACATGTAACAGAATACATATTGGTCTAAATTTATGAAGAAATTAGATTTTTTTAAATGTTTTTTTTGGGTATGTATTATAGCAAAAAGTAATTGTCTGTCTTTTTTTGTTTATAGCGAAACAAAATAAAAACCGCAGAGGTGATCAAATACCACCAAAAGAAAGCTCTATTTGTGGGTAAAAATTTTATTTGGGTGCATCGTCGCACGATCGCGTAAATGTCAGGTTAAGCAGTGCCGTATCGCAAAAAAAATGGCCTGGTCAGGAAGTGGGTAAATACTTCCGGGGCTGAAGTGGTTAATACAAGCCGGTTATCGGCTCTCTTTTTCTCTCCTCACATTATCCGTGTGAGGAAAGGAAAGCTAATAGCCAGCTTGTGTTTACATTGTGAATAGCTGTCATTGGACACAGCTGATCACCTAAAGGGGTGCTGTGATTGGCCCTTTACGCCGATCTGTGATCAGCTGAGTCTGAGCGGGCAGCACGATCATGGGCGGACGCCCCCCGGGCAAATTAAGCCAGCACTGTAGTCGTCTTTGGGCTATAGCGCAGGCAGGAAGGGGTTAAACAACTAGCCACCTAGGTGACTCAGTGCCCACCCAGATCACAACCCTGGATACAAAAGTACATTCCACATTATCATAAGCATCCTACAATGGTTCGATAACAAGGTAAAGTGGTCACAATCTTAACCGCATCTCCAAGAGATGATCAGACAGACAGAAGCAATAGGTGACCCAATTAACAATGGGAATTCACACCTAGGAGGCACACAATGGGATAGACATACTTAACAATGAACACATAACAACTTAATAAACAGACTATAGCAGGAGACTCAAAGTCAGGTTGTTTGAGCTGATTAGATTAACATCTGCGCTGCGTCTCACAGTCAAAAGTAGTCATTGCTGATTTGGGCATAGAGGGCCCCAAATTTGTATCGGGGTCCTTCAGTTCCTAGAGTCTGTGTGTTTTGGGGAGCCATTGACTTGAACCTGAAGCAATACCGCTCCAAGGGTTCCCCAGGCACACACCTCCCAAGAATAGAGCTCCCCTCAAAAGTCATGTCTCTTAGTAGGCAAGAGGCTAGCCCCTGTTCTGGTTGGGCTGGTCACAGTTGTTTTTTTATCTATACATAAGAGTCATTTTGAACGAAAGGTACAATATTGGGTTTCCTCCATGCTCCATTCACGCTTGTGCGACTTTGGACATATAAAGTCACAGCCCATGTATTTCAATGGAAGCTATTCAAACCTATGCAACAAAAGGTTTCTACACTATTTGATAAGACTTTAGTGCCCAGACTGCAGTGTAAAGTCTCAAGTCGCATCTTATTAATGCAACAGTCATATGCATCCAAAGTTGCAATGAAAATCGCAGGACTTTAGAGTCGCACAAGTGTGAATGGAACCTAAATGAATGCAGAGAAAGACCCAAGCTGTCAAACTGATAGTTCAGTCCTGCAGATTACACAGGGAGAATGCGGTTCTCCTGGAATCATCAGGGCTCTGTGACAACCAGGCACAAGGCTTTGCTTTTCAGGGGGACAAAGTGGGAGATTTACTGAGGCTGGGTTCTCATCTGTGCGGTGCGAATTGCAGCTCAGGTTTCCCTGCGAAGATAAAAATCAGTTGTTCAGCCGTTCCCCAGCGTTTTAGCTGCGCATCAGCTAACCAGGGAGAGCGGGGAGGTGTAGTGAGGAGGGGGAGAGAATTTGTGTTCAGAACTGAACACATCTGCGAATCAGATGCGTTACCATTGAAGATTATGTACCTGCAATTCGCACCGCACTGCCTTGAAAACGCACACGTTTTTTCTGCAATGGGGACTGCAGATGTAACGCACATATGTGAACAAGACCCATTTACATTGAAAAGAACATAATTTCAAATGTTCTCTGAATTGGATGCGGTGTAAGCCGCATCTAATACGCATATGTGTAAACCCAGCCTAAAACTGGTGCACACAGAATCTGGTGCAGATGTGCATAACAACCAATCGGCTTCTAACTTCAGCTTGTTAAAGTAGACTCCTTTCACACTGAGGCAGTTTTCAGGTGTTTTAGCACTAGAAATAGCGCCTGAAAATTGCCTCCCATTTATTGCAATGAGTGCTTTCACACCCGGGCGGTGCGCTTGCGGGACGTTAGAAAAAGTCCTGCAAGCAGCATCTTTGGAGCAGTTTGGGAGCGCTGTATACAGCACTCCCAAAATGCCCCTGCCCCTTGCAATGAATGGGCAGTGCTTCTGAAGCACCTGAAAAGCGTTTCCGATGCGCCGCAAGACGGGAGTCTTTACCCCCTTCTTTGGGGTTAAAAGCGGCCAAAAAGCACCGCTTAAACAGCAGTAAAGCGGCGCTTTACTGCAAATGCACAGGCGGCGCCAGTGTGAAAGGGATCTTAAGCTTTGACAATAAGCCCTGGTTCACACTGATGCTGGTTAGAAATTGTGCGAGTTCAGCTGAACTCGCACAATTTCAAACCGGCAGTGCAGTCCGACTTCGGGGGCGATTTTACAGACATTTGTGTGGGTTCATGCACAGATGTCTATTCAAATCACCCCCGAAGTCACCAAAAGTAGTACAGGAACTACTTTTGGGAATTGGTGCGGCGTCGCAAATTTGGCATTGCACCGATTAGGACAGTGCCATTGCCGGCAATAGCCGCTAACTTGGCATGCGATTTGACAGGTCAAATCACATGCCATATCGGCCCAATGTGAACATGGGCTGAAATCTAGAAGCTGACTGGTTACTATGCACAGTTGCACCAGATTCTGTGTGCACTAGTTTTAGTAAATATCCCCCACAGTTTCAGATGCAGACTGCGGCTGTTACTCTTAACAGTTGAGCTCAGTGCCAGAGAGCTGCAGTCTCCCAGTGTTATCTGCAGGATTTAGCTGTCAGTTTGACAACTAAGCCTTGCACAGTGCAAGAGAGCCAGCCAATGGAGAGACAGGCCTCGCATCGCCCAAGGCAGGTCTCTGGTGATCAGATAATACAGGGTGGTCATTTTTAATGCTGGACATTCAGGCTTCATGTAGGACAGGAGATGAGCATGCATGGTGTGGTTCTGTGGCTTCATATAGGAAAGACAATAGACAGGCACAGCTATGTGCCCCACATGACATGCACAAGGCTTCATCTGGGAATGTATGCTGACAGGGGCTTTCTAAGAAGAAAGCAAGGACACAGAAATATTAGGGGCCGTAAATCCACCCCATAGATTACACTAGGAGAGCAGTTTTGAGAGCCAGGACTATTTCTAAAAGAAACCTGGAAATCTTCAATTATAAATGCATTATAGAAATGTTACTAAAATGCTCCAACCATCCCCCCTTAAAGCGGAATTTTACCTATAACAATGTGATAAAAAAATTATGTTCTTTAGCGTGGAATATACTATATTCCATATTAATAATTATGTTACCAACTTTAGTGTGTGTTGTAAATTGCCTCCAGCATTGCTCCTGTTTCTTCTCGCTGGAGGCGCTGCCATTTTGCTGAAGCCCAGAGCCAGTGAGCAGCAATAAATCATAAAGCAGAATTAAACCCATTGATTTAACAGTTTCAAAAAAGGCACATTCCTGGAATCCCGGGATTGCTAACTGACACATTTGCTCGTTTCTTCAACCAAACTGTCAAACCCTCAGATAGCTGGTGTCATAACTGATCACATGTGCAGCACCATGGCAATTGCAGATCAAACAGAAGCAGTATCCTTGGCTGTAACGGATAGGAGGGTTCAATTCTGCCTAAAGGCTGTCAGCAGATCGGCGTCTACAAATGCCTAAAATGTGGAGCAACTGAGCATGTGCAGAGTGGGACAGTGTATTACTGGATTTTAAACAGTATAGACTCTTATTTTTGATGTTTACTTGCAAAAAGGGGCAGCCTGAAGTGATCTAGCAGGACTTTTCTGACTAAAGTTCCACTTTAAGCTACAGCGGACGGGAGTGTTTGCATGCCACAGTTGCTATGCTTTGTGCCTGGCGGATAGCAATGCCAATGTATGCTACACATTCAAGCAAATGGGGAAGTGCCTTGCAACCACATGCAATGCACACGGTTGCAGTGCATTTGTCGGCGAAAATGGGGTTAAAACAGGAGGTGAGGAGGCATCACATCGCTTCTTCACCACCTGTCAGTAGCCTCTGAAGCGCTATTCAAATGCATCTCAGGCTTCAGAGGAAAGGAAGCTTTAGATGCATGTCTACATCTACGCTAAGGCAAGCCATAGACGGTGCAAATTTCTTTTGTTCATCCACTGGTTGCAGGAAAGAAATTTGTATGATTCCCCCATCAACACAGTCTGTGCTTACAGTGGAATCCCTCCGGCCGAGACATTGTATTCTCCCGGGGTGGGCAAGAAAAAGCTGTAATTATTGCTAGCGGCTATAGCAGCCACTAGCGATAATCGTAAGTAAATCCGGCAGGGCTGTTTGTACCCATGTTGATCGATCAGCTTGGTACATTCATTCGAAACAAATTGGGAGAAAGGAAGAGCAGGGATCTGGATGCACTTCCTTTCTCATGAAAAGCTTTGCCACTACCTGGTGTTCTTGAGGAAGCTGCAAGTGTTCGGCAGATATTGCATGAAGAAAACCTAATACAATTATGGGTCTTATGTAGCGCAGATTTAATTGTTTCTTTTAAAACTATTTTCCAGTTAAGCTATGTACCCTACTCCTGTATATTCACACGTTGGCCGCGGAGAATTTTCTGAAGTCTATGAACCAGCAGAAGATACATTTCTATTTATTGATGCTTTGGAAGGAGAAGTTGATGAGCTCACAGCTCGGTAATTTGCTAAGCCGGTCATAAAACCATGCCTGCCATTTGGAGCCTGTTCATAACCATTCACTTGGTGTTTGTCTTTTACAGGGTTGAGCTCTGCCTTGAAATTGGCTGTGGGTCTGGTGTTGTGTCAGCATTTGTAGCATCAATTGTTGGACCAAAAGCTCTCTATCTGTAAGTGGCTCGTTCTTTTTTGAACCTGCTTTTATGAATAGGGATAATGATTGCATTCTGGGTCTTCTCATTTCAGATGTACTGATGTTAATCCATTGGCAGCTTCATGTACCCTTGAGACAGCACGCACCAACAAAGTACTCATTGAACCAGTTATAACTGACCTGGTAATGTGTTTATTTGTACAAAGGGCTAAAATTATGTTATATACATACATGCACACACACACAGGATTTAATTCCCAGACATGGGGAAGGTTTTTTTTTTTCCCTCTGTATTTTATGTAATTGCTTTCTGTGTACTAAAGTTTCCTCTGCCACATACACAAAGATTCAAATCCTTTAGGAAGGTCTCTAAAATTCCAATAAATGGTACAGGTCTGCAGGTGAAAGACTGACATCTTATGTGCAAGTAATACTTAGTTTTGAAAAGTATTTAGTGTAAAGGTCACTTGTTTCTTGTCTCCACAATGCTTTATTCTAAACCGGTTGCAAATCAGGATTAGTGAAAGGTTTACAAAGGTGATTAGGTGTTGGCATAATTTCAGGAAACCATTAGTGTATTGATAAGTAGCCCTGCCTGTCATGTAGGAGAATGGTGTTTTACTGCCCAGTAGCTTTTGCCATTTTGTACACATCCTAGTTGGGCCTTTTTCGGTGTGCAATAAGAGATCTATAAACACATCACTAGTATTGTTGTCTTTGTACATAGCACTAATAAAATGAGGCGTTATTTCTTTTTATATAGGCCAGTGGGCTTCTACCAAGGCTGCAGGGCCAAATTGATCTTCTTCTGTTTAATCCCCCTTATGTGGTCACACCTTCAGAGGAAGTAAGTTTTTTACCAGTGAAAAACGAAACTACTTAAAGTGGATGTAAGCCCATTTATGAAATGGATTAGCAGAGCCTTGAACTATTTAGCTCTGAAAGTCTCTACCCGTGTGTGTGTTTGTGTGTGTGTGGTGCCTTTCCTCCAATCAGCTGTCTTGGCTGTATGCCCAGACTTCACTGCAGGGTTGAACAGTAAGAGAAAATCTAACACACCTCTGAACTTTCTAAACAGTGTAAGGCTGAAGACAGCAGATATACATGTAAAACTTATGTAGGGAGATTTGTTTCATCTCTGTGTATCGTCTGGGGCTGTTCACGTCACACGTATATGTGAGGGTTTACATCTACTTTAAGTGATATACTGTAATTTTAATAGGAATGCATATGTGTTTAAAATGTCTATTTTTGCAAAAATGCTGCTATTCTACTGTTATGCATGGACCACAGTACAGTATGTCATTTTCTATAACCGTAAGTTACAGTAGAGAGCAGGCAAAAAGATTCTACTAGTTTATGTACACTGCTGCCGAAAATACAGATGCTAATCACATGTTAAGAGGTGGGAGAACTTGTGATGCGCAAAAGGATCTGGGGATGCTTGGAGATCACAAACTTGGCAATAGAATGCAATGCCAATCCACACCTAAAAAGCTAGCAAAATGCTCCAATTTTTTAAAAAGGGCATAGATTCCTGAAATAACAAAACACGGGTTCAGCCTCATCTTAAATATGCAGTTTAGTTTTAGTCAGCAATCCTGCGGAAAGGCGTTGTTGAATCAGCCATAAGCAATACTTATTATTAAGGAGGGTTGAGGACCCCCACTATGAGGATCGATGACATAGATTGTAGTTATTCGCTTCTGAAGAAGAGGTGCTTAAGTGGAAATATAATTACAAATTACAAATATACCAAAGTGACTCCATTAACTCAAACTGTTTACTCTAAGGTCCTGATAAGGACACGCGGCCGTGATTTAAGGTTCAACCATATATTGCAGAAGGGGTTCTTTACTTTTAGAGCTGTAACAATGTAGGAAGTGGTACTAGCTGAGAACGTTGAAAACTTCCAAAAACTATTAGATGTCCTCCTCAGGAAGAGGAATATACAGAGCTATGGGAAATGTTGGAGAATAACACATGCACATGTTGAACTAGATGGAACTGTCTCTTTTATTCAACCTTATAAACTCAGTAATTGCATAACTTTTATTCCACATAAGTGTAGGAGTTACCTGTTTTATATACTGGCCACTAATTGTTTTGCTCTGCAAAAACTTTATTTTGGCAACCAGCATGTTAGGTGAAATTTTACAGCATATTTTATTACTTTATTATTTTACTATAATCAAAATGGCTCAGAAACTAGACAAAAACAAAAGTCCAGTGTTTGTAAATCAAACCTCTGTGCTTTGTAGTAAAATGTGGGGAAAAAGGGACTCGTCCCATCTGCCCTTCTTAGTTTCTTGTATTGTCACTTCTGTTGATGCCTTGATTTCTATTTGCTATCGATTGCTTGAAAAAGATACAAATAAACAGATACAATTAAAACTGCAGTTTGATGTTCTTAATCTATATTCTCTATATATTCCAGGTAGGAGGTAATGGAATACAAGCTGCCTGGGCAGGAGGTAAAAATGGTCGGGAAGTTATGGACAGATTTTTTCATCTGGTCCCTAAGCTTTTGTCTCCTAAAGGCTTCTTCTACCTTATGGTACTAAAAGAAAATAATCCAGGTGAGATCTTTTACAGTACTTAATTTTCTGACAATATACGGCAGTGGTTGATTTATTAAAAACTTGCAAACAAGCAGAACTGCTGCCCAGCAAACAGAAACAAAAAATCTAAAGTGGATGATGTTGGCAAAAACCCAGCTTTTGCAGTAAAGACTAAACTTCATCTTTACAGACATTAAGCTTTGTTCACTGGAGACTGATAAATCAGTGAATACTAGTTTGAAGGTATTAATGGAGTTTTATACATTTTCCATAGTGCTGATGGCACTGGATAAAGCAGTATTTGTTCTATTGTTTATTATTCAGACAATATTAAAATACTTTATTGTTCGTAATTGAACTGCTGTCCCTGCCAGGCTTCCAAACCTCTGGCTGGGCAAAAACATAGGAAAAACAGGCTCCTCCAACAGCACTAGGTTGGACTTGATGGACTTATGTCTTTTTTCAACCTCACCTACTATGTAACTATATGTAACTAGAAAGTGAGTGGGATCCACTCCAGGGAACAGTGTTACGGAGACACTGCATTCCAATAGAAGCGGATTAGGAGAGCAGGGTCATCCTAATCTTTTTGTATTGTAACTGTACTGTCTACCTTTTGCTTCGCAAATCGCTGCACAGACTGTTGGCATTATATAAATCCTTTATTAAATCGCACTGCGCACTAAATATATTATTTGTGTGTCCCATGTGGGAACATGGTGTATGCAGCAGTATTCAGGTGTATAATCAGATACACATCTTTCTTGAGGCAATTGCATGTTCAAATTCATATATATTTGTTTTTCAATATTTTGGTGTCACTATATTCACAACTTAGTGATTGCGCTAGGGTCTTTAACTATCTTTTGATTATATAAATCTTGTATAATAAAAACATTTCCAATTCAAGCTGAATCAGCCAACATTTGAGCCATAGGTGCCCCCATTGGCACCATGCAGTTTAGTCAACCATTTTCCACTATAATTTTGTTAAACAGTGACTTCATCTAGTTGTTTAAGTATTCCGACAGCCCTGGGTGGCTGCTGTCTGAAAACCATAAGCCTGTAGGAAAACTTCCTCTATTCCCACTTTTTAGCATTATATGTGTATGGCTAGCCTAAAGGCCCATACACACGATGGGACTTTTTGACAACAAACATGCAAATTAGCTGTTTTAAGGCAACATCCTACCGTGTGTACACTCCATCGGACAAACTTTTTCTGTTTTCATCGGACAAATGTTGGCTGTGCAAACAGACAAACTTTCCAGCAACAAAAGTCCTATAGTGCAAAATCCTATTGTGTGTACACAAGTCCATAGGACTTTAGTCCAAAGTACAAACACGCAGGCTCAGAACCAATGCAAAAGATCAGACAACAATACAGAAGTTGACCAAAGGGTGGCGGTTAAGAGCTGAAAAAACACTTGATTTGGTGAAAGTTGGCTGAAAAAGTCCTGCCGTGTGTATGCTTAATTAGTTTACGGCCAAAGCCCTTTGTACAAAAATCCACAGGAAAGTTTGTACAAAGTCCTATCATGTGTATGAGGCTTTAGTTTTTATTTTTACATCACAAAAGACAAAGCCCTAATTAAGTAGACTATCTATGGTTTTGCATACATTTGCTGCGATTTATAAAAGTCACACTTGTGATTTGGATCACAGCTGTCCAACCTGTAGGTTTGCACGTGAACATATTATTCTGTATTGAATACAAAAAAAACTATGTTTTTTGTGTATTTTTTTTTTTTTTAGATGAGATTTTGGAACAATTGAAGTCGTATGGATTACAAGGATCCAAATTGCTTTCTAGAAAAGCAGGGAGAGAACATCTGTTTGTTCTTAAATTTTGGAGGTCTCCAGAATGACATGAACATTTAGTGTCAGGTAACTGGGTTTCCTCTGTGAGGAAGATATATCAAATATTTTGTGGAAACCTACATAATTGTATGTATGAACCCACAGGATCCTACATTAACATTTTGATACCCCCATCACTTGTTCTTGCTTCCAGTAACCTCAGTGAGCTCTCTGTGCCACTCAACAGTGTCGGTATTCTGACTGCCAGTCCAGCAATTTTTCCTCTAGAAGAATACCTCTGTCAAGAGCTATGTACCCAACTGGAAACGATCAGCCCCTTACCTTTACTGACTGACATTGTACTAGAGATTTCATCCTCCAGTTAAAATCCATGTTGGCTAATCTGAAAGTTGGACAATTTTCCAGCACCCGCTGAGTGGTGATCAGAATAAGAAATTAAGCGAAATCGTGCGAATGGACAGGAAGAAAACACTGAAATCCTCCAAAGGGGACTCATCATTTGAATTAAAATGAAAAAAAATCCAACCGGAGTTAGGAGAGAAATAGCCATTTTAGACTGCTTTTACCCTGCCAATGGTATTTGTGAATCGGTGAAGATAATTAAAAAACAAACATGCACCCATTGCTGGGAGCTATGAAGGTCGAAGGCAAGGTTCGGTTAGTAAAGTGTCTGGGATCAGAAGGCATCACTATATAATAGATACACCTTTGTGAACTATGGGTGTTTTATCTGTCCCCCAATTGAAGGTAGAATACCCCATTTACAAAGGAACCCCAAAAAGAGTGCTGTGGATATGAACAACATCTAATCTGCATGTCTATAATCTTAGCTTCAAAATGTTTCCATGCTGCTTCCAGACCCCGCTAGGTTTATGGAATTAAAGAATACATTTCGGTGGGCTCATTAAGGTCTTTTTTTTTTGTTTTTGTTTTTTGCGCATAATGTATTTTATTAGCTGCTTTCCATATGATGATACTAAAGTAAAAAAGTGGGCATTTCTTAATGAACTATGTAACCTCACATAAATGCTACTTTTTTTTGTAGCTATATACAGCAATAAATATGCTGCCTCCAAAAAAGAAGGAAAGGGCATAACCAGGTGTTGGTTATGTTTTAGCTACCGTATTTTCCGGACTATAAGTCGCACCGGATTATAAGGCGCACTAGCAATGATCGGCTGTTAATGTGGATATTTCCATATATAAGGCGCACCGGACTATAAGGCGCATTTAATGAAACAAAACTCTGATGCGGTACCGTAAGTCAAATTTTATTCAACTCTTTAGCAATAACCATAAAATGGTCTATAACAATAACTCTTAACACTGTTCAGTTAAATACAAAACCAGACACTAACTTTTTCACTTTATTCTTCTCCCGCAAATCCATCAAATTCTTCATCTTCAGTGTCTGAGTTTAACAATTGGGCGATTTCGGCATCAAGCACGCCTGTATCCCTCTCATCATTCTCATCAGTATCCGAGTCAGGCTCGTTGCTGTCATCGGTACTGGTACTTAGCTGTTCAGTGATAATTCCGGACTTCTTGAAAGCTCGGATTACACTGGTGACTGATACCTTCGTCCAGGCATCCACGATCCACTGGCAGATAGTGGCGTAACTCGCCCGGCGTTGCCTCCCTGTGTTGGTGAATGTGTGTTCGCCTTCTGTCATCCAATGCTCCCACGCAGCTCGCAATTTAACTTTAAATGACCTGTTGACACCTATATCTAGTGGCTGCAGTTCTTTGGTTAATCCACCCGGAATGATGGCAAGCTCCGAATTAGTTTTCTTCACTTGGGCTTTGACAGTATCTGTCAGATGGGCGCGCATGGAGTCACAGACCAATAGGGATGGAGATTTGTGGAAAAAGCCACCCGGTCTCTTGACGTAAACCTCTCTCAGCCACTCACTCATCTTCTCCTCGTCCATCCAGCCCTTCGGGTTAGCCTTGATGATGATGCCAACCGGGAACCTTTCTTTTGGCAGAGTCTTCCTCTTGAAAATGATCATGGGTGGTAGTTTCTGGCCATTAGCCTGGCAACCGAGAACTACAGTGAAGGATGACTTCTCGTTTCCTGTAGTGCGTATACATACCGTACTGGTCCCTGTTCTCTCGACAGTACGTTTTACAGGGATATCAAAGGTAAGGGGGACCTCGTCCATGTTGGTGATGTGCTCTGGCCGGATCTTCTGTTCATTGATCTTGTTCTTGCAGTAGGTACGAAAAATGGCCAGCTTTTCTTCGTAATCCTTTGGCAGTTGCTGTGACATAGTGGTTCTTGTGCGGATAGAGAGATTCCGCCTTTTCATGAAACGGAAGCACCAAGAGGGATCTCCTCGAAAGCCGTTGATCTCCATGTCGCGTGCGATCGCTGTTGCTTTGAGTCGAATAGAGACAGTAGAGACACTTCTACCTGCGGTTCTCTGTTCAATAACCCACTGTTCAATTTTGTCCTCCAACTGTGGCCATCTTGCTTTGTTTCCTCGGAAACTCAGTTTGGTCTTCTTTACCTGGCGCAGGGCATCTTCTTGCTTCCTCCACTTCCGTACCATTGATTCATTAATGTTGAATTCTCTCGCAGCTGCTCTATTTCCATGCTCTACTGCATGACTGATAGCCTTCAGTTTGAAATCCGCATCATAAGCATGTCTCTTAACAGGAGCCATTTTTGGGGCAGCTAGTACAGTATAGAAAATGAACGAATATATGTGCACACCTCCTGACTACGATGGCCGTAGTGCCCAATCCAAGAAGTGCAGCTTCGTAGGATTACCAAAGCTAGGAAGCTGCACTGCTTGGATTGGGCATTACGGCCATCGTAGTCAGGAGGTGTGCACATATATTCGTTCATTTTCTATACTGTACTAGCTGCCCCAAAAATGGCTCCTGTTAAGAGACATGCTTATGATGCGGATTTCAAACTCGCTATCAGTCACGCAGTAGAACATCCTGAGAGAGGTTTACGGTACGTCGGTTTACGGTAAGAGACCGGGTGGCTTTTTCCACAAATCTCCATCCCTATTGATCTGTGACTCCATGCGCGCCCATCTGACAGATACTGTCAAAACCCAAGTGAAAAAAAACAAATACGGTGCTTGCCATCATTCCGGGTGCATTAACCAAAGAACTCCAGCGATGTCAACAGGTCATATATAAGGCGCACCGCATTATAAGGCGCACGGTCGATTTGTGAGAAAATTTAGGGCTTTTAAGTGCGCCTTATAGTCCGAAAAATACGGTATATTTTTTTGCAAAATACCATTTAGCTATGTAGCAAATGATTTGTTCAGCTACGGTCTTGATGGTGTTGTAATATCGCCATTTCTTCAAGCTACAAATCAGCAATGATCACACAGTGCCTTTGAAAAGTATTCATGCTTCTTGACATTTTCCACATTTTGTCAGGTTACAACCAAAAACATAAATGTATTTTATTGGGATTTTATTTGATAGACTAACACAAAGTGGCACATAATTGTGAAGTGGAGGAAAATGATAAATGGGGGCTGAATACAAATGCACGCCACACTTTTCAGATATTTATTTGTAAAAAAAATTGAAAACCATTTTATCATTTTCCTCCACTTCACAATTATGTGCCACTTTGTGTTGGTCTATCACATAAAATCCAAATAAAATACATTTTATGTTTTTGGTTGTAACATGACAAAATGTGCAAAATTTCAAGGGGTATGAATACTTTTTCAAGGCACTGTATTCATGTCAGGATGAACCATAACCAGCAATACAGCACTTTCAGCTTTGCAGCTTAGGCCTATTCATGTGCCACACTACTGGTTTGGGAGGTTTTTAGTGAATTTTCTAGTCCATAATATGTGTTTATTTTGTGCATATTAAACAAACAGCCGGTTGAAAGCAAGCTGTCCCTATGAAAAACTAACATGGTTCCCATCTGTGGCCAGATTAAAGTGGAACCGTAAAGTTCCACATTGCAAAACGGACACGCAAAGTTGTTTTTTTTTTTTTTTTTTTTTTTTTTGCTAAAATAACTTTATTTTTTATTTTATTTTATTTTTTTTTTTAAGTAATCAAATGTACTGTGTTCTCAGCTGCATTAGGCACTTGGAGCACTAGGGGTGGGGAAACAGCAGCACACAAATCTTTCCAATGAATGGCTTTGCAGGGGGGTGCATGTCGGCATAAGTCTGATGATTGGAGGACAGGCAGGCTGTGCTCCCAGCATAGCCAGAAAACTGACCACGCTGGGATGGCTGTGCTCTCATGCTTAGAATGGTCAGCTTGAAATATAAGAAAACAGGAGGACTGGCAGGATCACCAGGTATTTTAAAAGAACAAGATATTTTTTTAACACAATTACATGGTACAACATACAGGAATATGAAATGTTGGAGTAACATATTCTTTAATTTACTTAATAATTGGCTTAAAAATTTAAACCAGCAGATATTAAGCAAATTAAAACATTTCCATACCTTTTCCTTTTTTAACTGACTGGTGAAAAGAAAAAAAACCTGTTTCACCAATCTTTTTTTAAACTATAGTAAACACTTTAATCACCGTAAAAGGGAAGATATTAACTGACCAGGTTTAAACCTTCCTTTTTTTTTTTTTTTTTTTTTATATCCACTTGACCCCCGGAAGATTTTCCACCCCCCCCCCCCCCCCCCCACCCCCTTCATGACCAGGCCATTTTTTGCAATACGGCACTGCGTCACTTTAACCACCTCAATACAGTGCATTTTCGCCCCCTTCCTGCCCAAGCCAATTTTTCAGCTTTCAGCGCTGTTGCACTTTGAATGACAATTGCGCGGTCATACAACACTGTACCCAAATGAAATTGTTATCATTTTTTCCCCACAAATAGAGCTTTCTTTTAGTGGTATTTGATCACCTCTGCAGTTTTTTTATTTTTTGCGCTATAAACAAAAGAAGAGTGAGAAGTTTTAAAAAAACACAATAAATTTTATCTTTTGCGATAATAAATATCCAATTTTTTTTTCTTTAAAACAAATTTTTTCTCAGTTTAGGCCGATATGTATTCTTGTACATATTTTTGGTAAAAAAAATTGCAATAAGCGTATATAGATTGGTTTGCGCAAAAGTTATAGCGTCTACAAAATAGGGGATAGATTTATAACATTTTTATTTTTTTACTAGTAATGGCGGCGATCTGCGATTTTTATTGTGACTGCGATATTGCATCGGACACTTTTGACACATATTTGGGACCATTCACATTTATACAGCGAACCGTGCTATAAAAAATGCATTGATTACTGTATAAATGTGACAGGCAGGGAAGGGGTTAACACTAGGTGGTGATCGAGGGGTTAACTGTGTTGCTAGGGAGTGATTCTAACTGTAGGGGGCGGGGACTCACTAGGGGAGGAGACCGATCGGTGTTCCTCTGTGCTGGGAACACACCATCGGTCTCCTCTCCTCTGACAGGACCGTGGATCTGTGTGTTTACACACACAGATCCACGGTCCTGCTGTGTTACCGTTAATCGCGGGTGCCCGGCGGACATCGCGGCCGCCGGGCACGCGCACCGGGTGCCTAGTGACACGGCGGGCGCGCGCGCGCCCCCTGGTGGCCTAGGAATGCGAGGCCGTCATATGACGCCCGCCCGCAACGAGAGCTGTGCCGCCTGGCCGTCAATAGACAGCCGGCGGTCAGCAAGCGGTTAATTGACAATTGCGCGGTTGTGTGACACTGTACCCAAATAAAATGTACGGCCTTTTTTTTCCTCCCACAAATAGAGCTTTCTTTTGGTGGTATTTGATCACCTCTGCGGTTTTTATTTTTTGCGCTATAAACAAAAAAAGTGACAATTTTGAAAAAAAAACACTTTTTTACTTAATGCTATAAAACATATCCAATAAAAAAATGGAAAAAATCTAAATTTTCTTGATCAAATTAGGCCAATATACAAGTCTGCTACATATTTTTGATAAAATCCTAATAAGCTTATATTGATTGGTTTGCGCAAAAGTTTTATAGTGTCTATAAACTACGGAATATTTATATTTATTTTTTACTAGTAATGGCGGTGATCAGCAACTTATAGCGGGACTGTAATATTACAGCAGACAAATCAGACACTAACTGACACTTTTTGGGGACCAGTGACACTAATACAGTGATCAGTGCTAAAAAAAAATATGCACTGTCACTGTACTAATGACACTGGCTGGCAAGGGGTTAACTGTGTGCCTAGGCTGTGCTTTCTCACTGTGTGGGAGATGCTTTTACTATGGGAAGGCACTGATCCATGTTCCTCCTTTGCAGGAACAAAGGATCAATACCTTCCCTACTGACAGAACGGCAATCTCCCACTGTGTGTGATCACAGCAGGAGCGGTTCACCAGCAGTGCGCATGCGTGCCCCAAACCGGAAGTGTCAGAGCACGTACTGGGTACATGATCTGGCACAGAGCGGCCGCTCTGCCGCAGTATATATGCTGTGGGCGGTCCGGAAGTGGTTACAGTATATTTGACATGAGAAAAGGTGAATTCCATTACGGTCACCCTGAAAATACTGGTTTCCTGGATGTTATGGTGAACCCCTAGCTCAAGGGTCACACACAGAAGTCCTTGTCTGCATAATGATTTTGGACTAGTGACTCAATGGGGTTGATTTACTAAAGGCAAATAGACTGTGCACTTTGCAAGTACAGTTGCTCCAGAGCTCAGTAAATGGGGGGGAAAGCTCTGCTCACTTCCATTAACCAATCACGTGCAAGCAAAAATGCAGTTTTTTTTTTTTTTAGTGTATAGCCCTGTGATATATTTACCAAGCACCCCGTGGTGTGGGTTACCTAACTTCAAGGCTCCCTTGGGTACCTTTTATTGCTGGTGACTCCTAGTTGTGCAGAAGTATTTTCCTAACCATTTATCCATAAAGAACTAAAGTCTTTACTTGACATCTGCATTATATATGACTTATTCTTGGCTAAACCTATAACCTTCTAAGATGGAATTACTGTAAGAAGCAAAGTTGTTAACACTATTCAGACCTTTTGCAGAAGGTATACATTATACAATTTAAAAATGCTACTGGTCGGTTTGTCAAAACCTCTTCTGTACATTGCTGCTAAAAGCCAGTCTCTAAGGTTGCGCTGGATAGCTGCAATCCATCTTCAGCTCTACTTTTGGAGGGCCATGACCAGGCCCCTCTGGACATTGCAGGGCTAGCATTAAAGTGACCCTCTGGCATTAGGTTCCACATAAGGTGCTTTCTGGGTCCCATTCATGTAACAATTTAGCCACGAAGATCTTTTTTTTTTTTTTTATTATTGTTTTTATTTAGTGGTATGCGTCAAACAATGAAAAGATAACTTCACAGAATAGGTAGTCCACACAAAATAGCATACAAATGGACAGCATCTGAATGCACCCTACTGGGTATAGGGTCATTTGGGGTAATTACCATAGAATAAAGCTGTAGGTGTGCAGGGATCTCCAGTACCTAGGATGTGTAAGTCTAGGGGTCCGCATAGGTGGATTGTGTAATTACTCGCACTTCAATAGAAGTACCGTATATACTCGAGTATAAGTCGTTCTGAGTATAAGTCGAGGCCCTAATTTACCACAAAAAAAATGGGAAAAACTTATTGACCCGAGTATAAGACGAAGGTGAGAAATGCACAGCTACTGTAAGTGGAAAAGAGGGTCAACAATGCCCATTTGCAGCATCACTGTGCCCATTTGTAGCCATAGGTCCCCTGAACTTCAAACTCGGTAGTTAAGGGTTCCTAGATGCCCCCTAGCTGCAGCCAAAATTTGGGGTCTCTAAACCCAAAGGGTCCGAAATGACATTGCTGCAGATGGACACAGTTGCCTGAATTTGGGGCCCTGTATCTTGGGGCCACTTAGTGCTAAGAACCCCAAATTTGGTGTGCAAACACAGTGGAACTAGCATCATAACATTTCCAAAGCTTGTGTTTCTAGCACCAAGTGGCCCCGAGATACAGGGCCCCAAAATTCAGTTCAGAAAATGTCAAGCACTTTTCTGCAGCAGAGAATGACATTTTCCGAACCGTTTTTGTGGCCCCGTATCTCAGGGTCACTTAGTGCTAGGAACCCCAGCTTTGGATATGTTATGGTACCAGTTCCACTGGGTTTGCACACTAAATTTGGGGTTCCTAGCACCAAGTGGCCCTGAGATATGGGGCCCCAAAGTCGGTTCAGAAAATGTTAAGCACTTTTCTGCAGCAGAGAATGACATTTTCCGAACCGTTTTTTGGGGCCCCGTATCTCAGGGCCACTTGGTGTTAGGAACCCGAGCTTTGGATATGTTGTGGTACCAGTTCCACTGGGTTTGCACACTAAATTTGGGGTTCCTAGCACTAAGTGACCCTGAGCTACGGGGCCCCAAAGTCGGTTCGGAAAATGAATTTTTTTTGCTGCAGAAAAGTGCTTGACTCGAATATAAGTCGAGGGGGGCACTTTCAGCACAAAAAAATGTGCTGAAAAATTCGACTTATACTCGAGTATATACGGTAAGTCCCGTTGTTCTTGAAAAACACAGTTATTTGTACGTGGGGGAAGTGTATTGCGGGGTATCCCACTGAGGTCGAGACATACCAATTTTTGGATTGGATGAGAGAGAAAGAGAGAGTTATCTTGAAAAGGGAGGGGGGTAGAAGTCCCACCTAGGGGATGAGGGGCACCCTATGCTCATCAAGCAATGCGAACATCAGGTTTAAAGGTGAAGCTTCTGGCATTCATTAAGGCCGAACTATGTACAGTGGAGGTATTCATCCAAGAAGCGAAAAAGGTCCCAGTGGAACCAGATTTGTCACAAATAGTTGCAGTCAAATATTCCATCCGTTCAATATCATTAACCCTTACAAACCATTGGGCCACTGTGGGGGCAGATTGTTGCTTCCATTGGCTCGGTATGCAAGCCTGAGCGGCTTTGAGAAGGTGCTTAGGAAGGGATTTGTGATGCCGCTTTCTTGATATGGGAGTAAGGTTTAGTAGAACTGCAGCAGGATCATTGGATAGGGTAATGTCTGTGAATTTTTGAATGAGTCGAAGGACCGGTTGCTAAAAGGTCTGAAGTTTGGGGCATTCCAAAAAAATATGGCCTGGGTGTTGCTCACAGCGCCAGCATCGATCAGACTGATTGGGAAATATTTTAGCCAAAATTGATGGAGTGCGGTACCAGCGTGTTCATTTTTAGGAAATTTCCTGATATTTACTACAAAGTGATGACTTTTGCGCAAATAAAAGTATGCGTTCCTTTTGGATCTCAGTAAATGTGGTTTGTAAGTCCCTTTCCCATTTTGCCATGAAATGAGGGTCTGTGGTAGCTTGTAGGTCCAGCAAGATTTTGTAAGACCTAGAGAGGGATCCACAAATAGGTCCGTCACACAAGCAAAGTTCTTGAAATGAGTGGAGTTGTCGTGTGAAGAGTGCATGTTTAGGCATGAATCTAAGGAAGTGAGAAAGCTGCATAGCTCTCCAAAAGTCCAGTGTAATTGGCGTACATCCCGACATTAACGTCTCGGTGGGGATCCAGCCAGCAGGCTGTAAAAAGTGAGAGGTTCGTAAAAGCCCTTGCGGAGCCTGTACGGTAAAGGCCTGGAGGGAATCTCGGATGCCCAACAATCCGTGTCATGGGGGATGGAAAACTAGTCAGTGAAGATAGTTGAAAGAATCTTTCCATCTCTGAGAGCGTGGGGCCAATCAGCAGATGGTTAGTCAAGTGGGAAGTCATTTTCTTACCCGCCCATGGCAGGCCAGCCAGTGGGGCCTGGGCAACATCTTGCTCCAGTAGTGCCCAGAGCTTCATATCTCCATGGCGGCACCAATCAACCACCCGTGTCATATGTGACGCCGTGTAGGAAAGAGAAGGGTCTGTGAAGCCAATGGCTCCCCTAAGCTTCGGCCTCCGTAGCAGCACCCTACCTATAAGTGGGTGTTTGCCGCGCCAGAGAAATTTAATAATCGTAGAGCATGAAAAAAGGTCTGGGGTAGTTTAGCAGGTAGTGCTTGTAGTAAGTACAATAGTCTTGGCATTGCATTCATCTTCAGTACATTGCAGCGACCGAACCAAGACAGAGCAAGAGAGTCCCATTTCTTAAGGTCTGCAGTGAGCGTTCACAGGAAGGGTAGAAAATTCAGGGGGAAGTGTCATTTAAGTTTGCGAGGATACATGTGCCATGTCGTTTCAATTCTTGTAGCAGTAAAGGCAGAGACGTTACAGGTTTCGTGATAAAATATAGAAGATTGTCTCCATATGCTGCTACTTTGTGCTGATATTGGTCAGATTGGACACCGCTGATATTTGGGTTATCTTTTATATGGCGGAGAAATGGCTCAAGGGAAAGAACAAATAGTAGGGGAGAGAGCGGACATCCCTGCCTGGTGCCAATCGAAATCGCAAACGTGTCAGAATCCAGCCCATTTATTCGAACCGTGGCCATGGGGTTAGTGTATAAAGCTGAGATTCAATCTAAGACAGACCTCGGCCTTCTGACTGAACGAAGCGTCTCCTGGAGAAATACCCAATCTAGTTTGTCGAATGCCTTTTCGGCATCAGTGGACAGCAGTAGAAGAGGGATGTGGGATCTCCATGCTTTCTCTATGACAGTCAAAGTCCGGATCATATTGTCCTTCACTTCTCATGTCTGGGTGAAGCCCACATGGTCAGTTGCAACCAAGCGTTGTAGTACACCATTTAGCCTGGAGGCTAAGATTTTTGTGAAAAGTTTAATATTACAATGCAGAAGAGAGATGGATCTGTAATTAGAGCACAACAGTGGATTTTTTTCCTGGCTTTGAGATTACAGAAATGGACACTCTTAACATGTCTGGGGGGAACGCTATGCTCCTCCAGGATGGCTTTGAAGGCTGTGGAGCAAGCTGGGTCTGAAATGTTTTGTAGTAAAAGAGTGTAAAACCGTCGGGCCCGGGAGCCTTCCCTGGCTGTGTATCTGCTATAACAGTTGTAAATTCTTCCATCTTGAGTGGCTGGGATAGCAGCTCCTGGTCATCGGTAGTAAGAGAAGGAAGGTTGGCTTCCTGTAAGTAGTCCTGGATGGTTGAGAGGGAAGGGGCTGTTGGACTGGCAGCATGTGCAGAGTCCAAATTATAAAGTTTTGAGTAAAAATCTCAAAAGGCATCTGCCAGGTCTGGCGAGGCATGGATCTTGGACCCTGAGGGGGTTAGAAGAGCAAGGATGTATGATTGAGTGCGTTTTTCTCTCAAGGCGTTGGCCACCAAACGGCCACATTTATCACTGTACTCGTAAAAAGAACGATGAGCCCTGAGTAGGACATGTTTAGCCTCATAAGAGTGCTCCCTGATTGCCTCTCTGGTCCCGATCAACTCTGCCTCTGTTGTATGGTCAGGTCAATCTTTATGTTGCTTCTCCAGGTCCGATAAAGTTTTGGCGCGGAGTTGTTTAGCCGCATGACCGTGCTTTATGAGGATCCCTGAATGTAGCATTTATTAGCCGACCACACAGAGAGAGGGTTAGATATGGAACCAGCATTGGCTGCAAACTAGGAGTGAAGTTCTCTAAGGATTTCTGCTGCTGTTTCAGGGTCTCTAAGAAGTGTCTCTTTCAGGTGCCAAGTTGGCGTCTTGGGGGAAGAGCTTGGGAGGGCAAGTTCCAAGAAAACTGGAGCATGATCAGAAAGCGTTATCTGACTGATATCTGCTTTAGAGGCCAAGGTAATCGTGGAATTTTTCAGTAAAAAAAGTTGATTTCTAGAGTAGGATCTATGGGTGGAAGAGTAGAAGGAATAATCAGTTTCTTGTGGGTGGAAAATTCTTCAGCTATCGACCAATTGGTGAGCATGCAGCAGGTCTTTCAGGTGATGTCGTGCACTTTGGAGAAGAGAGGATGAGTGCACAGAGGAGTCCTTTGAAGGGTCTAAGGTGAGATTAAAGTCCACCCCTAAGACAAGAGTGCCTTCAAGGAAAGACTCTAGTTTGATGTAAAATGCCTCCAGTACCTGGGGTTGGTTTGTATTAGGAAGGTAATAGTTTGCAAGGGTAAATGTGTGAGAGTCGATTTTGCTCTTTAGGAGCAGGAACCTGCCCTTTTGATCTGTGTTCATCAAGGAACTGGCAGTAGTAGTGATTTGGATAGGAGAATACTAGTCCCCCTTAGATTTAGAAGATGTAGATGGGCTATGGTAGGCCACCATAAAATGTTTGTTAGTAAGTCTGGGGACCCCGCCTTCCCGGAAATAAGTCTCTTGGAGTAAAGCAATATGCACCCATGTCTCCAGAGTTTGGCTAGATGGAGCAGAGAGAAATATCAGGAAGATATGAGAAAGGTATGGGGTCTATCAAGAAGGGGAGCTCCGCAGAGGAGAACTACTACCACCAGGCCTCAGTATATCTACTGTGGTAGGGCACTGTCAAATGTAGAGCCCCAGCCTTTGGGACCCCCGCAGAAGTGCTAGCAATTTTTCTCGTATACCGGTATAAACATGGAATAATATATAAACTTTTGGAAACCCAGACACAAACATGATAACATATCCTGGAGAGCCAACAACCACCATCCAAGGTGCTGAACTCAGGTCAGATGAACCAGGTGGCCCAGGAATTAAAATTCCATAACCCCCCCAGGTGCGTCCCGTGACCTCCTAGTAAGAGACCATAACCACGATAGCTCATCGAGAACTCAGATGACGGCTGGTATGCCTGCAAATAAAACCCTCTACAGCGGCAGCTAGGGCCCCATTAATGAGAAACTTGGCCATTTCTCAGTGACAAATCGGTGAATGTCTCCCAACAGTGGGGCCCACTGTTCATGGTATATAGCGAGGGTTTGAGTAGCCAATGAGCGATCTGGGAAGGTTAAGGAGCCTCCTAGAGCTAAAGC